>PYXC01002604.1:117500-182165 GCA_015244755.2 Tenualosa ilisha | reverse complement strand
TTATTTTTTTTGAACAGGATACATGATTCATTAATTTAATTTCTACAGTGCTATGTAAAATTCTGGCACCCCATCAATAAAATAAGGTTTATACAGTGTGCTGTTTTCAAGCATAACTCTCTGTATTTTCACATATGGTTGGCAGCATTCTGCCTGTACATAGATATTGAGGAAAATGAATGTACCTAAGGATCTCCAGTTTACACTGTGGACGTTTCAGTTGTTCAGTAAGAACACACAGTCCTGAGTCCTGTATGTTATTGCAGCTCAGGTCCAGCTTTTTCAGACTGGAGGAGTTGAGGACTGTGGCAAGAGCTACACAGCTGGCTTGTGTTAGATTACAGTCGTTCAGCCTAATTAAAATAACATGAGAAACATAATTACCATTGTTTTACATACTTAACGTGAAATTCTGTCAAATATGGAATTCAGACCTGTGCAAAAAAGTAGTCCAAATAACTTACTGGTGGTTATAACATTGACAGAACTTAATATTGTTGTGAAATCTGTAAAATGTCATTTTATATACATGAAAATGGTGTATCCAGGACTCCTGTGGAAAGTTAATACCTGCCAAACCTGCTGCCTTGTGTTAACATTCAAATGTCCACAGAGCTTTGTAACATGACCCTGTAAACACCAGCGTGTCAGTTATAACCTTAACCTCCAATAACAGCCATGTCAGTCATAGCTTTAGAACTTCAAATTTTGATCAAAAGTAACTCACAAAGAATTTTAGTGCTAAAAGTAGCACGCAAGTCTGGGACAGCCTAGGAGTGGCCTAGAGGACTCCTAAGTCACTAAGACCAATTCATAAAACACTGGAAAGCAGCAGTTTGTAAATACCACGTCCACAACCTTATGACATGCACATACGGGTCACATGTGTGGAATATCTGTCTCAAGGGAATAATTCTGCAGTTTTTCAGGAGCACAAAGTAACGCCATCAGCCACAACCGAAACCACTTTTGAAGTGCATGTGCGCTTTAATCGTAATCAATTCAGACAGACTGTCTATCTATTCTATCTATTGTCAACAGAAATGGTGCAAAGATACTTTGTCAGTCCATAGTTGGCATTTCATTTGTCTATCTCTGTTGGCACATAATCACATAATCACAGAGCACATGCCCACCCGCAGACCTATACTGTACCTCATCAACCGGTTAACTGCAAGAAGTTAACTGCAAGCAGGCTTGTAGGTTTTGTATTTCTGCTTCATGCTATGATATGATGTGTTCAGTTGGAATCTTGAAATGGTTTGAATCAAGTTAGAAAAGTATTGTCCACGTAAATGCTGGAGATTTTCATTGATCAATTAGACAACACAAAGAAATACCCAGTGATGTGGAGAACTGACTGTACTTACAGTGCTTTAGTGGCTGTTTTGACCACTGGCAGGAGTCTCCTGAGACATTCATCTGACCTGATGTATTTTTTAAGGTCAAACTCTTCTATTGGCTCCTCTGATGTCATCAACACAAAGACCAGAGCGGACCACTGAGCAGGGACAGCTGGGCACCAGAGAGTTTTCCAGAGCTGAGTTGCTTCTGCATCTCCTCCACCAGAGATTTGTCATTGAGTTCATTGAGACAGTAGAACAGATTGATGGATCTTTCTGGGGAAGGATTCTGGTCAAACTTCTCCTTGATGTATTTGATTATTTCCTCTTTCCCCTGTGAGCTCTCACTGTCTTTCCCCTGTGAGCTCTCACTGTCTTTCCCCTGTGAGCTCTCACTGTCTTTACTCTGGGAGCTCTCACTGTCTTTACACTTTAGGCTGCCACTGTCTTCACTCGAGCTCTCACTGTCTTTAGTTTTTGACCTTTTGTATGTACCAGTAAGCCTTCTAGGAGCTTCCGATTGAACTCCAGTGAGAGACCCAGAAGGAAACGGAGAAAAAGGTCAAAGTGTCCACTTTCACTGTCCAAAGCCTTGTCCACTGCACTCTTGAGCAATTCTGTCAATGTGCTTCCTACTCTCTCCTCTGATGGGTTCTGGTCGACAAAAACATTTTTTTGATGTTCCTTGAAAAACATGTGTGCATATAAAGCAGCAAAAAACTCCTGAATGCTCAGATGTACAAAGCAGAATGCAGTGCCAACAAAAACCCCAGAGTCCTGCTTAAAGATCTGTGTGCACACTCCTGAGTACACAGACGCATCCTCTACACTAATGCCACACTCTCTCAGGTCATATTCACAGGAAATCAGATTGTTCTTCAACAAGTTTTGGAATGCCAGCTCTCCCAGAGCCAACATGCCATTTTCATCCCACTGTGTGTCATAACCAGATTCGTCACTGTATTTTTCAGTCGTTCGTCTTGTCTGAAAGATCAGGAAATGTGAGTACATCTGCGTCAGTGTCCTTAGCGTTTCATTCTGGTCTCCTGTAGCCTCTGTTTCATCCAATATCCTTTCGAGAACAGTGGCCGAGATCCAACAGAAGACTGGGATGTGGCACATGATGTAGAGGCTCCTCGATGCTTTCATGTGTTTGATGACTTTGTCAGCCAGTTCCTCATCAGAGATTCTCTTCCTGAAATACAACTCTTTCTGATCGTCATTAAACCCACGTATCTCAGCCACCTGGTCAACATAGTCAGGAGGGATGCAACCAGCAGCTGCTGGTCTGGAGGTGATCCATATGAGAGCAGAGGGAAGCAGGTTTCCCTTGATGAGGTTTGTCAGAAGAACATCCACTGAAGTTGGAGTGGTGAGGTCAGACCAGATCTCATTTGTCTTGAAAGCAAGAGGATGACGGCATTCATCCAGTCCATCAAAGATGAACAGGACTTTGTATGTCCTATTTTTGGTGAACATCAATCCTTTTGTCTCAGGAAAAAACTGATGTAGAATGTCCATAAAACTGCAATTTTGGACCTTCAAATTCAACTCCCGGAAAGGAAGTGGAAAAATCAACTCAATGTCTTCATTTGCATTTCCTTTCAACCAGTCCAGAATGAACTTCTGCACTGAAATGGATTTTCCAATGCCAGCAACTCCCTTTGTAAGTACAGTTCTGATGGGTCTTTCTTGTCCAGGTACTGGTTGAAAGATACTGTTGCACTCAATTAGTCTCTCTTGTGTTTCTGAACTCCCAGAGGCTTTCTCCATAAGCCTAGTTTCATGTTCTTTATTGACTACACCACTTCCACCCTCTGTGATGTACAAGTCTGTGTAAATTTTCTCAAGAAGTTCAGATTTCCCTTGTGTTGCTATTCCTTCGAATACAGATTCATACCTCCTCTTCAGATTTGATTTCAGTTCATGCTTGCACATCTCAATTGGGTCTGATGAATTTATGGAAAGCACATTTATATCAATGAAGCATTACATCAAAGTCAATCGCTATGGATTGTATCTATTAGAGACTAGATTCCCTTCTAGCAGATAATGTGACAAAAAATAAGTATCATAGCATCATAAGTAGCCAATGTTTGGTAGTCTGTGAAATAGTGTAGGCAATATAATAAATCTTAATAGTAATAATACATATTTTGTTATTAAAAAATATGAGTGAGTTAAAAGTAATAACGGGCCCATTTCCCACTACCTATAGGATAAATATCTTACTGTTTTCAAGAGTATCTGCAAGGTCTGTCCTGCCCATCCTTTTCAGGAAGTGCAGTGTGATGTTGAGAGCTGCCTCTCTGGCACTGTCTTCATCTGCTCTTATGTAATCATACTTAATCTTTTCTCTCTTTAGAAGTTTCTTGAACCTGTCCCACTCATCGTTCATGAATTTCATCACCATCATCTTAAGTTCCTTTGACAAAACACAGATTGAAACACAAATTTAAAATATATCACATTAAATCATGAATGATTATTTTAAGAGGTATTGTTCATATTTCGCAAAAGCATATGCACTGAAATACATTACATAGTATAGTCACAAAAGAGTTGTAGTCTTACACTGAATGTGTGAAATAAATCTTTATGAACCATCTTCTTGACTTCCAGATTTTTCAGGCCTTTACAACTGCACCCACAGTGTTCTTTTGGAAGGTGTCTACAAGAGTGGAAAACACAATTTACTTATTATTTATTTATTTTATTATACTTATACTGAATATTGTCATGAAAAACTGAGCATGTCTGCTATAGGCAGTCACATTGTTGCTGTTATTGTTATTATTACTGATTCATGTTTTACCAGACTCCCAAAACTATAGTTGCAAACTATATCAGCTACTTCTGTTGTTGGGTTTAGATGAATTTAACACAAATGTTTCCCAAATTCATGAGATAATCCTTCATCACCACACAACAAAGTTGAGGCCTTGGTCACAATAGTGTGAACTATGGGAGTAACCAACTTCATGTGATATCTGAGGAGTTGATACTGGTATAATTGTTTAGTTGTCTCAAAGTCATAGATAGATAGATAGATAGATAGATAGATAGATAGATAGATAGATAGATAGATAGATAGATAGATAGATAGATAGATGGGTTAAAGACGTGGGTTAAAAGGCTCTCTATGGGGTGAATGTAAGCTACAATAAAACCAAAACTGAATGAAACAGAAATCACGTTTATTATCATCTCAGTCACCATAGCTCTACTGAAATGATCATCACTGGTTCCTACTCCTTGGTTTGCAAACAAATCTACATGTATTGGTGAGAATTTATGACAATTTTTTTTTTGCCTGTTATGCCTTTAAGTTATAGAGTGTGAAAGGTGCAGACAGATTCTATGGTAAACATAGTGCAGGAAAGTGTCAATGCAAGTACACTACCAGTGCAAATCTAATAGAAGTATAAATGGGCTACACAATATAACAAAACTAACTTGACCAATGAGGAAGAGTATCAAAATTGGATCATGCCCTTTGATTAGCCAATTGGATATCTGGGGGGAAGAGAACTATCAAATGCTAATTCGCCCCTACATTTTCTGTCACTCTTTCTCTGTGATGATTTCTGGAATGTACTTGCAAATGAGACAAATCGCTATGCCCATCCGTTTTTAGCCTCCCATCAACTCAAGCCACACTCCAGATAACCGTCAGTGAAATGAAAGCCTTCATTTCTCTGCATTTGAGTATGAGTCTGGTAGAGAAGTCAGAATTAGAAGATTACTGGGCCGAATACTGGCCAACAGCAACACCTGGATTTGGCATGGTGATGTCCAGGAATAGATTTGAAATGATTTTGTCTTTCCTTCATTTTGCCAACAATGAAGAGTATGTCGTATGTAAGATTATGTCACTGGATGAAAATAACCATGGCCTTCAAAGAGAAGTCAATCCTAAAAATGTATAACCCCAACAAACCAGACAAATATGGCTAAAAGGTATTTGTTTTGAGTGAAGTCAAGTCAGGCTATGTGCTCCAGTGGTCCATGTACACTGGACAAAGTAGGCCTAATGCAAATGCTGAATTTGGTGTCACACAGCTTATTGTCTGTGAGCTGATGGCCCCATACGCAGGGAAGGGCCATGAGGTGTACATGGACAGCTACTACACCTCACCAGCCATAGCAGATGAGCTGGCAAGCAATAACTCAGGTGTGTGTGGGACTGTAAGCAGTAAGAGAACAGTTACCCTTGAGCAAGGGAGATGACCCAGTCTTCATGAGGAGGGGGAAAATGTTAGCTTGTGTGTGGCATGACACAAAGTGCCTCACAATGCTCTCTACACTGCATAGCAACACGCGTCAGTAAACGCATCAGGACCAAACACACTGATAGTGGCTACTGGGAGATAAACAGGCCTGTGTGTGTTGATGATTACAATTCATACATGGGGGGTGTTGACACAGCAGACCAGAGAATGAAGACCTACCTCTTTCCCCATAGGTCAAGGAAATGGTACAATAGAATTTTCAATGCCATTCTAAGTGTAAGCATGGTGAATGCTAACATTATTTACTGCTGCTGCACTGCTGCTACTCCAGGAAAGACAGCAACAAAGGTCGAAGGTCATCCTCATTGGGAGACATGCCACAGAGACTCACTGAGCGCCACTTTCTCTGCAAGGCTGATGATCACCCAGATTGTGTTGTTTGTTCTAGTTGGACCCGCCCTAAAGGCCGCTGTCAGACAAAACACAGGTGTAGGCAGTGTGGGGTGGGTCTTTGTGTTGTGCCTTGCAATGAGAGGTTCCACACCATGAAACACTACAAGAAGTGTCACCTGGATGGACAAGGGTTCATTATCTCTACAGCAAAAGGCCTACTACATAAACTCGTTTTTTTGATCTGTGCCGTGCCGTGGCGAGTGAGCTTTCAAACTAAACAGGTCTTGTCTACCTGTATGTGTGTGTCATAAGAGTCATATATATGTGCCCCATACATGGAGTCTGAGTGCCTATGCAGTAAATGGAAAATCTCTACAGTAAAAAGCCCCTCTACTGCTACATGCATTCAGTTTGTTTCTGCCATTTATTAGTAATGATTTACACAGTTAGTTTATTATTTACTATTTACCTGAGCATGCAGTATTGTGCAATATAGCATACAGAAGGTGAGGGGCATTTTTGGGGGGGAAAGTACTGTATTTTATCATTCAAACATTTGACATTTCATGAAAATTCTATAATTCAAGATGGCTGCCTAATAATATGCAAACTAGATGGGTAAATTGAATCCCTACATAAACTTTGGGTCATCCTTAATATTTCTCTAATTTAATTCTAATATCTCTTCTAACTTTTAAGTTACAGCTGTTTGAATTTAAGATCAAAATCGAACATTTTAGGAAAAAACCTCTGGCGCCTAAAGGGTTAAACAAAATTTGGTTGCAGTTTTGGTGGCTGAACAAAGAATCATCTGGAGCTATTGCTTTTTCCCCATTTAGAGCTCTTTGTTGCTAGGATTTAGGCTGCTGTAGTCACTGGAGTCTGGGCTGAGGGCACCGGCTCTCTGTTGCTAGGATTTAGGCTGCTGTAGTCACTGGAGTCTGGGCTGAGGGCACCGGCGTGGAGAAACGGCTGGATTGGCTTCGGTCGTGGTGGCACGTCTACAGTGGTCTAGATGCGTAAATGATCCTCGCTCTTGGACTCAGTGCGAAGGTAGGGCAGAGCAGTGAGGGGTAATGTTTAGGGGGATGTTCCAGGATTAGTTTGTCCTGTTACCTGGATAGGCTTTGCAACCTGTTGGGTTGGATGTGCTTGGTGACAGATTAGTTAGTTTTGTTAGTTTTGCTTTGAGATTTGCACACTGGTTGACTGCTTGTTGTCGTTGAAAGTGTCGCAATGAGCATGTTGGAAGACTTTTTAGTAGCTCTGTCTAAATGTTTGTTGGTAGTGTACACGATCGAGCACAATATTCCTGACTGTTGAATCAAGTAATTTAAGCTTTAAACAACAAAAACAACTGTTGAAAATACAGATGGAGATGGAGTTAGAGAAAATGAAATTAGAGTTGGTGCAAAGGAAATCAGGAGCAAAAGAAATCACAACGGGAGCAAAAGAAATTGGAAGCCAAATTGGCAAAGGAACAAGAAATGCTGGAAACGCGATTAAACAAACACTAACAAAAACTATTGCAAGGTCAAGAAAAAGAGAAAGACGGTTTGTCACACTTTTGGTTAATCTCAGCATCTACTGATATATCTTTATTTTATTCAATAAACACGTCTCGTTAAATTATAGTGTGGTCTCCCTTTCGTGTCATTACTGCTGTAAGAGCCGAGTGGGTTCTGACGTATGCTAAAGTCATGGTATAGAATGGACTCAAGGGTCTTATTGCTTAAACAAAACATTCAGCAAACTCTGGACCTGCTGAATTATCCCTGTCACTTTCAAAAAAATATCTATCACCATCCATTTCAGTTCATGATCCTATATTCCTTGGTGTCAAATACTGTTACTCACCCCAGTTCACAGGTGGGATATTCCATGGGAGCAGTAGGCTTCTTCTCTTCTGGTTTATTCCCTTTCAGATGGAGTGTGGGGTCTAATGTCACAGTTGAAGTCACAGCATCACAGCTTTTTTTCATTATTTTACTGTCATTAAGCCTGTATGGAAGGAGCAGGTGTCAAGATCACTTTTGTACTGGACAAGTCACCAGTGAAACTGAGAGCAAGAGATAGACAGAGGGAGAGAGATTTTCTGTTTTAAACTCAGATCTTAAAAGGTTTTTTTTTTCTTTTTCCAAGACTAATATCAATTTTGGATTAGCACATTGTGTTTCGCACATCACAGAAAACAAATTAAGTCACTTTGTGTTTCTCAATTCAAGAACTGTGCTTTATAGAATATGTACCTCTATACTTGGCATAATGCGTAGAAGCTATCTATAAATGTAAAGTCTGTAAAGTCTGTGCGTGTGTCTCTCTGTTCCAAGCATAATTCTCAAACCACTCTTCTGGCTGACTTCAAATTTGGTAGGTGTCTTGCCAATGGTCTGAGTGAGGGCAGTGGTTTTTGGACAAAACATACTAAAGATATCATTATATGAAGCGCAGTGGTCTTCACACACGCATATCACATGAAACTGACAGCGCGAAACACAGCCTGTCGTTTCCAACAGTGTAAGTCACTAGTTTCCGTGATGAACGATTCATGACATCCGAGATATCACTAACACAGCTCTGCATCCATGTAATACTCATTCTTCTCTGTGTAATTCCTCTCTATGATTAGCAGTCCCTGAGTAACATCAAATTTCTGCATAGTCTAATTACTTACAACAGTCTATGTAGTCTACAGTGTGGATTCTGCAGTAAAGCAATAATATGCTTCAATCCAGAATCTCCTAGCTTGTTTCCACTCAGGTCCAGCTCTACCAGGTGCGAGGGGTTTGATTTGAGAGCTAAAGTCAGAGCAGCACAGCCTTCTGATGTTACGCTGCTGTCATGAAGTCTGCAATGCAATGGTAAATAAAATTTTAATGCAAGTATACTCTTTAATTTTGCATACCACTTATTTTCATGCAAGTATACTCTTTAATTTTGCATGCAACTTATTTGATTGCTGTTTTACTCCACTACTCACTCCAATTTCTGTAGTTTACAGAGAGGATTCCTTAGAAGAGCAGAGATTTCCTTCACTCCAGAGTCTCCTAGTTTATTCCCACTCAGATTCAGCTCTTTCAGGTGTGAAGGGTTTGATGTGAGAGCTGAAGTCAGAGCAGTACAGCCCACATCTGTTATGTTGCTGTCATTAAACCTGAAGAAACCATGTGGGATAAAGTGGGTGGTGACCATTACTGACAAGAAGATATTTACATTGTTCAATTTAGATTTAAACAAGGATTCACACCTTGACCATTCTTACGCTTTATCTTAGTACAGTTCTTAGCTTAAACACATGTTTTACAGCTTACAAAAATGTCATGTTGGACTCAAGACATCTGGCACGGAAGATCTGATATGGTTACGTTGCATTTTGTGCTTGATTTTATATGAAGTAAAAAACGCTAAAATAAATCAATCTGCTTTGTTTTTCAATCCCTCTACAATGCAAACATGTCACCTATACACATCATACTGATGCACTCATTATATTTTCACTTGCATATTTCTTGTTGATACCTGCACACTCATGCCCTTAAAACTATTTTTGACACATGCTCAAAAAGGTGCAAATGACATCAATCGATGCCAGCAATGTGGATTCAGCGTCATAAGAGAGAGTTAAGTACAACTCAGTTAAGAAGTCTCAAAAGAGAACACACACAGAAAAATAAACAGCTTTGGCAAGATATATCTTTGGCGTCGTCTTAGCACGCTAAGAGTGAACGTTATCAAGAAACCAGACCCCTGGTCATTAGGTAAAATATAGGGATGCACCCATCCGACTTTTTTAGTTCCAATACAGATTCCCATAAATGGGCTCTGCATAACGGTCAATAACGAATTATAATCGTTATTCATTGAATTAGGAGATTATTTATTATTTTTATTTATTGCATGATTCTTTTCCAAACGTAAAACAAGGTAAAACAGAACAAAATAACACAGACATAAATACAATGAATTGTTGTTAAGAATATAATTAAAAGTGTGTCATTACATTGCATTAGATGTTTGTAGGCCTAGGTCTGATTAAGCACCTGTCATGTTAAATTTCCCGCAACATTACAGGACTTTGGTGAAACAAACTTTGTTTCTGTGCAAGGTGCTAGTGGAGATCAGTAGGCTACTGCAGATGTTGATTATGTTTTCTGCTGCATTAGTTTAAATAAATATTCATAAACAACTCGAGCAGAATGTTCATTGAATTGTAGGAGAGATCTGCAATTTTTGTTATCCTTTTGGTGGGTAATGTGCCGCTGCATTACTGACAAGCAGACTCAACATGAGGTAAGTTCGTAATATTTGCAGGTTGTTCATTAAAACTCACAGTAAATGACCTCAACTATTATTATTTTATTAATAGCACTTATAATGGCTCTAGAAAATCTGTGTCTACACCTCACAGCTCAGCCTAGTTGGAGTGTTATAGTGTCTATTCTTTGCAAGACAGCTGAGCGCACAGAGGCTAAAACAAAAATCAGTTTTAAAACAAAAACGGCAATGCTGCTCTGAGACCGCTAGACTTTTATTTTGATAAATTATTGCCATTCTGTCTTCCACATTTATGAAAGGTTGGGTCTGCATGTTGAGTCATGTCTTATGAAATAGTTATGAATGCTTTGTGAGCAATTTATGACAGCTGCTATTAATGTGTTATGTACTGACCTGTCAAGTAACATGTTACCAAAATACTTCCTTTAAAGACAATACAGTATATAAAACAAGCAGCTTACTGCAGCCTCTGTAGTCTGCAGAGTGGATCTTCCAGAAGAGCAGAGAACTGCTTCACTCCTGAGTCTCCTGGTTTCTTCTCACTCAGATCCAGCTCTGTCAAAAGCAAGGGGTGTGTCCCTACAACTGAAGTCAGATAAGCACAAGCTTTCTCTGCTGCATTATCCTTCAACAACCTGTGAAGAAAGAAGCATGGTTTAAGTCCTTAGTCCTCCTACAGCCTTGAGAGTCTCATGTTTACAGTTTAGTTTGAACAGTTTTGTGTGAACATTGTGAGCATTGCATGTGTGTACATCAGAATAACAGAGATTTAGTGGTACATTTTAACCTTGTGACTGCTGTACCTCCATAAAGCCATCAAATTAGATTGAATATATTAGATGTATTGCATCTTAATATAGTGTTACCCATAAAACATACTTGGGTGAGTCAGGGTTCCCACTCAGTGTTTGAATTACCCATAGATGGCATATGCATCTAATGTATCTACCAATGAAGACATACTGTATTAGTCTGAATATAAGACGATATTTTGTCCTATAAATACTTCTAAAAAGGAGGGGGGGTCATCTTGTATTTGCAGACTAGACAAAAATAACCAAAATTTGTGTATATACCGATATATCTGCAATGCCTAAATGAACATAAAAATGTCGGGATAGTCTATTTTGAGTTTTATGTGCATAAATTGGTCATCTGCTGTTCATTTGCATGGCATGTCTCATATCGGGGAAAGTGCCCTTCCGCAGGCTGCTTGCTGATGAAGTTGGGGGAGAGGTAGGGGCAAGTAGGGAGAGCACACGTTCACTTTCCCAGAGGGAGACTGACATCCAATGACTGGATGAGAACTGCAATGAATGTGTTATATACTCACCCGTAAAGTGTTACCAGATTGCGGCAGAAATTAAAAGTAGCAATTCAAACCAGTGCTGGAATGTTGAGATCAGAGAGATCTTTTTATGACGCTCTCTTACCTGAGGGTGTGATATTTTTGATGATTAACTGCATTTAATAAATCAGTAACTCCTTTGGGTCCTGGGTCATTCCCTCTCAGATTCAGCTCTGTCAGATTTAAGTGCTCTGATTTGAGAGCAGATGCAAGACTGGCATATCCATCACCTGTTATACCACAGTCTGAAATTCTGGAGGGAATAAAAGTCAAAAATAAAATTGATGCTGATGCTTAGTGTTAAGAGGGCTTCAGGAAACCGGCCCCAGGTCATCTCATTTGTCTCCTGGCAATAATTACGACATTTCTGCAGTTCGCTTACTTTCTTATTTCTGCTTTTAGTTATCATTTTCTATGATTTAACATACTGTTTACTTACAGTAGTTTCTCCATAATACACTTTGTATTCTGTAATATAGCAGAGATGTGCTTCACTCCTGAATCTGCTAGTTCATTCCCACTCAGATTCAGCTCTATCAGGTGTGAGGGGTTTAATCTCAATGCTGCAGCAAGATCAGCACAGCCGCCATCTGTTATACAGCAGTCGGATAATCTACAGGAAAAATATTATTTGCTTTGATGGAGCTACAATCCTGCATACACCTTATAGGGGAGGTAAAGATAAATATTTATATTTGTGTAAAAAATGAAATGTACAGACATATTAGTGTAAAATGTCCATCAAATACATATTATTTTATTTGATTTACTTATCATAAATAATTTTATTTTCTACTTGTTGTTCAGCATCATAATACTTACACCAGTTTCTGTAGTTTAAAGTTTGGCTTTTTCAGTACAGCAAATATCTCTTTCACTCCTGAGTCTCCTAGTTTATTCCCACTCAGATTCAGTTCTACCAGGTATGAGGGGTTTGACTTCAGAGCTGAAGCAAGAGCAGCACAGCCTTCCTTGGTTACACTGCTGTTATTGAGCCTGTGATAGACACATTGATAATGATATTGTTGGTGATTTTCACAATTCCAAACTTTGCATCCGTGTTTTTGTAGATTTATCTGTCTATGAGGAATGAGTGTGTCCATGCTTCAGTACATACAATGTTTTTGATTGATAACAGTGCATTTTAAATATTGTAGTTTGGACAGCAACTGTGAGATATTAGCCTAATGCTTCAACCTGCTTCACAAGTACGACTCAATTGACACAAATAATGACATTATTATTCTATTACTATATGTGCGTGAGACCAATCTTCTTTCCAAGCAGAGGAGTTTCCAGAGGAGTCTGGAGTGTTTGCTGTGCAAGATATTTACAATCAAATGTCTCAAGTATAATATTAGGGGGTGTAGAATGGATGAATGGTGTATTGTACCTTGAATAAAAATTCGAATGCCAGCAGCACATTAGTATTTGCAAAAATATGTTCTGTTGCAGTATAAATGACACACAAGCCTTGCACCCAAGTCTCACAAAAACTCTTAAAAGAACACTTCACTATTTTGTTAAATTAGCTCAAGGAACAGAGAAATACAGAGGATTTTGAGTTCTACTCTCTACTTGAGTTCTAGAGTTCCACAGTCTTTTTAGAATGTAATGCTAATGGTCTTGAAGGATTCAATGGAACTGTGCTAAGCTAAGCCAAAACTCTAACATGAGACTGGGACATTGGCTGCATGGAAACGAGAAAGGTGAGTTAGACAAGTGTAACCTGGCTGTAGGAGGTAAAAAGGGAGGTAAATTGCACTTGAAGTTGGTTTTTACATTTAAGCTAAGTTGGTAATAGTGAATATTTAACATCTCAGTGACAGTTTACTTACAGCAATCTCTGTAGTTTACACTGTGGATTTCCAATCAGATCAGATATGTGCTTCACTCCTGAGTCTCCTAGTTCATTCCCACTCAGATTCAGCTCCTTCAGGTGTGAGGGGTTTGATGTCAGAGCTGAAGTCAGAGCAGCACAGCCTTCATCTGTTATGGTGCCTCCTTCTTCTTTATTGCTGTTACTAAGTCTAAAGAGAGAAAACAGGAAAATAAATAATCACAGGATAGCCACTAATAACTCAGAAAGGTCTGTATACGACTTCTATTTTCTATGTGGCTGAAGTGCCTGTGAGGAAGGCACCTAACCCCTCAGCGACACCCTGGCTGTCAAAATAGCAGCAGCAGCCAACTGTCCTGGGATAGTGTGTACTTCACTTCACTGTGTGCTGTGTGTGTTTCACTAATTCACAATTGGGTTAAATGCTGAGACCAAATTTCCCTAACGGGATTAAAAGAGTACAGATTGTTATTATTATAATTATTACTGGTATCACCTATTAACAAACACTAATCATTTCAATTTTTTATAACTTTTTGCACGCTAAAATAAAAATTATTCCACAATTAGCTACATGTATGATTTGCAAAGCACATATACATCTGAATAAATCAAGGATGCTACCACATCTGAAAATTGTCCCTCCATTAAAACAGTCTCCATGCCCAAGCCACTGATATCATGGTAGGTTGCAAAGGAAATAATACGCACATTACTACCAGTAATACCAATGTAGAGTGTAAAATTACTGGTCCTGGATCCTCTCCCATTCTAAAGTCTAAATTCTTATGCCTCATTCACAATCAGTGTAATCAGTGCAATCAGTGTGTTTGGAGCGCATACATGGCTCAGGTCATCTTTCGATAATAATGCATGTTAACAAATTACACCATGCACATCGACGTGTTTTCCCTGCAGCTCACGGCGTGCCTGTGTTGACCGTTAGAAATAGAAGACAGATCTATATTTGCGCCGTGTGCAATATAAACATGGCTTCCACAGCTCGCAGCAGCCGGTTCTCGCAGGACACGTTTCTGGTCTGAATACACAGGTGCAAACGTTTAACATGCAGCTAGTTAGCTAGTTAATGATCCTGTTTTGTCACAGGACCAATACAGTTATGATGTATTTCTCCTTAGGAATTCAATTCTCAAAGGGATATAAATAAGTATGACTGCATACAGTATATCCATGAAATGGTGTCTGGAGAACAAACACCTCTTTTGCTTCCTTGTAGAGGAAAGGATTTTCATTGTCAGAAAATAAAAAATGACCAAACAAATTCAAACACTAACTTAAGTTTCTTCAGTTTGCAGTGTGAGTCCCTTAACAGAGCGCAGAACTGCTTTACTCCCGAGTCTCCAGGTTTCTTCTTACTCAGATCCAGATCATTCTGAAGTAAGGGGTTGATTCTTAGGACTTCAGTCAGATAAGAACAGGCTTTCTCTGCTGCATCTGTCCCCAGCAACCTGTAGGGAGAGACAGAGAGGAACATGATTCTGAAAAAAGAAAATGTTGTTCTCATTCTGGAGTGTAATGCAATGTAGAATTATGTTAGCAAATAAAATGCAGGTTAACTGAATGATGGAAACACAAAAAAGCAGCTTTCTCACCTCAGACTCTTTAGTTTATGTTTTTTGTCATAAACTAAATTATGTAAATCAGCGAGCAGCTTCACTCCTGAGTCTCCAGGGTCGTTTCCGCTCAGATCCAACTCTGTTACATTAGACTGCCGTGGCTTCAGGACTAAGGCCAGAGCTGCATATCCTGTACCACTGATACCACAGTAAGCAAGTCTAAAGAAAATAGGGAAGTTTAGAAATGGTAACAAATCACCAAAACCCATAAACAGTTTGGAATATTTTGTGTTTACAAGAGCTCCAAGGGCCATGTGAGGGGCATAGCATTGCGTTGAAACAAATCAAGATAAAATGTATGAACACTTTATCATCCGAAAATAGCCCTAGAATGTCTGTAACACATTTTGCTTTTAATGCAGGGGTAGGCGGGCGATATGGCCTAAAATACATATTGTGGTATAATTTCACACATGGACAGTATGTGGTATATATTGCAATCTGTTTTATATAACTTTAAGACACAATTTCAAATATGCAGTATTGATCAGGACACAGATAAAAAATAATGAACTAATTGATAAATAATGAACTAATTGATTTGGTTTCAGAATGTTCCTGTTTTGGGCCCAAAATAATATTGTGGTAAATCCTCCAACCTCAAACTCTAAAATGAGTCAGAGGTCAGATCTTAAACTTTGGCTGGTCAAATCATTATTAATTGAAAGCAGAATGCAACAAAATTAAATCAAAATTTGTTAAATCAAAATAATCACATGACATCCAGGAAATCTTTAGATGATAATTACAAAATACAGAATTAATGAAAGTTTTATTTAGTGAGATTTATGGATAGTTTATGGAAAACTTTTTAACCACACTTTAATTAGAATCAGCGATTACATCGACAACTAGTGACACCATGGTAAAGAGAGTACGTAAATTACCCGTAAATGACTAGGTCTGCATAAAATGCTTGCAGTCATCTGTGTATGTAAGATAGATAGGACAGGCAAAATGCTAATCAAAACCAAATCTGAGCTATCGCGGTAGGCCGGTATATTCAAAATCTCGACCTTTGGGCAAAGTTGCATTGTATACTGTGTATACTATTTATGCTGCATATACTATGTATCCCGCCCACCCCTACTTTAATGCATGTGAAAACCAGTGCCTGCTCAGGCATAAACGCATGACTGCTTTTGAAATGTAATGATGGTTGCATGTAATGCTACAAATGTGAATATCGATTTAAACCACTGACTTAAGCTTCTGCACTTTGCAGTGTGAGTCCTCCAGTAGGGCACAGATCTGCATCACTCCTGAGTCTCCTATTTTCCTCTGACTCAAATCCAGCTCTGTCTGCAGTAAGGGGTTTATTCCATGGATTTTAATCAGATGAGTGCAGGCTTCCTTTGCAGCATCAGTCTTTAATAACCTGCAAAGGGAAATAGGTGTCATTGTTACTGTTGCTCCCATCTGCAGTAGGGGTGGGAATCGAGAATCTGGAATCGAGAAGAACTGCGAACTGAATGATTCAATCCACAGGAACAATGTGCCTCCAACATTATCAATTCTTCTTATCAGGCCATGGTCAATGGCTGCAAAGCTATAGACAATACTGTCCTACATGGTTTACCTTATAATAAGCTGTGGTGACCACCATAGTACGATAGTCTTCATTATATGCCATTTTTTTTGTTTTACATTAAAGGCCAAAATATGTTTTTCTTAAACAGCATTTACAGCAGTTACAGTTACAGTGTTTTCATGTGCTAAAGCCAAAAAGACGTATGCATTCACTGAACCACAGTAAGGAAGGCAGAACTTGAGAGACCTGGTAAAGAATGAGACTGATAGCAGAATCAACAATGGTATCAATAGTGGTAAAATCCAATCAATTCTAACTCCTAATCTATGTAGAGTCTGTGGGTGTTACACGGTTAGTTTATTAAGGAATGACTACTACACGTTTACACTGGGGTTGGATGGTGGTTACCCACAGCCAGTCTGCCTTCATTGAAAGTCAGTTGTGAAATTTGTTTCCTTGATTTATTCATTTTTCTCACCTCAGCGTCTTCAGTTTAAATTTCTGATTCTTAACTAAATGTATTAAATCAGTGAGGAGCGCCACTGCAGAGTCTCCAGGGTCGTTTCCTCTCAGGTCCAGCTCTACTAGGTGTGAGGGGTTTGATTTCAAAGCTGATGCCAGAGCAGCATATCCTTCTCCTGTTATGCTACAGTCTGAAAGCCTTGGGGAAATTAAAGACTTTTTAATGATCAAAATATTAAAAACAACCTAGAATGTTTTTTTTTAATTCAGATGTATGCTCTTTTTAATGCAGTTTCAGACAGATCTGAAGGGATCAGATTGTTTTGCATTGAATTTTCTGATCACTAGATCACAAAACAAGTTAGTATTCAAGCTGTCTAATTCATTATCACTCAAAACGCACCTCTTTATTTCATGAACAATGTAAATCACTGTCTGGGTTGATTTGAAATGGGTAATGTTTTTAAGTGTTACTTAGACAGCAAAATAGATCTATTTACACGTCCATAATGCCAACTCAATGCCATGGTATGGTATGATGTATATACACGTCCATAATGCCAACTCAATGCCATGGTATGGTATGATGTATATACACGCCCATAATGCCAACTCAATGCCATGGTATGGTATGATGTATATACACGTCCATAATGCCAACACAATGCCATGGTATGGTATGATGTATATACACGCCCATAATGCCAACTCAATGCCATGGTATGGTATGATGTATATACACGTCCATAATGCCAACACAATGCCATGGTATAGTATGATGTATATACACGTCCATAATGCCAAATTTGAGCATTCACTCTTTTTGGTTTTAGAACTCACATGAAACAACTTTTCACATAAACATTCATCAGTCAATCATCATACAAATACCATGGCATTTTGTTGTATATGTATAAGCCTATACCCTCTGGATATAATTTACTATAACATGTACTGAGACATGTCCCCACTTCCTCTGTACCATAGACTGTGCATAGTTTTGTAATGTATTTCAATGGCATTAAAACGCATATTCATGGGAATAAAACAAGTGGTCCAAAATGTCAACATTTACTATTAAAGGGTGATCTGGGCCGTGGCCTATTTCATTTGCAGGCCCACCAAAACATGACACTCACATCTTCACAAACAATTGATTAGTGTTGACTGAATTCATTTAAAAAAAGAGGACTATGTTTTATTGTGAGAGTTGATACCAGTGAAAATACTGTGTCTATTCCATTACTGCATAATCTAACTGTCAACTGACTGTGGACTTACTGCAGTCTCTGTAATTTACAGCAGTCGTTCTGAAGTAATTCAGAAATCCTCTTCACTCCCGAGTCTGTTAGTTCATTCCCACTCAGATTCAGCTCTCTCAGGTGTGTGGGGTTTGATGTGAGAGCTGACATCAGATCAGCACAGCCCACATGTGTTATGCTGCTGTCATTAAGCCTGCAGGGGGAAGATGGGTTGGAGTAAGGTAAGGTTGGTGGCAAACCATGACATACAATTATAAATTAGCATGAATTAACAAACATGACCAGAATATTCAGACTGTTTGGACCTCAGCTACTGCTAAAGTTTCTGCTGATGAACTAGAGAGTGGGTACAGAGGTAACAGTTCCAAATATGAATGTAACACCCATTGCAACACCTATTGTAACATCCATAACTTCTTTTATCCAGTCTAACACACTGTGACAAAACACAAACTAATATGTACAAATATGTCACAGAATTATGGTAATGAATGGGCATTAACAGGAATTTGTGGGAATTCATGGGAACTGACTGAAATTTTTGGGTAATTCAAAGAAACTGGGTCATATAAACCTACAAATATAAATTCTTTCATTGGACAATCAATTATTTCATTGCACTACAAAAACGCTGCTGCTAAGGGGTGAGCTATAATTTCTGCTAACTAGGAACTAACCCAGAGTAGCCTAGGCACTCTGCACAGACTGCAGAGTCTGCACACTTTCATCAAACAGCAAAGATGAAAGATGCAATGACAGTGAATGACTTAAACCAATAGTTGACACAGAGGGGTGGGGTTTTGAGGATGCTTAAATGAGGTCAATTTCGAGGTCTGTGCACAACGCATTTATCAATAGGTGTCAATGGCTCTGCAATAAGTAGTGTGTTTTGTGCCTGCGATTGAGGAACAGATTTGTTTTATGCTTTATTGCATCAAGTCTGATTGTTTTAGCCAGGATTATCTCTCATTAATTCCCATAAATTCCCATAACTTACTGTAAATTCCCATAAAACTTCCCATAAATTAGTGTTAATTCCCATGTAAAATTTCTTTTTCCTGGAATTTTGCAACCCTAAAACTACAAGGCTTCATTAATGGTTCAGCTTGCAGGCTAAAATGTTGTATCATGTTAAATGTTACATTTGCGGGCCCAAAGATTTTGCACCTCTAAATCTTTTGGAATCAAAAAGTTTTGGTTGCAAGTTCAACTGATTGTGATGGGTGGGATCTACACAAGCAGAAGGGGTGGATTTTTATTCTAGTCAAGCAGTTATATAGTGGTGGAAAAAGTACTGAAACTCAGTAGTTGAGCAAAAGTAAAAATAATGAGCAAAATATATACTCAATTAAAAGTAGAACAACATTAACAATCTTACTTAAGTAAAAGTAATAAGGACTTGCATTTAAATATACTTAAAGTGCTAAAGTAAAAGTACTGGTGCAATATATTATCTCTTGATGCTCTACATTTCACAAAAAAAAAATGTTGCAAAATTGCACAAAAATACAAATTTATTAGTAGAAATGCTGATAACCAAAAGATCCTGAATCAGATATTTTAATGATAGGCAGTTACATGCAGTCAATACTGTCTCAAAATGGACAAAAACCTGTTTTTATTTTTTAACATAGGCACGTCACTAGAGAGATGGGTCAATCTACCATGGGCTGCTGCTGATTTCACCGCTGCTGGTTATTCCCCTTGGAAACCCAAAGTGAGTGAAGACTCAGTTTCATAAAGCTGGAACAACTCACGTAAGTTTTTTCAGTTTGCAGTGTGGATCCACCAGTAGAGCAGAGAGCTGCTGCACTCCTGAGTCTCCTGGTTTCTTCTCACTCAGATCCAGCTCTGTCAGGAGTAAAGGGTTTATGCCTAGAACTTCAGTCAGATACTCACAAGCTTCCTCGGCAGCAGCACTCTTCAACAACCTATAGAGGGAATATCAGACACCCACCTTTAAGACTTGGTATGTTCTTTAGTTAATTTGTAGTGAATGACATTCAGTGAGACTAAGTTAACTGATCAGATTGAGTAATTTATTTCTTTTTCAAAACATAACACACAATACAGTACATTAAGCACTTTTAGTCCATAGGTATGGGTGTACACTCTAACAGTTGCTTTTAGTCCATAGGTATGGGTGTACACTCTAACAGTTGCTTTTAGTCCATAGGTATGGGTGTACACTCTAACAGTTGATACTAAATGGCCTGAAGCAGACGATCGTGATTGGACGAGACGCATTCTACGTGCTACACGGAGTGGCAATATCCCACAACACAAGTGACTCTTTACAGCTAGTAAATCACTCCGCATTTTCCATTGAGTTGACCAACGTGATCGTTCCATTTATTCAAAGTGACAGAGCAGCGATTTTCAAAACATTACTCAGTTCAGGGAAAACATCTTAAAAGTAGATTAATATGTGAAGTGTTAAAGTAGTGTGAACGTGAATCAGCCTTTGCCTAGGGCTGAACATACCCATGGCAACATTTTAGGCATTCTGATCAAACAAAACTACAGGACATTTTCATCTCATTAATATTAAGATATTGTCTCGTGAAATTTGCTCACCTCAGGGTCTGGAGTTCACATGTCTTGTCACTAAGTAAATGATATAAACCAGTGAGCAGCTCCGATCCTGTGTCTCCAGGGACGTTTCCTCTCAGGTCCAGCTCTATCACCTTTGAATTCTCTGATTTAAGAGCTAAGGCAAGAGCTGTGTATCCACCACCTGTTATACTGCAGTCTGAAAGTCTAGAATATGAAGTTGGTCAATGCTGCACCAATCCACTTTTGTTATTTTTTATTGTCTTTTTTTCAGAATTATCATGTATTCAAGTTTCTAATATGAGGAAGCACTGTTACAAAATTTAAATTTACAATGTAATCCTAGATCCATATAAGGTCATCAAGCAAATTATTACTTACATCAGTCTCTGTAGTTTACACTTTGGATTACTAAGTAGATCAGAGATGTGCTCCACTCCTGAGTCTCCTAGTTTATTCCTACTCAGATTCAGCTCTATCAGATGTGAGGGGTTTGCTGCCAGAGTTGAAATCAGAGCAGCACATCCCCCAGCTGTTATACTGCTGTTGACAAAGCTACAGATAGACATACAGAGGTAAATATTAGGGCTGATATAATATATTGTTTAAGTATCACCCTCACAGTGTGTTTATGTGTGATGGTTGCGTTGTCGAATTTTCCATGTGAATTCATTGAAATTAATCTGGTGCACCTGTCTTTGCACATCTGGTTCTCAGAGACAGAGACAGACTTGATAATCATGTGTTTACTACGTGCTCTACAGAATACTACATGTAGCTAAAATCTTGAAATCATTGTAATTACACATATTATTCTTTTCAGAATGTCAAAGTTTACTTACTGTAGTTTCTGCAGTCTGCAGTCTGATTTCTCCAGTAGACCACAGATGCACTTCACTCCTGAGTCTCCTATTTCATTCCCACTCAGATTCAGCTCTATCAGGTGCGAGGGGTTTGATGTTAGAGCTGATGCAAGATCAGTACAGCCTTCCTGTGTCACACTGCTATCATTAAGCCTGTAAGGGAAAGAACAGTAAAACTAAGTAAAGGTTTTGTTTTGTAGTGAAAACCTCAGCAGAATGACTATCTGTGGTTTCTGTTATCTGTGTTTATATTCCACAGATAATTATGCAAATACAGTATATGTGTTTAAAATCCAGCCACACACCTCTAACATAACACATAACATGTGATATGTCTTTCAGGTTTATGTTTTCATACAGCTGTGTTTAAAATAGCACTGCATTAAAAAGTGAATTAAGTAGAATGACACACTGTTAGGCTACTAAGGACATCTGCACATTTCCAAAGAAATGTGTGAAGCCAACCCAAACACCTTTCAAACCTTTCATGTAGGAAGTAAGTATAAATAAACAGAGGACTAACAAAGAAGTTCAGTAATCAGCCCTTGGCGGAAGGGGAAAGCCATTCATTTGTGTGTCCACATTCATATAACTTTTACAAACTCCAACCTCAAAGCCACACATGCTCATTTGTATTCAGAATGACAGCTAACACAGGTAGATCTGTAGCAATAACATGTTTTCATTAAAGCCTTTTTAGTGTATGCACTAAATTATACAGGAATTGTTAGTTGACTTACTGCAGTCTCTGTAGTTTACAGTTTGGATTTCCCAGCAGAGCAGAGATGTGTTTGACCCTAAATTGTGTGCATGTCTTTAGTGTATGTTGCTATAAAACAATGTAGGCTGGCTTAACGTGTGTTTTGTTTCAAATTACGAGGTGCCCCCCTCTATCTCATCTCTGAAAACGTCATCAGAATCATTTTCGTCTTTGTTGTTGGTCCGTTCAATAGCATACAGAGGTATTCTGACATACTGTACTTATGTCTGTAGATTCCATCTTTTCCATTAGTCTAATAGACTAATGTCTGTTGATTCTACCTTTTTTCCAGTAGAAAAGCAGTAGATGACTATATCCAGACCAAGCTAAATCTCAGTTTGAGTTACTCCAGCCAGGCTTTGGTCTGTTTAGTGTATTTCACCTCATAACTGTTGCTTTGAGTTTACTTACTGTAGTCTTTGTAGCTTACAAAGAAGATTCCCCAATAGATCAGCGATGTGCTTCACTCCTGGGTCTCCTAGTTTATTTCCACCCAGACTCAGCACTGTCAGATGTGAGGGATTTAATTTCAGAGCTGCACACAGATCCACACAGCCTTCCTCTGTTATACTGCTGTTATTAAGCCTGCAGAGAGACAGCACAGGAACCTAAATAAAGTTCATGTTTTACTGTTTTCATTCACAACTCCAAAAAAGATTGCATGCCAACAGTGTGTGTTATTATCAGGATAAATGAGCACTGAGCACTCTGAGCGGTCTGTCTAGTAAACAGTCTGTACAAGTGTAGGAGTGCTTAGCAGCCATTGGCTCGATTTCAAATACACAAATAGTGACAAAAATCACTAATTGTCTCAGTCAGTCTTGTGTGTGACAACGTAGCACATTAGGACGCCTCGAAACACACTGGGAGGGGTGTGGGGGGCACTGTTGATAGGAAAAAGAACCAGATACAACTTGATACAATTTAGACCAAATAGCGGATCAACAGCCAACACTAACCGACTAACCAACACAAAACAGTAAATCATGCAGATCCTATTTTCATCCTTAATCATGCAGATCCTTTTTTAATGTGACTATGACTATATATCTAGTATTTTCATTGAAGGGAAAGAGGTGGACAGTCTTGGCATGATGCAAGTGACAGGGTGTTCCATAGCTTGGGACCAGCAACACTGAAGGCCCTGTCACCCATGGAGTAAAGCCGACAGTGGGGACTATTAAAAGGTGTGCGTCAGTGGAACAGAGACTTCAGGCTGGCTGGTATGGAGTTAGGAGTTTTGATAGATA
The DNA here is from genome assembly GCA_015244755.2 of Tenualosa ilisha. Classification (NCBI taxonomy): domain Eukaryota; kingdom Metazoa; phylum Chordata; class Actinopteri; order Clupeiformes; family Clupeidae; genus Tenualosa; species Tenualosa ilisha. The sequence continues at coordinate 158,416 of PYXC01002604.1, read as the reverse complement.
GAGAGGGGATTTGTAGACAAGCAGGATGATTTTGTACTGGATGTGGCACTGCACTGGGAGCCAGTGCAAGTGATGAAGAATGGGAGCAATATGATCCCAAGGTCTGGTATAAGTGAGAACCCTTGCAGCTGAGTTCTGGACATATTGCAGTCTATATAGTCTCTTGGCTGGAATGCCACTGAGTAGAGCATTACAATAATCCAGTCTTCAGGTGATAAAAGCCACCCACTGAACACAAAAGGGTAAGGGACAACTTGAGGCAACCTGTGTTGACATCTCGTGTTCTCCTTCAGATAACTGAGCGTACATAAGTAACCATCAAATTCTCTTTCAGACAAACAGCTCATCGTCATCTGATAAAAGTTTGTTAGTGACCTTTATTGTGAAGTTGCTTACTTTTCCCTACATAGGTAACCGTGATGTTTGTTGTTTCTAAAAATATGGCTAAGAGTCTCCAAGACGACCAAATTTGAAGTCAGTCAGACAAGGTTCCAGAGATATTTATGAAAGAGTAAGACGCACACAGACAGAGGTTACTTGCATTTACAGATGTTACTTGATTACTTGATTTCTTTGTCTTACAACATAATTTCCTGTGGTGTATTTCACTACATCAGACAAACATTTTACTTACAGCGGTCTCTGCAATTTACACAGTGGATTGTGTAGTAGAGCAGAGATACTCTTCTTCACTCCTGAGTCTCCTATTTTATTCCCACTCAGGTTCAGCTCTATCATGTGTGAGGGGTTTGATGACAGAGATGAGATCAGCTCAGCGCAGCCTTCTTCTGATATATCACTGTCATTAATCCTGTAGGCAGGCAGGCAGATGGACAGATAGATATACAAATAGCAATAGTAATGATGTTACATTAATGGTTCAGAAATTTCTACATGTTGGTAATGGTGTGAATGCTGTTCGACTCCTTGACTCACTCAAGTTTCTGTAGTTTACAGTCTGGGTTCTTCAGTAGATCAGAAATGTGCTTCAATCCTGAGTCCCCTAGGCTATTCCCACTCAGATTCAGCTCTCTCAGGTGTGTGGGGTTTAATTTCAGAGCTGAAGTCAGAGTAGCACAGCCCTCATCTGTTATGTTGCTGTCATTAAGCCTGCAAATAGGCAACAATCCCAGTGATGAGTATTAAAACTATGCTGCAGATTTTTAAAATGTAACTACATGATTTGAATAGTTTCCCTCTACCACTCACTCCAGGGTTTTCAGATTACAGAGAGGATTTGTTAGTAAAGAGGCAATGTGCTTCACTCCTGAGTCTCCTAGTTTGTTTCCATTTAGATTCAGCTCTCTCAGGTGTGAGGGGTTTGATGTCAGAGATGAAGTCAGAGCAGCACAGCCTTCTTCTGTAATGCTGATGTTATTAAGCCTATGGAGAGAGGATTGTAGTAGGTTAAGGTGACTGGCAACCGTTCTAAGTATGTAAGACTAGGACAGTTTACAAATAGCTACACTGGAATAAAACTACGTTAGAAAAATGTAAAATAATATAAATAAAAAACAAGTGTATTTTTCATAAATGTAATTGAGAATTATGTTGTCCAGCTCAGAGTTCTGATTTCCTTTATGTTGTACTGATTTTAGCCAGCTCTGATTTTCATTAAAATTAAAATTACTGAAATATGATTCCATGAATAAAATGTGTTTATCCCTTCATTACAATTCACACATCACCAAGCTATTGAGCAGCTTAACTTACATTTTCATAAAAACAGGATGTGTACAACAAATGCATGTCTTGTCATTCTTATTTCTTTTATGTGTTGACCAGAAGTGTTAAAATCTAAAATGCTAAAACAAATGAAACCACCAACTTAAGTTTCTTCAGTTTGCAGTGTGAATCCTCCAGTAGAGAACAGAACTGCTGCACTCCTGAGTCTCCAAGGTTCTTCTGGCTCAGATCCAGCTCTGTCAGGAGTAAGGGGTTTGTACCCAGAACTGAAGTCACATAATCCAAGGCTTTTTCTGCTGCGTCACTCTTCAACAACCTAAAGAGAGAGAAACATGTAAAACTTTGTCAATTTATGTGCAACACCCACAAAATGTCAAAAGGTGTTCACTGATTCATTTTGTTTATAATGAACACAACTAACTAACAGAACTTAAAATCCAAAACTCTAAACTTATCTGAGATTAATGCTTCAAGTACAGTCACTTTAGCAACATTCTATCATTTTAACACAACGCTGGGAACAATTACACCATATTTTCTTTTCTGGAGTTCTCTCACCTCAGAGTCTGAAGTTTATATTTTGTATCAATAACTAAATTATGTAAATCAGTGAGCAGCTTCACTGCAGAGTCTCCAGGGTCGTTTCCTCTCAGGTCCAGCTCTACCAGGTGTGAGGAGTTTGATTTCAGAGCTGAAACAAGAGCTGCATACCCTTCATCTGTTACACCACAGTCAGAGAGTCTGGAGAAAAGAAGAGTTTGTCATTAGGTGCGACAAATGCATATTTAAAAAAAACACAGTAGGAAACGTTCAGTTAGGCCAACACTCATTGATGGCATCTGAAGTGCCCCAAGAGGCACCACTAGCCTGATGCATCAAACACTTTCACATCATTTCTCTTTGTGTAAAGCATCTGAAACCGTCTGCTTCCCAGTGGAAATCGCAACCACTGTGGTTGCGGTGATTGTTACGCACTGGGATGCACCATTTGAGTTCAATGTTGTTGCTTTCAGCCCTCCCTCTGTTCGCTGATTGGTCCGCATAGGTTAAAGGTAGAAACCTAAGCCAGATCCCCAACACAGTGGTGGAGCTAAATGAGAAATTGAGCACTACATGGCGCTAGCCTGGCTAAGGTGCCACTACTTCATTCATCTTTTTCTGAGGATCAAAGCCCCATCGCAGTGTTTCTAGCAATTTGAGCTGATAGCACTGTTGATTTAAAGTATGATTTATTTCCTTAGCAACATTCCCATTGTTAAACAAAGCAAACAGTGCCTTATGCTAATGTAGCTCATATCTGTCTGTCATGACCTGGCTCAAGCAAAAAGAAGGATGGAAATATCACAAGCAAAGACAACAAGACGGTAGCGTGTGAAAGTCAGTAATGCAGAGTGAGTGCCTGGATAAGGACAAAGAAGTGAAGCGTGTTGGATGCAAAAAAAGAGTATGGCAGGATAAGGGAAGCTCCAGTGGGAAAAAGGGAAAAACTAGTTTTAAAGCCTTGGAGACACCGGGCCCAGGTGTCGTCAGTTACGATGATGGGCTGCGGCCACAATTCAGTTTATTTGACAGACTCATTTCCATGACCACACAAGACAGGACAAACAAAAGAATATAAAAACACAAACAAAAGAAATTAAATCACATAGAGGCATTTTGGCCAATGCACCCTCAGTCTGGATGTGTAATGGGAACAACCCATAATGGGATTTGAGAGTACAACTATGATACTGTTGGCGGATTCATCCAGGCGTTGCATAAACTTAAACATCAGGTTTCTTAAAAGTGCTTTAGGTGTGCTCACTCCTACAGATGACTAGCACTCCCTCCTCTCTGAATGTTGAGTAAAATGATCATTGCATGATTGTAGGCAACTTGCAACTTCTGCATGCTGGAGTTTTTTTTAATAAAATGACCACAGATGGGCAGTGTAAAGTGGTGTACAGTATGCTTTGAACAGAGCCACTTTAACTTGAGTAGAACAACAGCTAAACTTACGTGTAATGGTGTTTGCCTGTGCATATAACTTATAACACTGTCTGTATATATCATCATCATCATTCATATTGTCTGTAATACAATGACCAAGGTATTTAATCTTTTTACTTTAAAGGGGGCACTACCCCCCATTTGACGTGCATCTTCTGGGGGACACACCAATAGGCAAGTACCCTCACAATCTACCCAAGCACTCCACCTTGCTTTAGTTGAATAAAAAGCTGTTTATGATTCACTCAATGAAACGCTTTGGAGGCATCAAGAAAACACAAGAGAACGGTTGAATTTTCTGGCCCTATACAAATTCACTATATTACCGTGCTTTGGCCTAAAACATAACTGATTATCAAGAGAATAAGTGAGATCACTGTAGACTCACTCTATCAAGGAGGATTCTTTCCATTACACAGGGCAACATGCTGGCCAATGCTATGGGTCTATAATTATCCATGCAACCAATTTTTCCACTTTTGTCCTTAATAACTGGGACAAACAAAATAGATAGCATTGAATCTGGTAGTATGCCATGGATCATAAAACCAGTGAATCTGATTTCTAGGAGGGGGGCAAGCCTAAGACTGGTATATTTCAGATGCTCTGCAGTTATTAAGTCCATGCCACATGCTTTGTTGTTAAATAGTTTCTGCATGGCATCATACACCTCATGTGTCAGTATAATTATCCTTAACATGTGTCAGAGTGTCAATTAAAATTCCTCTGAAACATTGTGTGTGGTTTTGTCATTTGTCATGCCTAGGCATATTGTGTTTGTCTGCACCATTTTGACACAACAGTCAACCGACCACTGAGTGCTGGATGCTAGATGCGTTTCATGACTTGCATTTCATGCAATGCTGCCAATGGATGCTACCCTTAAAGGAGAAATCTGGTGTGAATCAATTCCAGTCCTGTTGTTCACCAAGTGCTAACTCGGTAGAAAAGAAAATGTGAACATTTGATACAACACAGACTGAACAGTAAAACAGCAGCTAACACTAACTAAAGCTTATTTTCAGTTTTATTCCCCTATGCCCCATTCAGTTAACATTAGCTGCCGGTTCATTATTCAGCCTGTTATTTGAGTTCACTGAGTGCTGTCGGTAGGAGAACAAGACGAGAATTTGGTACAACTATGGCTGGAACTTGGAAGTACTCCTGACTATCGCTTTTAAGTTTAAGTTCAAATCCCATGCTGCTTACGTTCTTGGAAATAGGAGGTCAATCACTTGTTGCCAGATCCTAATTCTTGATTAATGTGGGTCTGGTTCCCAGGGTAATCAACAACACTTTACTTACAACAATTTCTGTAGTTTACAATCCGGATTCTCCAGAAGAGTAGAGATGTTCTTCAATCCTGAGTCACCAAGTTTATTCCCACTGAGATTCAGCTCTGTCAGGTGTGAGCATCCAGATTTCAGAGCTGAAGCAAGAGCAGCACAGCCTTCTTCTGTTATACTACAGTCACTAAGCCTGTGGAGAGAGAAAATGGATAGAAAATATGACATATGAAATGTATTTTATTTAATATTTTACATAAATGACAAACTAAACAGAGAAACTAAACTGCATTTCCACAGGGAAATGGCAAAGTGTGATTGCTACTAGTAACAGGACCAAAGAGTACACCAAATTCTCAAGATTGTCAAGACAAAAAATTCAGCGAGTACTCAATAATGTTCACTGATACGCTGACACAAAAAATGTTGCAAAAATGTTGAAGTATGGTTTCCCACCACATTTTTGACCATTCATTCTCACTTGTGGATCTATTTCATCAAGCCCATCACACCTGTATGTAAACTTCGACCTAAGAGTTTTAAACAATTCAAGCTAATGGAAGTCACACTTTGCGATGATTTTTGTGTGAGCCAATCAGTAAACATATCTGACCACTCAAAGAGTTTCACATGTTTACAAACGAAAGTTTAACACATTTTAGGAAGGACTGCAGCAGTGCACCTATCTGTAGGTGAGGGGGGTTCTTCTAAAATTCTCTGAACAAAAGCATTCAACAAAATTTTAATCTTAACTATTATATGTCATAATAAATGATAATAAAAAACGCTTTAAGTGTAATAAACTAGTCCTGTAAAATAGTCCTGTACAACTATCTCAATATTCCTCTAAGGAAACTAAGGAAAAGAAACAACAATAAGTGTCATACCCCATCACAGTGAATGAACTCACAGGTTCACTCATGATGAGAGGTCACAATCGTTTCCAATTTAGCAGAGTAGCAGCACATTCAGGAACTTTCTCCTTCAAAATTACATATACCTAAGAGGAACCACACCCCTTCCTACAGTCATACTCAAAGGGTGTGTTGCAGGTTAACAACTACTTTTGATTAATGTGTAGACAAATGCACCAAGAACGGATGATTCAAATAAATGAATATTTGAAATACACAAATTGAACATTTACAACTATTTTCTGTAACTGACTTTCTGAACATTTCAAAATAGAATTTCTTTTATAATACGTCACGTTGGGTAGCCGTTGAAGATTCCCCGTAGAAAAGAATGGATTATACCAGCATTTTTTAAACTGGAGGGGTCAAAAATATCAACTCATAAGAATATGCATTCCTTGGTTTTAAAATGATGAACCTTTCTGGCATCTAACAGACATGGAATTGGAGAAATATCTCCCATTAACAACAAATTAATTTATGGTTGAAGCGGTGAAGAGGGCAATGGGCATGCTTGGTGAGTATGCTAAACTTACACATTCAGTAGGTCATAGGCTGCTATAAGAAACTTGAAATCACATTAGAGTATAAGTAATTCGACTGAGAAATCAACTGAATTATGTATGTGTTATGCCATAACAGGCATAACCTTCCCAAAGCTAACACGGTCTAATCAATTAGCCTACGTAACATGGACTCCATTAATGTTACTGGAAATCTGGCTGTACCTGGCTAGTTAACGATATTGTGCAGGGTCACCCGCAAGAAACACTGCAAATAGTACTAAACTGTGTTAGAATTTGGTGTAATTTTATGTGATCCCTTGTTCCCATTTCTAACTGTCAAATGAATAACTGTTTCTCTGTGTGTTACTTAGAGTTATCTGCTCAGCTAAGTCTGTACAGAATGTTCGGTCCACAACTGTTAGACTTGGTGGAGACCTTAGAAATAGCCTTGACCAAGTGATCATCTGACGATACTCGTCAAGACACTGGCATCAGTATGGATAGGAATGTGCCTGTTTAGGCTAGGTAATTTCGAGTGCTGTGAGTGTCCCTGAGTCTTGCACGTATATGGAGTCGTGCCAAGTTTAGGGACTGGTCAAGTTAGTTCTTACTGTTTAGGATAGATTTATGATTAGACTTTTGAGTATATGTAGAGTCCTTTTCTGCTACACAGATGAGAAGGATCCAGACGAGCTACGCTACAACATCTTTGTGTCCTGTCTCAACCTCGCGGGAGAGACAGAAGAGTGACTTAGGCAGATAGTCTTTAGACTTCGCTTTGTTACTTCAACCTTTTTATTTTCTATCTAATCAACAGTTGTAATTCATTTAATTAATCCCGTAATAAATCATTGATCCTGATCCAACATAACCGAGTCATCCAATCTTCTATTCCGCTGGGAAGAGAACACAACGCAATTTTAAAGGTGAACAGTAACTTCAGGTGTAAAGTTAAACTGGAAAACACCAAAAAATCCAACAACTGTGACTAAGTGTGCAGTTTTGCCGTAACGCTTTGAATTACACGTTTTGTCCAAGATTTGTTCGGTATCTAGCTACAGACATCCAGCATTTTCCTCATCGGCGTCATGCCTTGAACTTCTATGCTAGCGACCAAATTCTGGCTGATGTTGCACTTATTCCGTAGCCTACATTAACGTTATTTGATGGGATATGTGACACAGTGACATAGTGTATTTCTGCCAGTTAATTTATGAGTAAGTTGTGTTGGTTTTCTGCACCTGTAACCAGTCTACTTTGTGCAAAATATGGATATGAATTTATTATTTTTTCCACATGTGATGGAAACCGATTTTGACCCGTTGATGTCGTCTAACTATTGTGTTCACTTTATTACAGTCATCAGTGATCATTTTATAACAGTCCACTGTATAGTTGCAAAAACAAGAAGACAGAGTTAGTAATGTTTTATGCATTTACAAATGACTACACTGTAACTGTGGATGAAATATTTATGCCTAACGCTCCATGCCCCAGCAATGGGACAGCTCGTGACAGACGAAGATGTTTAGCTTCTGTGATGTATGCCACCACTACAATATGTTCAATAGAACGTTGATGAGTACTGGCTAAAATTAGCACCTTTTCACCTGATGAAATTTTTGATGAATTTTTAAGACAGATAGAAAGAATCAATAGTTGTCACCCTGGCTCAGTATACCTTTGTTCGGAAGGCCGCTGTTCCCCGCTGAAGTTTACGGGAAAGTCTTTCGATCTATCACTCTTCATAGACAAACAGCTCTCAGTAGGTGACCCTGATCTCTGCTCCATGCCACTAAGAAAAAGAAACAACAATGTCAGACCTCATCACAGTGAATGAACTCACAGGTTCACTCATGATGAGAGGTCACAATCATTTCCAATTTAGCAGAGTAGAGGCACATTCAGGAACTTTCTCCTTTAAAAATTACATATACCTAAGAGGAACCACACCCCTTCCTACAGTCATCCTCACAGTGCGTGTTGCAGGTTAACAACTACTTTTGATTAATGTGTAGACAAATGCACCTAGAACGGAAGATTCAAATAAATGAATATTTGAAATACACATATTAAACCTTTACGACTATTTTCCGTAACTGACTTTCTGGACATTTCAAAATGGAATTTCTTTTAAAATACGTCGCGTTGGGTATGCATTGAAGATTCCCCGTAGAAAAGAATGGATTATAGCAGCATTTTTTAAACTGGAGGGGTCGAAAATATCAACTCATAAGAATATGCATTCCTTGGTTTTAAAATGATGAACCTTTCTGGCATCTAACAGACATGGAATTGGAGAAATATCTCCCATTAACAACAAATTAATTTATGGTTGAAGCGGTGAAGAGGGCAATGGGCATGCTTGGTGAGTATGCTAAACTTACACATTCAGTAGGTCATAGGCTGCTATAAGTAGCTTGAAATCACATTAGAGTATAAGTAATTCGACTGAGAAATCAACTGAATTATGTATGTGTTATGCCATAACAGGCATAACCTTCCCAAAGCTAACACGGTCTAATCAATTAGCCTACGTAACACGGACTCCATTAATGTTACTGGAAATCTGGCTGTACCTGGCTAGTTAACGATATTGTGCAGGGTCACCCGCAAGAAACACTGCAGATCGTATTAAACTTTGGCTAAGTGTGCAGTTTTGCCGTAACGCTTTGAATTACACGTTTTGTCCAAGATTTGTTAGGTATCTAGCTACAGACATCCAGCCTTTTCCCTTAATCGGCGTCATGCCTTGAACTTCTATGCTAGCGACCAAATTCTGGCTGATGTTGCACTTATTCCGTAGCCTACATTAACGTTATTTGATGGGATATGTGACACAGTGACATAGTGTATTTCTGCCAGTTAATTTATGAGTAAGTTGTGTTGGTTTTCTGCACCTGTAACCAGTCTACTTTGTGCAAAATATGGATATGATTTTATTATTTCTTCCACATGTGATGGAAACCGATTTTGACCCGTTGATGTCGTCTAACTATTGTGTTCACTTTATTACAGTCATCAGTGATCATTTTATAACAGTCCACTGTATAGTTGCAAAAACAAGAAGACAGAGTTAGTTATGTTTTATGCATTTACAAATGACTACACTGTAACTGTGGATGAAATATTTATGCCTAACGCTCCATGCCCCAGCAATGGGACAGCTCGTGACAGACGAAGATGTTTAGCTTTTGTGATGTATGCCACCACTACAATATGTTCAATAGAACGTTGATGAGTACTGGCTAAAATTAGCACCTTTTCACCTGATGAAATTTTTGATGAATTTTTAAGACAGATAGAAAGAATCAATAGTTGTCACCCTGGCTCAGTATACCTTTGTTCGGAAGGCCGCTGTTCCCCGCTGAAGTTTACGGGAAAGTCTTTCGATCTATCACTCTTCATAGACAAACAGCTCTCAGTAGGTGACCCTGATCTCTGCTCCATGCCACTAAGGAAAAGAAACAACAATGTCAGACCTCATCACAGTGAATGAACTCACAGGTTCACTCATGATGAGAGGTCACAATCATTTCCAATTTAGCAGAGCAGAGGCACATTCAGGAACTTTCTCCTTCAGAGCTACATATATCTGGATGAGATTAGGAAGTTTTACTAGAGAATTTGCATCAGTTTTTTATGCTACCTCTTATGGGGCTCAATAAACTTTGAGAGCACCTGCAGTGAATTAATTAGGTAATGAGGTACTGTCCATGTCATTGTAGTAGGCCTCTGGGCCTGCTGTGCAGTGGTGTGTGTGCCACTGTGTACTGGTGCCCATGCAGTATGTAGCACAGCAGTATGCAATTTCGGGAACAGCAAGTGTCTTGAGTCTATGTACCGAGCTTGCTTTTGATAGGTAAAAGTGTTAGTAATTTTGCACCACATCCCCAGTGGTGGCACTAGAGCATAGAAATAGAGCATTCATAGTTGTTAGAATAATGCCTGAGTCAGTGTACAAAGTTTGGTTACAATACGTCAGAGTGTTGCTGAGATATGACTTTGATCAGCGGTGGTGCTAGAGCGTTTGAAGTAGATGGTTTGGGTCATCAGAGAAGGTTCCTTACTCCGTGTACCAAGTTTGGTTATGATACGTCAAAACATGACATTTCTATATTGGCGCTTCAGAATTTGAAGTAGATGATTCTGACCGGTCGGAGCAAGGTCCTGAGTCCACACGTCAGCGTGTTGCCAAAATATGAGCTCACTTCCTGCTTGGCAGTTTCACCATCAAATTTGACTGGTAGCACCGCGTGAACGCTTTAAAGTCCAAAGAAGAAATTGAAAACTTTTTGTCTGGCTTGGTCTGAAGCCAAAGTGTGGAAAGTACGCAACTGTTGAAACTTTAGTTTCGGTTTCAACTAAATCCAAACTGGCGGAAAATCCAACACGGCGGAATTCAATGTTATAGGGTGCATTAAACACTCGGCTTAACCCAAGGATTCCAACAGTACCGGTTGATCAAAAATCAGCCATACAGATAAAAGCATGCATGAATGCATTTCCAATGTTTACCGGTTGTTGTCGCTAGGTTGTGCGGATGGGTTTGAGTGGTCAGTAAAGGTTCATGAGTCTACTCTACCACCAAGTTTGGATTTGATGCTTCAAAGCATTTCCAGGATATGAGACCACTTCCTGTTTGATGGTTTTGCTGTCAAATTCAATTAGCTTCAATTAAAACATTGTGCCTTCTATGGGCTGCCATAGACTCCAATGGTAGAGGAATAATAATAAGAAAAGATAGAAACACAATAGGTGCCTACACAGCTACACTATTTTATCAGATGATCTGTGATATTAGGATGCAATAGTTTGATACTGACGCATTGACACAATTTTTTCTACCAAAAATATTTTTTGTTGTTGATTAAATTGACTTGTCGTCCCAGTTCTGCACCCAATAATACATCACTCCCCCATTTAACATAGTAGTAGAAGGACAATCAGGAACATTCTAGCAATTTGACACTAGAATTAAAATTTGGCCCAAGCACATGCATGTCTGCATGCGTTTCCATCAACTGTGTAATGTGAATAAAAAATGAACATTAGGCTCATCAAGTGACATGTTTCGACCAGCTGTGGGACTGACGTCTATGGACAGAAACGCGGTGAATGTGAATATATGCTTATATATATTCACATATATATGTTTCCATCGATTTTAGGCCTTGTCCACACGTAGCCGGGTATCTGATAAAACGAATATATTTTTCTACGATTTGGCCTGTCATCCAAACATAACCGCAGGATTATCTCCTTTAAAACGGAGCATTTGAAAAACTCCGACCGAAGTGAAGATTTGGGAAAACTCCTGTTTGGCATTTCAGTGTGGATATCAATAACCGTAGTTTTACGTTTTTAAACGTCACTTACTGCGACAATTGATGCGTAAACGTCACATACGTGCCCTTGTTTATGTCAGACAATTGACAGCATGGATCAACTGAGTAGCCTGTTACCGTGAAATTCTGCGGTGTTGTGTGGATGTGAATATATCATAACAGTCGTGTGTGGACCCAAGAGTTTTTAGAAAACGGAGAACAGCAAATGTGCGTTTGTAAAAATACCCGCCTACGTGTGTACATGGCCTTAATCACATTTTGCCTTATTCACATGAAGAGTTAATATACCCCCATCAAGCGAATTATATTAATAATTTCTATTCGCATTACGGGATTGATGCAAATCTTATTCGCGTAACTTAAATGCACATTAATTGGATGGAAACCCAGCTAATGATACAGTGCCATTTTGAGTATGCCTGTTCAGCATGCTACAGCAAAACTGAAAAATAAACTCCAGGTCATGCACAATAACATGATACTTATTGGCTATTAGCTCTGATATTAATATTCTTCCCATAATAACATTTTTCTCATGATAAAGAGCAGAATTGTACTACTTTTTTGACATTTGGGTATACAGATATTGATACAGGGGGATACAGATACAGGGAGAACACAGCTGCATGCACAGTGATAAAGGAGCTCTCACCTTTTAAAGTCAGAGCACTCCTTAGAGCCACTCATATCTGATGCAGAGACTCTCTCACCTTCTCCTGACCTGTCTCAGAGGCAGCAGTGGCTGCAGTCTCACACAGTCATTTTAAAGGCTGTGATGACAAACATCTTTATCTGGAGGTCAAACAAAAATAGTTAACATGTTCAGTTTCTCATAGGTATGATAAATCTATATGGCATAGCATGCTGGGAAGCTGGAAGAGGTATTGGTCTTAGAAGAGGTAATGTACCTCAATATGACCTTCCTGGTCATATAAAAAATAGAGGTTAAACACCCACTCTACACAATCCTGTCTCGAGTGTAATAGTGGAGGATCATAACTCTGCTGACTCATACTGTATACTGCCAAGTTTTACAACTCTACTGAGCGACTGGTTGTGACATCTGTGTGTAGCATATCTATGGGTGCAATACAATACAATAATGGCCCAGTCTCAATGTTTGGCCTTACTGACTCAAGACTTAAATGCACGTTCGTAAGTTCATGAGGTTTAGTGGTGTCCTGCTGTTAATATATGAAATGCGTGAGGGCTCAGTTGCACCCTTTCTGAGCCCTTTCCTAAAGTCTACATCACATGCAGGCTTTGCTTACAGTTTTTCACAGCTGCTAAAACACAAAACCCTATTCTCTGAATTTAGCAATTTCAGCAACTGTGCAAAACTGTATTGTAATATTTTATTGTTTTATTGTAGATTTTCCCTATTTATTTTTATTGTACATTAGATGCAGAATTCTGACTCTTATTTTGGCGGTGCAAAATGCATTTACAGTACTGTAAATGAATAAACACTTAGGCTGCAGGCCAAATAGTGTCAGAGTGCACCCCATGAGGCATCCTCTGTTCCCATGAAATTGTGACCAAGTTGTCATGGAGTGGCATTCAGTATGGATTTCATGAATTTCTTTATATTCAGTAATTTCATGAAGGATCAAGGGTGTCATGGTCTCACCCTGCGCGGGCAACCTTCCACCACACTGCACCCACTCAATCACCTGCCACGCCCACTCTGCTCTCACTCAGTCACTACTGCTCCTCCCGCTAATGACTCAATCATTGCCTCCACCTGCTCCTTGTTCCACCCTCAGTATTTAAACCCACAGTTTCAAGTCAGTCCCTGTTTGTATCATGGTGTTACTGAGCTGTTTTTCTGTTATTCTGTCTTCTTGATCTCGACCCAGACCGACCTGGCTATCCCTGCTCTTCTGCCCCGGAGAACCTGACCTGCCACCTGTCTCTCTACCTGAGACTTGCCCATGTGCTCCCAATCCTGCCACCTCCACAAGGGTGTCCCGCCCATACCTGTCAATGCCAGGCTACCAACGTGCAGACAACCCAGTCCCCTGTGTGATCCACAAAGTCGCAGCCTGCCTCACGCTGACGCCCGCCTGGGTCACCCACTCCCTCACCCCTGTCCTTGAACTTAATAAACTGTTCTTGTTTGCAAAGTGTTTGTGCTTGGGTCGTCTGTGCCACACCGCTACAGTACGGTCTGACCAACATGGACCCAGCACACTGTGCTATGCCCACACCCCTGGACAGATGAGAGCGGCTGGAGGAAGCTGTTCACCCATATTCGGAGTTGTTAGCAGCAGTGCTAGCTATGAACCAGAACCTCCTGGGCCATTTGGCCCAGATGCAGCAGCACCTGGTCTAGTTGGGGTTCCCAACCCCTGCTCCAGTTCCACCTGCTCCAGTCCTGTCTCCACCACCTGCTTCCGACAATCCCGAGCCCCAACTCGGAGCTCTGGAGAGGTACGGTGGGGATCCAGAGTCGTGTCAGGCCTTCCTCACGAACTGTGAGCTGATGTTCGCCCTGCAGCCCCGCACATTCTCCTTTGAGCAAGTGAGGGTCGCCTACGCCATCATTCACCTCACTGGCAGAACTCGGCTTTGGGGAGCGGTGGAGTGGGACCGTCAATCCCCAGCCTGTGACACCTTCAGCCAGTTCGCTGCCGAGCTCCGCAAGGTTTTTGACCTGGGTCTGTCCTGTTCTGAGGCATTTTGAGACTTGATGATTATACGGCAGGGCTCCCGGTCGGTGGCCGACTTCTCTATCGACTTCCGCATCTTGGCCAGCCGCTGCTCCTGGAACACGCCTGCCCTGGTGGACACCTTCGTCAATGGCCTGGCGGATCATATCAAAGACAAGCTGGTCTCCTTCAACGTCCCATCCACACTAGATGGAGCAGTTGAGCTGGCGGTCCGCATCGACCGACGGATGTGGGCTTAGGCCTCAACCACACGGCCTTCACTTTGAGGGTCTGCCAGCCCAGCCGCCACCTTCCTCGTCTTCCTGTCTTCCAGGTTACCCTGAGCCCATGAAGATCGGTCTATCTGTGCTCTCTCCGGAGGAACGGCAGAGACGAATTGGGGCTGGTCTATGCCTTTACTGCAGGCGGGGGGGGCAGCTCCAGAGGTTCCTCGGATTCGCCAACTTTTACCGCCGGTTCATCCGGAACTACAGTTCGGTGGCAGCTCCCCTCACAGCCCTCACCAGTCCCAAGGTCACTTTTACCTGGAACGCCAAAGCAGAGAAAACTTTTCAGGACCTCAAGACCAGGTTCACCACAGCCCCCATTCTGCAGATGCCTGACCACGACCTCCAGTTTGTGGTGGTCTACGGGCCAGAGGAGAGGTCTTGGGTCCCCTCCCGTCTTGTCTTGGACCCCAACCTCATCAGTGAATTTCATCGATGACACACTGACCAGCCCTCTCTTCCTCGTAGATCCACCAGGGGTCCCCGCCGAATGCCCGCTGAGGCCGACCCACCTGACGAGTCCGCCTCCTACTCTGGGTCCGAGTCCGATGCAAAAATTTTAAAATAGGGTTTCAAAAGATTGTGTCTGTCTAACCCTGCACAAGCTCGAACCTGACAGCTGCATAAATTAGGCTTCAAGTTCACAAGCGAGTGAGCAAAATTTCCTGCATCAATCAGGTCATATGCCTGTGGAATTCGCCTAGGAATACAGAGTACACTAATGAGTACAGTTTCAAAAGTCACTTGACACAAGACAGGTTAATGATTAATAAGTCTTGACTTAAGAGAAGGTTTGTGAGCAGAGCACCCAATTCTTTTCGTTCATTTTAGTCAACACAATCAACATGCATGCATCTGCACTTTAAAGTCAGAGGTCATGTTCTGCCAAATGAAACACATATACATATAAAGAGTCAGAGAGAGAAAGAGATGTTATATGATGGTCACATCAACTCTTCAACTAATTTCAGATGAAAGTGATGCACAGATCTGGTCTAAGTCTGACAACATAGTTTTGGCTAAATTCAACAGAAGAACATTAAAGCATAATTATTAAAGCAGACTGAACTTAATGGAAAGCTGGAAACCCTTAGCCTTGTTGTTTGGTAGGAAAAAGAACAAGAACATTTGGTACTTGATGACCCCAAACAACTTTTCATACTGAAGATATTTTGAAAGCATGTGCTCACATGCTAATGGGTGAGAACAGAACTCAAAAGAACAAATTTCATTTGGGCCTATTTATGAACTGCATGATCTGTGCATTGCTGACTGCATCAGCAGGGAGTTACGAGCCAAGTTGCAGTCTGTTGAATCTGGGGGCTGCTTATTGATGGATCTGAGGACATCACAAAAATTGAGCAAGAAATCGTTTACATTGTGTCTGTGTCCAGAAACAGAAAGTTTACCTCAGACTTTCTCAGAGTGATTGAACTGGGTGCTGACCGAAACGCACAGGCCGTAACACTTTGTGAGACTTTTTCAGGACCAAGACTTAGGGCTGGACTAAAAGAGGTAGGTTTCATGATATCATATGGTCTGCATGGGGGTATGAAACAGTTAAAAATATCAAGACTACGCTTCATATGGAGTGAGTACCAAACACTATCTCCTGGTACTCACCTGAGCAACTCACTGAAAAAGTTATGTGCACCCCTGTTTATAACAGTATAATGGTATGTTAATCAAGGTTACCAAACTTTCCAGGCTGAAAGGACCACTCAAGTACTAAGATATAACTTAGCCTGGAAATCTAGACGTACCCTAGCGATGACAAATAGTTTTGCTCAGCCGGTATGTATAGCCATGGGATATAGGGCCGCAGTAGGTCTTCTTCCAAGGTTTGGTCAGACTAATCATATCGCTCTGTCCTTATAGAGAATCACCTAAACAAACCCTAGCAGAAGTTTATTAGCACGCAGAAGCAGTCTGAAAGACAACCGTTGATTCTGCCTCACTGATTAGGCCCAGTCTATCAGTCATGGCCTGACTACATTTTGTTAGTATAGACTGGCTTCTTAGGCTAAATATTACTGGTACAATACAGGAAAATGTTATAATAAGAATAAAGTTCAATGTGAAGGGCACAGGCAACAATTAAAAGGAGACAGGCTTGAATACTTGAACACTTCGCAGCATGTCTTCTCAAATGTGCTGTGTTTTAGTAATAAGACTGGTCTTTTGTCTATCTACCACAAACTATAAATTCATACAATATCAATGACCCATGCAGACAATGTCAACTGTATCAGCTTTAAAACTTTCAAGGTCTCATGGGGACCCTGGTTGACTGTATCCAGCATGCTGCAGATTCATATCAGAGCATAACTTGGATATTTACACCATGTGACTACCCTTAGGGCTATAGTAGGCCTATGACTCAGCAACAGTGGTTTTATTTCATTACATCAGTATTCCTTTAAGCAAGTTATCATTCACTACTTACTGAATTTGAGGTTCCAGCTCACTTGTGCTCACACATGGTGCCCTGGTACGGTCCCCACACACGCTGACACTCCTTTCACTTTTCCTTTTAGACTGTCGTCTCTGAAACAGGCGGGAGAGGAATTAGAGGCATACCGACATAAGCCTCGACTAGTTAAAGCCAGCTCAATGAAAATGAGAGCAGACAGATGTCGCCTTCAAATGTTGTTCCAAACTATTATTATTGTTATTATTACCATTATTATTATTATTATTATTATTATTATTATTATTATTATTATTATTATTATTATCATTATTATTATTATTATTATTATTAGAGATGCCACATGGGAAAACTGTCTGGGATTATACAGATGACATATGGGTACTTCTGTGGCATTGGCCATATTGGGACAATATTTTATTAGGACAGATAAAAGTCATATTGTGTTTCCAACAGGGGTTTTCCATATGGGATGCCCTGGCAACAAGTAGCCCAAGGGGCACTTTAGTTGCATATTTAGATTTGAACTAGCCTACTGGTTTGAAGATTTTGACTCAACTCGATTGATAATGAAAAATATTTCTTTTGTTAGATTTACCCATCACACAGTGTTTGGACTAAAGCTATTTGCTGAAGCTGTCTTAAAATGTTAATGATTAATCTCACTGGATCAGAGAGCTGCAATTCCAAATAAAACCAGCATTCTCTGTATTCACACATCATCATTGTCAGAGTGACACGCCGTCACACCATTACTTACATCCACATGTAGACCTACAGAACGAAGGGCAAAGATGGTAGTGATGTCTCGGAATTTCTAGCAAGGCAGATTTAAAAACAATGTCATAATTTTTGGATCTTTGTTTATGTGTAATTTCTCTAAAACTGGACGAGCCCAAAATTGCTAAGGATGACCTATGTAACGCAGGCACATATGTGTGGCAATCTTCCTCTTTCACCTCTCATATGCCATTGTCTCAAACGTTCTTACCCATTTAGCCGTGGCATGACAATGAAGCATAGCAACCATTACCAAGATTATACAAATCAATCATGATTTGTGAATGATGGTAAGTTTCTGACTAAAGTTAATTTTGCCAGTTAAATGGTGATAGTGGTTGATATTGCTGTTAAAAATTATTTGTGCTCATAATACAGAGCCCAACTCCCTACTGCACTGAAATATCAGAGACTCTTAGTATTGTGAAAGTGACTCTAGGAGAAGTGAAAGAGACACATTAATCAGAGATGATTCACAGGTCTCTTCACAGGTTCACTTTGCCGTTCTTTGAGTCGTGTGTGTCATTAGAACATAAAAACAAACTGAACAAACAATTTGTTTGAATGACGAATGACCAGAACAAGCTCCTGACAAAGAATCGTAATGCCCATCACTGCTACTGACTGCGTGGACCCCTCTTCCCAACTTCGTTGAGCTCTGGTGATCAGCAGGCTTTGGCGCCTGGGTGAGCCACCTAAGCAGACGATTTGTTGCATAATACTTGAACTATTGGACTATTTATCTTGTGAACAAACTCACTGACTTGTGTTCTTTCCTACAGGTGTTATGAAAGCCTGTGCTGTAACTATAATGGCAACCACCTCCAAGAGATGCCCATGCAGGAAGTTCCTTCTGCTGGCGGATGGTCGTTTGTGTGTGTGTGTGTGTGTGTCTGTGCAAACAGAGAGCATTGTCGGGTGCCAGTAAGTGTGCTGTTTTCGGTTTAAAGGAGTACAAAGTACACTGAGAGACAGTACAGTTATAAAGGTCCCTTGACTTAAGATGGAGCCATGTGATGACAGAGACAGAGAGCAAGAGAGAGGTACTATGATAGTCACATCACCTCTTTCAGAAACACTGATCTGATTGATCATTAACACTTCTCTTAACAGAGAATAATATAATGTTATATAGTAATGCCTATTTTTTTAAAAATGAGAAATACACAAATTATCTGTTCCAAGAGGAGGGGGGACTCCACACCCACGTCCAACACCCACTACACCCCTGGTAACCTTCAAATATTGCTTTTATAGTCCATGCAGAGCAATGCACTGTATTGTTATTCATTGGCCTCTTCTTATTATTATTCTTCCAACGAATTTGTGCGATGAATACATCTTCAACCGTTTAGCACACAAACTTCATTCAACTATTATTGCGTAGGTCTACAAATGGTGACTTCTGCTTAGTGTTTTTTGTTTTTGTAACATTTATACGTTTTACGATATCGGCTATAAACAAGCAAAATATTCCCATTGAAAAGAATATTGGAACTTTGGAATTCTATGAGAATTCTATTTCCCATTGTTGTCTCCCTAACTACAAACTCTCCACTGTAAACATTCCACAGTCCTTTCTGAAGTCTGTGTTGAGCTCATTCAATCCATATCACAGAAATCTCTGCAGCCATATTGTTGACATAGAACCTGTCAGTTAATGCAGCTGTCTATCAGACTTACGATAGCTTTTTGACACCCCTGTCCAAAAACCTGAAAGGAAATATGACTGATAATCGCATAGGAGAGAATAGCTTGCAAGGAACAGGCAAAACTTCCAGCCACACTATCGTCATCATTTTACAACAGGTAACGCTACTTTTAGGGAAGGTGATATGGTCAATCGTCAATAAAGGTATGTAGCCAATGAATGATGGTTTAGTGTGTCTTCTTAACAGAGCCGATTGAAAACATTTCATTAGGCTAAATGTAGATTACAAAGGGGGAAGACTGAAAGCTAACATTTAATTGAAATTAGCCCGCAAGAATAACTGCAGTAGCAACGGTATGTCAACAATATAGCCACACAAACGTCTTTTTTAAAATGTGAAAGAGCCCTATTGATCAAGCTATCAAACAAATCAACTGCTGAAATGTTTTTTGTAAGTTAATAGTGAGTTAGTTAATAGTAAGTTAAGAATGATTTATCATCCTTTTGGCACAATAAACAATAATTTACCACTATATGACTACCAACTTTCCATAGAAACAGCCTAGCAACCACCTCATGTACCCTAGTAACTTCGTAGCAGCCACTTTCACAATGACAACCTAGCAACCAACATAGCACCCGACACGATTAACCTAGCAACCAGCATAGCAACCACCACAACCGCCCTAGCAATGGCCTAGCAACCACCTCAAGTACCCTTCCTGTTTCCTGTCAACCACTTCTACAATGACAGGCCAGCGACCAACTAACATACATTTACCATGTATCACTGCTTGAGCAACCATCCATCCACAGAGCAAACATACACCCACCAATTACAGAAACATTTTTACTTTTTTTTTCAAGTGCTAACAAGCATTAACCTATACTTGAAATACTTTTTTCTAAACTCTTAACACAGCAAAACATCACATAAGTAGCCAAACAACTTCTCTATACATGCTAACACCAAACAAAGAACAAACACCAAACACCAAAATACAGACAATCTGGCTCAAAATCAAATAATTCTACCAAACACTAGCATGTGTGTTTTTCTTTTACTCAGTGAACATGTGATCATGATACACTGACTTTCAAAATACTAAAGTCATGTAATTTCCAAAGCTACACTCACTTTCATGTATTTCATGTCCATGACTTAATGGACTACATTGTCAAAACCCCACTTCTGTTTGCTTTACAGTAACCATCAATGATATGTGTGTTTACAGTGATGGGTGCAATTTCTAAAACGAGTCATTTTACATTACATAATGAATGTTCCATAAAGAATTCTTCAAGAATTGTTGCAGATGCATGGGCCTACAGTTCTATCCAGCTGCTAACATGCTTTTGTCCAATCTGTAATCACTTTTTTTTCCACAATTACATCAAACCATCAGCCTGTTGTCAACACCTGTCAGCTTCCCCAATTGAAACTGAAACTGGAGATGATTTGTCTATTTTTCCTTTTCTGTTTATATATATATATATATATTTTTTTTTTTTTCAATTATCTGTTCAATGTTCATTTAAGAATTATCATCTATTCAACCGCTGTACTGCTGTTATAGCTGAACCAAGGGTTTTGTAATGTGTTTAGGGTTTTGGACATTAGATTTCAATTTCTGGCACGCTGTGTGTAAGCATTTGCAAAAAAGACATACAACATACATGATTTTGGAAAAATGTAAGATGGTGTCGCTCCTGTGGTGGTTCATCAGTGGTCTACAGCAACCTGATTATTTACTATTTATATATTTCATTCACTTATTTTTTTACTTATTTAGTTTTCTTTTTTTCTCAAATCATTTTATTTTCTATTATTCACGGTTCTTTGCCTTTATCTTTGTGAAGCACATTGAATTGCCTCTGTGTATGAAATGCGCTATATAAACAAACTTACCTTGCCTTATCAGATTATTCGTGCACAAAAATTCCACACTGAGAAAACTTTTTATTTGCATGCTGTGTCTAATTCCTGGGAATTGCAAATCTAGTTTGTAATTGCTGGCCTGTTATTATGGGATGCCGCATAGAAAAAACAGATGGATTATCCAAATGATATATGGGGGCTTGGGCATACTTATAGGTCTATGTAGAGGGACTTGTATGGTCCTCACAATATTTTATTATGACAGCTAAAAATCTTTCATCAGGGGTTTTCCATATGGGAAGCTCTGACAAGAAGTAAACAGCTAAGCCTACCTCCAGATAAGACATTGTTTCTCAATGTACTGGTAGAAAAAAAAACAAAGTTTTCTCAATCAATAAATACTTGCTAATTTCGTGTCATAAAACAATCTGGTAGATGCATACAATTAGGTGCAGTGGTAGCACACAGCCTAATTGAGTGAGTGAGTTAGTGTGCTCATGCGCGCGAGAGAGAGAGAAGTGAGAGTGAGAGTTGCTGTTGGTTGGTTAGAAGTAACGATAACCTATTTACACAATGTTCAAAACATTAACATGGATTCCTGTAACTGTTCATGGAAATAGCATTGAAACATTTAAGAGGCACTGATGTGTATACCTTCGCTGAAAACCTTTTTGTGAAAAATCTGTCATTGAAAACATTGACCACTTTCGTATGCCTACACTACAAAATAGCCCGTTTAGGCGTATATAAACAGGCAACCCTATATATACTCTAAGAGAAGGCGAAGTGCATGGACATGTGAGTGTGGGACAGCATGTAGATTGGGCTCTCTGTCCCCGTTAACATCAGACATGACTGGGCCTCAAGACAAAGAAGTTTTTGAGTGGTTAAGAAGACCAAAATCCAAACTAAATCCGGAACAAACTAAATCCGGAAATTTGAGACAAAATAAAACAGAATTTGAAAAAAAATAATTAAGTGCGACCCCATTTAAGTTGCTCTCCATGCTATTTATTTTCATTTGGAATATGGAATATGATCCTGCTGCATATAGGAATATGATCCTGCTGCATCTTCAAAAGACTATTTAACTTAGTAAACCATAGCAAATTGTAGCAAATCGTAGCACACCGATGCATCAGCTGAACTTGCCCCTGAACAGCATCTAGATCACTCATAACTACTGGCTAATGCAGGGTCGGACTGGGAAGGAAAAGGAAGGAAACATGAAACGTCTGACTGCACCTCTTTTATGGCTGAATTACTGCATTGTAGATATTTTTTAGAACATGGAATGACTCCATGTTATTATCCTCAGGATAATATTTTGTTTTTAGGATTGAGAACTTTTCTCCCTTAAAACAACTAAAGACACTGATGGGTAGACCTTGACGGGATGCTTGAATAAACTAGTTTTCATAAAGATAGATTTCATATATGCTAGAGAGTTCGCGAGACTTGAATACCCTGCATCTTGTAAGGTAGGTCTGTTCTGAAGTAAGCGAATTTGTTTTACTTGGAAACAAACGAACTAATGCAAATTTACTTTAGGCAACTGGCCAAAACATTTATTAATTTGATGCAATGTAACAAAATACTCTGGTGGACTATGGAACAGGGACATTGTCTGTGCGGAAAAGACTTTTGCAATCATACCATAATTTGTGACATAGCGAATAAAGTTGGATTAGGCTACTTTAAAAGAGACTGTCTTATATTTTTTAATGTTATATTATTAATGGCATGATAGTTGGCTATTTTAAAGAAGGGGGGGGGGGGGGGGGGGGGTCTGCTGTTTGCAGTCGAAAGTTCATTTAACGTTTTGCTGCGAAGCTACATTTACCCACGGAGTGATGGGCAGGCCTAGCTACTTTCAGATTATGTGCACCCTTTTCTGAGGCCATTGAAAATCTGTCGTCACCATACGGTCGTTTGGGGTTGTAATAGAAGTTGTTAAGTGCAGTAGCGGTTTTAGGCACGGGCGAACAGGGCAGCCGCCCGGGCGCTATTTCGTAGGGGGCGGCACGAGCGCTTAGAAAAAAAAAAACTATCTCTGAATATCTATCATATCACTGTGTCGGCAATTGGCACATTGGTGCCTCCTAACTGCAGGCGTCCTTGCTTGCTGAGAAGGTGCCATGCACAGAAGCTGTGTGTGAGAAGGGCAAAGGGGAGGGGGCGCGGGGAAAAGTTTATTTCTGTGTTGCAAATGCAACGCAACGCCAAGGGGGGACCGGGGATCCACTGTATAGAGCAATACTCTAATCCAATTAGTGAGTTATGTTTAAGTTATATTGTTTTGGGCATTGCCAATATTTTTTTCGTTTCTTTCGGGGGTGGGGGCGCTCGGAGGCGGTCTTGCCCGGGGTAATACACTGTTGAACCGCCACTGGTTAAATGTCAAACTAATTTATTTACTTATTACATTTAAGAGCATAGGAGGGGAATTTAACGTTTTGCTGCTAAGTTACATATAGTCCAAGGGCACAACGATTAGGCAGAATCGATTTACAGGTGCATGCATGCAACATTTTGTCTTTGTCATTCAGCTTCTGAATAGTACAGTTAAATTATAGCCTATTTACCACAATCGTAAGCTATTGATGCCGTTGTGTTCATACAACTCAGTTTTCTGTATTTCTTTTCTTTGTGTATGGTGCTGTGGCGTGGTTTCCACCGTCACCTCCTTTTGACTTTCTCTTTTTCTTTTAAAAGGTAGAGAGAGCAGTGGATTGAACTAGAAATTGACGCTCCGTCTGGTGATTTGACTGAGAAGTGTGCGCGCGTAGCACGTGCGCGCGTAGGGAATGCAAGTACATATGGTCAATCTTCAGAATAAATCAATATTGCATAAAGGGACTTTATGTGCAATTAAGAAATCTTCTTCTAGGCTATAGTCTGCAGCTGTGAATTCTTCCTGGCGTCCTTAGGCATAAAACAACCAAATCTTAATCTCATAGTTCAGTTTACCATTTCATATTTAACAATTAATAGGGCCCTATGATTTCTGCGATGTGGAAAATGCAGACGGAATCGTGTAATCCAGACATGAAAACGGAATTCTTCTATAAACACTTAATCGCATGGAATGTGCGATTTCTTTGCATTTTGACATTTAAATATAAGTTTTTAGCCTGTAACCATGTACGTTTACCATGTGAGTTTAAATACCTGCTATGTGCAACATTTCTACAGGACTATCCTAGCCTACCTCCTGATAAGACATTGTTTCTCAATGTACTGGTAGAAAAGAAAAAAAGTTTTCTCAGTCAGTAAATACTTGCTTGGCACACCTATTAGCTACATTCTAGATCCGCCACTAGTCTGCTGTTTGCTTCTCTGAGTGATGGGCAGGCCGAGCTACTTTAAGATTATCTGCACCATTTTCTGAATCCATTGAAAATCGCCCCATACGGTCATTTTGGGTAATGGGGGATGTAATAGAAGTTGTTTATTTCCAAACTGATTCATTTACTTATTATAATTGAAGAGCATAGGATTTTATCAGGGAATTTATCGTTTCCCAGCGAAGCTGCATTTAGCACAAAGGAAACAAAGATTAAGCAGAATCAATTCACAGTAGCATGCATGAAACTTTTTGTCTTTGTCATTTATCTTCTGAATGGTACAGTTAAATTATAGCCTTCTTGCCACAGTCCACTAATGCCGATCATTGTGTTTATAAACCGTCACTTGTTAAGTTTTCTCATTTCTTCTCTTCGCGTATAGTGCTGTGGCGTAGTTTCCATCGTCGCCTGCGTTTAACTTTCTCTTTCAC
Source organism: Tenualosa ilisha (assembly GCA_015244755.2). Lineage (NCBI taxonomy): Eukaryota > Metazoa > Chordata > Actinopteri > Clupeiformes > Clupeidae > Tenualosa > Tenualosa ilisha. The sequence continues at coordinate 133,230 of PYXC01002604.1, read as the reverse complement.
TTATCTCAAAGGACACAGAGAGCAATTTGTAACAGGACTGCACTTGTTACTTCCTGTTTGCCCGGCGTACTGGGAGTAGTGATTCTTTACGGTTTATTAAATATAAAATGTGTTTGTGTGGCGTGACTGTTCTGTCTGTTCTGTCTATGTGCATGTGGCGATTGCATTCTTAATGTAGACAGTTTTTAGCCATGGTATAATTTAGCCATATTTGTGTTGTAGACTATGTCTTTCGGTGTCTATCCGTTCATGTGCGACCATTGGATATAACTCTGTTAAATCGAAAACTACGGCAGCGAAGCTAATAAACGTTTCTTAATGCTGTCAATCAACTTTCTACCTGCTTTATCACAAATGGAGTGATCTAGAACATAACTGACGCTCCCTCTAGTGACTCGACCAAGAAGTGTGCGCGAGTCTTTGGGAGTATTCATTTAACGTCGACGCTAGTAACTCCACGGATGGATGTAGAAGGAGGTAGGCTGCAGGGTTTTCCAAACCACCAGAGACAGCTTGCCTTTACACTCTGCAAACTAAGAAATGGCTTGGAGATGTTCCAACAAAAACAACAAACCCTCAACTATACTGAATAAATAACTCAGCCTACTCACTCATCTAACTCAGTTCTCACTCGCTACTCACTTACTCTTCTCATGTCTGACTAAACTAATTGACTGTCATTGAACCCCAATCAAAAGACAAACCCTTATCAATAACTAACCTACCTAATCCTCTAATTTCTTCCTCTCAATCAAAACTCATCATAAAAGACGAGTTTATGAAATGGTAACTGCTGTAGGCCTGTAGGCACCACACTATCTGGGATAAATCACTGTTAGAGCTTTTTTGTTGTTGTCCTATATTGAGAAAAGAGAAAATGTGTGGTAATTTTACTAAGTACAGTTTTACAAAATAGAGCTATTGTTTCAGTAAACCACAAGCAAGCACACATCCTCACATCCTCTCGGTACAAAATAACACCTCCCAGCTCTGATTGTGTGCAGCACAGAGCAGCATGTCAATTTTTGGAAACAGCAACAGACACATTCTATAAAACAGGAGGGAGAGGGAGACACACACACACACACACACACACACCACACACACACACACACACAGTTTGAACACCTTCTAATTTAATGTTTTTTCTTTATTTTAAAAATGTCCACATTGTAGATTGATACAGAAAACATCCAAACTATGAATATAAAGTAGAATGAAAAAGTGATGAACGAATCAGAAAATTGTTTATATTTTAGAGGAGGTGGGACGTGTCTCAATGCATCTTCAGTCACATCTAGATATCATAGGCTATCAGAAATAATTTATGCCGTTTAACCTGTTTACTTAACTGTATACTCTTGGACTCTTGGCATTTTGGCCTTACACCCTTAAGGGAAACAGGTTAAACAGCAAGAAGTATATATATTTTTTTCCAAAAGCTGATACCCTCTAGATGTGTTAACATGCACTGAGCCAGTGACATACGCTCCCACCATGACCAGACATGTACCAAAGCATTCTTCTTCTTCAGGCCTCAGACAAAAGGGCTATGGGTTTATTTACCCCAGACATTCCCTTTAAGACCTCAGACAACAGGGCTATGGGTTTATTTACCCCAGACATTCCCTTTAAGACCTCAGACAACAGGGCTATGGGTTTATTTACCCCAGACATTCCCTTTAAGACCTCAAACAACAGGGCTATGGGTTTATTTACCCCAGACATTCCCTTTAGACCCAAATGCAGGAACAAGAATGGAAGTGGAGGCCATAAAACCCCCATATGGGCATATTACTCTTCTAATCTATGTTAGACTGTGTTAGTGAGATAAAGCAGTTGCAATGTACAGCTAAAGATGAGAAGAATCCTGAAATGAGTCATGACTGGATTTTTACAAGTCTGGGACAAGCTGGACAAAGCAGGAAATGGCCTCACTTCCGGTCCTGACCCTGAGACCGGACTCAAGAACTACTGCACTATTATTGGGAATGCAGTCAAATATGAGAAGCTCTCTGATAAATCTATGGTACCTTTGCTCAGAGGACAGATCTCCCTCTGTGAGGCTGCGCGTGTCCAAGCCTTGCAATGCATCTCTCACACTGGTGTAGGTGACTCTGATCTCTTCTCTGTGGCACTGAGACACAAAAAGTGTATTTATTTAAACATGTGCCTGACTATGTGCTGTACTGAAAGTGAACTCTTCATGTGTGTCACTTTTCCTTGTTTGAGCATGACTGTTCCCTCCATCAAATGTTGTGTTCCTCATTGTGATACATTCAAATGTCAAGCACCCCTATTCTGATCTCATGCAAAGCACAGCTGGACTGATATATGAACTGGGAAATTTCTAATGCTTTGAAGCATTTGGAGAGTCTAGAATAGTGTGAGTGTGTCTGCTTCTCAAGCCTGACTGGGATATTTCCTGGTTTTTGACAATTAAGATCAAGCTTTTCCTCATGATTCCACATAATTAGTGAGGGTTCACTGGCATTACATTTGTAAGCGGGAATCCAGGCAGCTCTCTGTGAAGAATATACCTTTGCTCAGGACTGATCTCCCTCTGTGAGGTTGGGTGTGTCCAAGCCTTTAGATGCATCGTCTGAGTTATCACATAAATTCACATTTGACATACTTTATCTCACACAGTATTCCCACTCTGACATGGCACCCTTTGTCGGGCACACAGGAATGAGACAAAGTACAACGCATTTATGAACCCTAAATAATTCCCTGTTCTGCCAGAATTGGTCATAAAATGTGATCTTCAACGATTTCATTACTGTGGTGCAGAATGCCTTCTGAGACTCGGGAGATTTCACAACGAATCACAACTGGGTCTAGGTATTTGCAGTAGCCTAATTAGAAAATAAATGAACCGCACCTCTTAAAGAGGCACTGTCCTGGCATAACGAACTCTCATGTGTGCAAACACATGGCGCCAACCCATTTAGACAGTCCCCAATCTCAAAAGTAATGCTGGCTTGCATTTACAGGACTTTTGTTGCTATTGGCATAGCGTGTGTAGTAGAACATATAGTATTTTGCCTCACTGGGCTTATGGATAGCAAGTTTCTAATGAGCGCAACAAGGATCAGAGGTCGCCAGGAGCATCTGGTGGTTATTAAAAAAGAGCCAAAATTCACTACTGAAGAAGTCGTTTTCCAAAGCGGCCATGTTTACAGTTTCCACACTTTCACAAGTTCAAAACGATGTCCACTTTTTCAAAACTCTTCATACAGTGTGCTGTACCAACACACATCCGAGCACCCAAATTAACATTTACTGGAAAATACCCTACAGTCACCAAAACTCAATGCACGATCAATGCACAATGAACTCCAAAACCAAAGCAACTTGAAACAAGTCTAGCATTTGTCAGACAGTTTGATATAGATCACTGTAAATGTAATCTAATTTGAGGTTTAATTTAATTTCATTTAAAGTTAGAATTACTTTAGACTTAAAATGAGTTGAATAAGAAGTGAATGACAATTCATTTGAGCTCACACATTACATCTGCATTCTCCTGTTGTTTTCATTCTGAATGAGACTTTAATTGCAATCCCATGAGCCACCATTTAAGTCAAGCACATTTCATTTACTTTACCAATACTTTAGTTTTAGGTTGCCCTTTCACCTGTCAATCATATGCCCTATGAATTAAATGGTGGCACATGGAATTGCATGGGGCTTAAATATAAAACGGAAAATGGAAATGTAATATATGAGCTCAAATTAATTTAGCTTCATATTCAATTATTTTAAATTTAAAGTAATTCTAACTTCAAATGAAACTGAATTAAAATTCTAATTGGATTACATTTAATGACCACTGACATATTTAGATTTGATGCTTGGTTATATGACCTATGTGAATTTTATTTTCTAATAAACTTTTCATTTTATTTTTGTTACAACAGTTTGGTCGTAGCTCGTAGTCTATGATTTGTGTGAAAGTGTGAAGTGTTTTGAAAAAGTAGACACTGCAATGAGACGAGTGTGAAAATGATCGTCAAACACTGTAAACAGCGGCAGTGTCTGTTTTTGGCAGTTATTAGGCTCGGGCTCAAGTCCCATACCCTCTTTTGTGAGTCTGGTGCTTGTAAAAGTTCTTTTTCTTTTTTTTCGTCAAACCTGCTTTACAATTCATCGATTCATTGAGCAACTATTGTTACCTTTGAAGCATTCATGGTGCAAATGTATTTATGGTAGAATATGGCATATGTGGATTGCTATTTAATGGCATATTCTACCATAAAAAATGTAAGAATATATAAACTAACATTCATGTCGATAAGTATAACTGTTTTCACAGCTGAAGACCTTTTGAGCCTTTTTTTTTTTGCCCAGCACCACATGACAAACTGCCTTGTGGCACTATAGTGGGCACCATCACTAGATCAACAGCCTTGTGGCACAGTGGACTATAGTGGGCACCATCACTAGATAAACAGCCTTGTGGCACAGTGGACTATAGTGGGCACCATCACTAGATCAACAGCCTTGTGGCACAGTGGACTATAGTGGGCACCATCACTAGATAGCCAAGGGGCAAACACAATCTCCACAGTTTCAGACAGCTGCTGGTGTTCTACTTTAGTGGGCCAGCAGGGTGAAGAGGTCAGTCAGGCAAGGTAAGGCAGCTGATTTATATAGCACATTTCATACTCGAGGTAGATTCAATGTGCTCTTCACAACTAGAACAGATGAATGTAGTAAAAGCAAAGTCAAAAGATCAAGTAGATAAAAAAGGTAACTGTAAACGTGTAAGTAGGTAGAACCCCCCCCCCACACACACACTCACACACTCCGCTTAAAAACAAGAAACAGAACAGTAGTAGTTTAGTTTGGTAGTCTTTAGACTTCACTTTGTTAATTCAGCTCTTTATTTTCATCCAATCAACAATTGTAACTCATTTAATTCATCTTATAATAAATCATTGATCCTGATCCACCGTAACTGAGACATCCAGTCTTCTATTCTGCTGGGAAGAAAACACAACGCAACTTTAAGGTGAACAGTAACTTCAGGTGAAAAGTCAAACTGGGAAAAAAACCCAAATCTAACAACAGAACATACTTTGTCACAGCAAAAGCAACAGTAAAAAGAATAAGTAAATAAAATAGGTAACTGTAAAGAAAAAATATTAGTGATCATGACAAAGTGAAAATAGCTATGATTAAATGCCATAGAGAAATGGGTGCTCTTAATCTGGGTTTTAAAACTGGCAATGGTTGGGGCACTTTTTATGTGACTCGGGAGTTTGCTCCATAGCAAGACTGCATAGCAGCTGAAAGCAGCTTCACCATGTTTAGTGTGGACAGAGGGAGGCAGCTTCACCACGTTTAGTGTGGATAGATAGAGGCAGCTTCACCATGTTTAGTGTGGACAGAGGGAGGCAGCTTCACCATGTTTAGTGTGGACAGAGGGAGGCAGCTTCACCATGTTTAGTGTGGATAGAGGGAGCTTCACCACGTTTAGTGTGGATAGATAGAGGCAGCTTCACCATGTTTAGTGTGGATAGAGGGAGGCAGCTTCACCATGTTTAATGTAGACAGAGGGAGGCAGCTTCACCATGTTTAGTGTGGATAGAGGGAGCTTCACCATGTTTAGTGTGGATAGAGGGAGGCAGCTTCACCATGTTTAGTGTAGACAGAGGGAGGCAGCTTCACCATGTTTAGTGTGGACAGAGGGAGGCAGCTTCACCATGTTTAGTGTGGACAGAGGGAGGCAGCTTCACCACGTTTAGTGTGGATAGAGGGAGGCAGCTTCACCATGTTTAGTGTAGACAGAGGGAGGCAGCTTCACCATGTTTAGTGTGGATAGAGGGAGGCAGCTTCACCATGTTTAGTGTAGACAGAGGGAGGCAGCTTCACCATGTTTAGTGTAGACAGAGGGAGGCAGCTTCACCATGTTTAGTGTGGATAGAGGGAGCTTCACCATGTTTAGTGTGGATAGAGGGAGGCAGCTTCACCATGTTTAGTGTAGACAGAGGGAGGCAGCTTCACCATGTTTAGTGTGGACAGAGGGAGGCAGCTTCACCATGTTTAGTGTGGACAGAGGGAGGCAGCTTCACCATGTTTAGTGTGGATAGAGGGAGGCAGCTTCACCATGTTTAGTGTAGACAGAGGGAGGCAGCTTCACCATGTTTAGTGTGGACAGAGGCAGCTTCACCATGTTTAGTGTGGACAGAGGCAGCTTCACCATGTTTAGTGTGGACAGAGGGAGGCAGCTTCACCATGTTTAGTGTGGACAGAGGGAGGCAGCTTCACCATGTTTAGTGTGGATAGAGGGAGGCAGCTTCACCATGTTTAGTGTGGATAGAGGGAGGCAGCTTCACCATGTTTAGTGTGGATAGAGGGAGGCAGCTTCACCATGTTTAGTGTGGATAGAGGCAGCTTCACCATGTTTAGTGTGGACAGAGGCAGCTTCACCATGTTTAGTGTGGACAGAGGGAGGCAGCTTCACCATGTTTAGTGTGGATAGAGGGAGGCAGCTTCACCATGTTTAGTGTGGATAGAGGCAGCTTCACCACGTTTAGTGTAGACAGAGGCAGCTTCACCATGTTTAGTGTGAATAGAGGGTAAGCACAGTGCCTGGCTGTCTTGTGATCTGAGACGTCTGGGAGGGATATCAAATTGAATGTCTGAAAGGTACTTTGGCCCTTTCCCACTGAATGCTTTAAAAACCAGCAGCAGTACTTTAAAATCTATTCTAAAAGAAATTACTCACCATGAGATCCATGTACTGCATATCATATAGCCAATACAGTCTTTACTACATGAATCAGTCACTGGGGTGTGCTTTCAATAGACCTGCATGTTAACCAGGCATGACCAAGCTTCCTGCCTCCTGTAAATGTCTGAACCTGTAAAGTGAACTTTGGTGCTTCCTTGACGTGTAAACATGAATAGAGGTGTGCAAAGTCCAAAGTCAAGTTATGCCTTTTTTTTTAATTCACCTTTGATTTGCTCTGCCTCTGTGCATAATGTAACGTTTCACACAGGTTCTCTGCTGTTTGAAGAAACATTTTAAACATAGCACACATTAATGGTGTGTATATAGCACACATTAAAGGTGTGTGTATAACACACACTAGTGCATTACATTACATTACATTCATGCATTTAGCAGATGCTTTTATCCAAAGCGACTTCCAAAAGAGGATAACATTCAAGCTACAACACAAATGAAAGAAACTAACAAAGAGTGCATATTGCTAACATAAAAACTATTTTAAGTTGAAAGTGCATTAGTGTAATAAAAGTGCAGTATAAAAGAGAGATTAAGTATAAGAGGTTAAGTGCATTCTCAGAATTCAAGCCAGGAGATATTCTTGGAAGAGTTGGGTCTTCAAGAGCTTCTTGAAGGTGGAGAGAGTATCTGTTGATCTGGTAGCGCTTGGAAGGTCATTCCACCAGCATGGAACAACACATGAGAAGAGTCTGGATTGACCTGGCCGTGCTAGATAACATTCCTTAGAGGAGCGAAGTGGTCGGCGGGTGACATAGGGCTTTAGGAAAGTATTCAGGTAGATGGGAGCAGAACCATCAGTCACCCTGTAGGCCACCATCAGTCACCCTGTAGGCCACCATCAGTGCTTTGAATTTGATGCGAGCGGCTAAAGGTATCCAGTGGAGTTCAGTGAACAGAGGTGTGACATGTGCCCTTTTTGGCTGGTTGAAAACCAGAGGTGCAGCTGCATTCAGGAGCTGGGTTGCGTGTTGGTTAAGTACGGCCTGATCTTCCTTATGTTGTGTGGTGTGTATATAGCACACATTAAAGGTGTGAGTATAGCACAAACTAGTGGTGTGTATATAGGTCTAAGATAGTTGGGTGCTTGTGCTGAGTAAGAGTGTGAATGTGTTAAATACTTCACTAACAATATGGAACAACACCACAGCATTTCATGTTATATCCTGGCAGCTGTAAAACAATCTGTTGCAGCCTGTATTTTACTGTACTTTTGGAGTGATACTGTTGAGATGAACTTTAGTTTTACCTCATTCTGTTTAGTGTATCAATAAGTTTATGTTTATGGTTATTGGTGCCTTGTAGTCGCTTTTATCCAAAGCAATGCACAACGCAGGTAATACATCCACAAAGATGAGAGTTGAACAAAGGGGGCAGTTTTGTTCAAACACTGATGTGCATGCGGGTGTGGGCAGGACGTTAATGATAAACATAACCAATAACAAGTTCACACTTAATTAGTCTAATACTTTATACTTACCTCATTCTCTTAAATGAGAAAAAATCTGAAAGTTTGAAGTGCCTTAGAAGAGTGTGTTTTGAACTGCCTGAAGACATGAATAAGTACCTGAAGACATATTCACGTGCTATTAAATGTTATTAAAACCGTCAAAACAAAGGCGTGCACACAGATGTTATTCTGGTGAGACATTAAGGTGACATTTAAAGCTTTTGCATACTGTACCAAACTGTACACAGTAAAAAAAAAAGTGAAGAGATGGCAGTACCTGAATTGACCGCAAGAGGGCGAGCGCTACACACTAAACACAGAGCCGTGAATGCGGCTTTGACTAAACACTCAACAGAGAAACGACTCCAGAGACACTTATTTGCAGAGAACTGTCATTATCTTGCTGCCTACGGAGGTCGATACAATGACAGTAAGCAGTCATTTTTCATTTGACAGGATTTTTGTTAGATTCCGGAATCATGTACAAATTTTGATAAGGAAACTAAAAAAGTAGGTTACGAATATGAGTGTCTTGTGTGTGTGTGTGTGTGTGTGTGTGTGTGTGTGTGTGGACGATCATCTAGACAGTAGACCGAACACTCCATGTTGTTTGACAGGTCACACTGACAGAACTGCTGGATATTTCTTTATTTTTGTGCGTGTGAAAGAAGGAGGATCCTGCACTCTGCCTGCGCATGACGTCAGCCCGTTGGAGACAGGCAGGCAGTGAGGGAGAGAGGCCGCCTAGCAGCAGCTGGACGAGCGCGGGGCGACGGCGCCTTTAAGAAGGAGAAAACGAAACAATAAACCGTTTTTGGTGTGTCAATGTTGTGCGGACAATGAATTTAGGCGATATGGTTTTAATTAAACTCCTGCTATTGCTATACTGTATACGGAATACCAAAGGTAAGCATGGAACCTTTAATTTATTCTTGTTCGAAGTGTTTGATAATCTGTAATCGGATTGAAGTAGCAGTGGCTCGCGAGCTAGTTAGGGAGGGGTATGCGAGCTCTCGCTAGCCACCGGGGAAACTGTCTTGTGCGGAAGTGATAACGCTAGCTGAATGCAGCGGGACGTTTTTAGTTCAGAGTTGTCAACTCCCTGTCTTGACAGTGGGAACCGCCACATTTCAAACTGATGTTTCTGTCCATCTGTCTGTCTGTCTGCCATGAGACAAATAGCCTACATCTTCATGAAGAAATGGGATAAAAGTTGTAACGTTAACGTTAGTCTCTCACTTCGTGTGGTTTACTTGTGGAGAGGTTCTCTGGTTAGCCAAATAGCCTTAAATTACTGGCATTCGCAAAAATGCTTAGCGAGAAAGATTGTAGGTTAGATTATAGCAACGTTACCTATCATATTATTAGTCAAATCACGTTAAAAAAGATGAGAAAGTGTGTCTCTATGTTGTTTACAATCATCTATGCGGGTAACGTCAAGGAGCTAACGACGCGCAATGGCTTGGCAGATAGGTTGGCGACAGTGTGTATCGTAGCTCCGACTCGTGCTGCTGTGGGAAGAGAGAAACGCTAGATGGACTTGGGTTACGTTAGCTAATGCAACAGAGCAATTGCATGGTGGTTGTGTTCAATCAAAGTAGTTACTAAAGAAGATCCAGGTGGCTTAGCCGCCTAACTGTACTACTAAAAGTGAGTAAGGTGATTATGCAACTGGCATCGTGACGAGCTCTGGTATGTCCTCGAGTCAAGTATCGGTATACGAACTGCTTTAGACCACAGCCAGTTGTTAGCTAAGGTACACGTTCAACCCGTCAGCACGCGTGTGTTGTTGCTGGTCTGTCAGGTTTTTTGTCAACCAGAATTCAGCGGTTTCTCGGTAAAGCTTCCTCAGCGTGCTGTTAAGTACGAACAAAGTTGTGTTTTCACGTGTATGCTAAAACAAGTTTCCCGAATGACTCAACGAAATCACGAAGTCTTACCGCCCACCATAGCCTGGCTACCTGTTGTCGACTGGTGTCTGACCCATGGTTGAAGTTTGAACTCGGAGCGTCATTGTTGACATGATTCACTAGGGCGAGGTCGGACTTCCTACTCGTTGTTTTGGACTGGAGAGAGCGCTTTTAACTTACCTCAGGTACTTTTATTTGGCATTTGGAAGACATCCTGAATCCTTACGCACATCAGACAAGTACTTAAGTACCCTAATGAATGATGTGCTGTCAGGTAACCAGTAGCCCACATAAACATATTGATATGGGGCAAATGTTAGACGGATGAGTGATTTGGGGTTCTCCCCCTCAGTGATGACGTACCCCTCTCTTAGACAGGTTAAGCCAGGTGGGGATGTGCTGCCCCTCTGGAATGGTGCTGTTTTGTTATTTTATGATGTTCTGCGTAAGCACGTTGTCTTATCTAATCTGCGCTTAATATTTTCTGCGAGTTGCAAGGCAGGTTGACAGATGCAGCAACTACATTTTCACCACCTCAACTGTGTGTGTGAGTTAGCAATTTGGGATGAGATAAATGCAGAGACTGAATTTCACTCACTGTGTGTATGTGTGTGTGTGTGTGTGTGTGTGTGTGTGTGTGTGTGTGTGTGTGCACGCACGCGCGTGTGCGTGCATACTGTCAGTCAGGTGTCAGACATACACACACACACACACACACACACACACATTCCTTGTGTTAAACTCCATGCCACATACTCCACACATTCCTTGTGTTAAACTCCATACCACAGGAATACTCTCTATCTCTTTCCCTTTACCCCCTCTTTCTCTTTCCCTCTGTTTCTGTCTCTCTCTCTCTCAATCACACACATCATGCAACAAGACAGCAATAACCATCTTAGAAGATTAGTGGAATAGATCTACAGGGACCTTATGGGAAGCCATGGGAAATTGCACTAACTGATTGTTTGTGTAAGAGTCAGGGAGAGAGAGTGTGTGTGAGAGAGTGTGTGTGAGAGAGAAAGAGAGAGAGAGTGAGAGAGAGAAACAGAGAGAGAGAGAGTGTGTGAGAAAAAGAGAGAGAGAGAAAGAGTGAGACAGAGAAAGAGAGAGAGAGAGTGTGTGTGTGAGAGAGAGATAGGGGTGGGTGGTTGGGGGCAGGAAGTTTTTGTACCAAGTAGGCCTATCCCCGGCTTATGGGTGCTGGCACACAGATTCAGACGAAATCAGCTGAGAGCTCTGTGTGTGTGTGTGTGTGTGTGTGTGTGTGTGTGTGTGTGTGTGTGTGTGTGTGTGTGTGTGTGTGTGTGTGTGTGTGTGTGTGTGTGTGTGTGTGTGTGTGTGTGTGTGTTTGTTTGTGTCTGTGTATAGCAGTACAGACACACACCCACAGCACAATGCATCACGTGGGCTCTCTGATCTGAGTTAAAGCCACTTGTTTGGCAGCTGGGAGGTCAGATGGGAGAACCTGCACTGAGCTTGGGGACACGCACACACACACACACACACATACACACACACACACACACACAGAAACAGACACACACACACACACAGTCTCTCCACACACTCTCTCACACTCACTCTTGCAAAGGAGGGACACATTACACACTCCCACTCACACACACACACACACACACACACACACACACACTCACTCTTGCAAAGGAGGACCATTTTACACACACATTCAGTACTCCAGTCTTAAACTTTGGTGAATTTACTGTTCCTGCCTGTGTTGCCAACTGTTAGGAGAGTGAGTAAATGTGTGAGCCATACACACTTCCCCCACACACACACACACACTTCCCACACACTCATGTGCTAGCTGAGTCAGAGAGAGGTTAGGTGTGTGTTTACCGTCTACAGTAAAACACTTGTGAGAGGCATGATCCAGCACGAGTGTGAGTCCCTGGCGGAGTTGGTGGGGCTTACTACTTGAGCAGTGAGTCCTCTCAACCAACACAAGAGCCTGGGAGACCAAGGAACGCCTCCAGAATTCCAGCTATAGTTCTCTCTCTCTAGTTCTCTCTGTGTGTGTGTGTGTGTGTGTGTGTGTGTGTGTGTGTGTGTGTGTGTGTGTGTGTGTGTTTGTTTCTCCTTCTCTGCCCCTTGGCTTTGGCTGGCTATTACACTACTCTCTCTCTCTTACTGTGTGTGTGTGTAAGTGTATTATGCACCTCGAGTGTGTGTGTGTGTGTGTGAGAGAGAGTGTGTGTGTGAGAGAGATGTGTTGTCAAGCTCTACTGTGTTGTCCAGTAACCTGTAGTGGTGCTCAGCGCTAGCACTAGGGCTTCTGATTGGCCAGAGGCAGAGTGTTCCATAGCTCTCCAGGGATGTGATTGGTTGCCCGTGTAGATCCAGGAAGTGGCAGTGGCCTGGTTCCTTTCTCCAGGGGTTCCACTTGCTATGTCCATTACGGCAGGGCTGGGAGATCAGTCCATTTTCCCTGAGTGCAAGCCAAGGCTGAATAATTCATGGTGTGAAGCCTAATCTGTGTGTGTGTGTGTGTGTGTGTGCGTGCGTGTGCGTGTGCGTGTGCGTGTGCGTGTGCGTGTGCGTGTGCGTGTGAGTGTGTGAGTGTGAGTGTGGTGCTATCAGCTGGCCTGCTGCCAAAGGACTGCCTTTTTGAGTAGACCGAGTAGAGAGAGAGAGAGAGAGAGATTAATTATGTTTTAGGAGGTCAATGTCTCCTCAAAGTGTGAGGCTAAGGGCTTTTGTTCTCTTTAATTTCAGCGTGTGCGTGTGTGCGCGTGTGTGTGTGTGTGTGTGTGTGTGTGTGTGTGTGTGTGTGTGTGTGTGTGTGTGTGTGTGTGTGTGTGTGTGTGTGTGTGTGTGTGAGAGAGAGAGAGAGAAACTCCCCATCTCTCGTAAGATCAGAGACAGGCGACGCTGTTTGTGGTTTGGTTGTTTGTCTCTGTTATTTGTTGTGGTGCATTACACTGGATATGACCAATATCAGTGCGTTGGAAGTTTGTAGTGTCGGAAATTGTCTGTGGCCAGATCAGTGGGACACACACACACACACACACACACACACACACACACACACACACACACACACACAGAAGGGCCGGGTAAAATTCAAGTAGGTCATAAGAAGTTTCCATACACCACAGTCTTGATTGTCTTCATGACGAGAGAGCGAGAGAGAGAGTGTGTGTGTGTGTGTGTTTTTGAGTTTGACATAGAAAACAGGACAAGGAGAGATTTTTGGGGATCTCTGGTAAAAGCCTCAGAGAGAGAGATGTGTGTGTGTGTGTGTGTGTGTGTGTGTGTGTGTGTGTGTGTGTGTGTGTGTGTGTGTGTGTGTGTGTGTGTGTACAAGCATGTTAGTGGGGATTATATAGGCGCTGTGGGAAACCTCTCTCATGCGCCTGGAGATTAATCCTCACTGCCTTCCTAGAACCCTATGGCCTTTCAGTGTTTGTGAAAAAGCTTGATCTACGACTGTTCATGGTGTGTGTGTGTGTGTGTGTGTGTGTGTGTGTGTGTGTGTGTGTGTGTGTGTGTGTGGAAGGCAGAACAGAGACAGGTTACTGTCACCGTGTGTGTGTGTGTGTGTGTGTGTGTGTGTGTGTGTGTGAGTGAGAGAGAGAGAGAGAAGAGTTGTATGTAACTAATTAATGCTTTTGACTAATAGAGGTGGCCCAGAATAATAATCAAACACAAGAACCAAAGCAGTGAGTGAGAAAACACAAAAGGACACCGGGATAACCTTAGGAGTCGGAAAACCCTGAAGAGGGGAACAGCTCTGTCAGGATCTGATCTGGCCCTGATCTGGCCCTAACCTGGCCCTGATCTGGCTGGTCAGGCCCAGGGGTCAGCTGCTGATGTGTGGTTTCATCACCTGCTGAAGGCTGTGATCTAGTTCTAGACCTAATTCAGTCAGTGTAACCTCTGCTGCTGCTCTGTGTGTGTGTGTGTGTGTGTGTGTGTGTGTGTGTGTGTGTGTGTGTGTGTGTGTGTGTGTGTGTGTGTGTGCGCGCGTGCGTGTGTGTGCGTGTGTGTGCTGCATGTACGTGTGCATGTGTGGGTGTCAGCGACCGGTGCACATACAGACCATTGTGACACCGCTGATTTCCTGTCAACAGGAAGTAGGCTCTTTGGGCGTGGACAGTGAGTCCTCAAGCAGAAACACGCACATCCACATCCACAAAAATGATGAAGTGAAACAACCTCCTGTGCTTGTGTGTGTGTGTGTGTCAGTAACAGGAAATGACATTGTTTTGCTTTCCACCTGGTGAGTGCAGAGTGAGGTGTGTCTGATAAGCCCTGTTGCAGGATAGGCCTATCACACCACTTCTCAAGGCAATAGGCGATTTGGCAACGGCCAGTTCTTCAGAAGTTCTGTTTGCATGTTTGCAACAGTAAATGACTTCGTGCGTGTGTGTGTGTGTATGTGTGTGTAGTTTCTGTGAACAGGCCCGACAGGGTCTGCCCTTGAGTGCACCTGTGGGTGCTCTGGCTGGATTGCATTGTCATTGTGGCGAGCTTGTCAGAGGCCATCATGCTAGTGTGGATTGATTGCTTCTGCCTAGCGGCCACAGCCACAGCTTTCTGGAAGGAGCACGTAAACAAAGTTGGAGCAGAAAATGGATCTGTTGCTTTTAAAGCTGCCAGATTCACCTTTTAATCACACTTGCCTCTCCCATTACACACCTGACCATCTCTGCACTGCCAACTGTGTGTGTGTGTGTGTGTGTGTGCGTGTGTATGTGTGGTCCATGTGGTCTGTCTGTCGCATTGTACTTGTGGGAGTGTTCTGCCTCCATCTTTCTCTCTTGTGTGTGTGAAAAGTTTACAAAAAAAGGATCTCTTCCCAACATCTGCAGTACTTTATGTAAAAGAAACAAACAAAAGCACACACACACACACACACACACACACACACACACACACAGACCAAACAAAACCAAACGGCACCATTCACCCAAATGTGAATCTCTTTCCATTGGTGCTTATGGGGACATAAACACATTGGCCGTTGTGATAGCTCCCTGTTAAAGATCAAACACATTGGCCGTTGTGATAGCTCCCTGTTAAAGATCAAACACATTGGCCGTTGTGATAGCTCCCTGTTAAAGATCAAACACATTGGCCGTTGTGATAGCTCCCTGTTAAAGATCAAACACATTGGCCGTTGTGATAGCTCCCTGTTAAAGATCAAACACATTGGCCGTTGTGATAGCTCCCTGCTAAAGATCAAACACATTGGCCGTTGTGATAGCTCCCTGTTAAAGATCAAACACATTGGCCGTTGTGATAGCTCCCTGTTAAAGATCAAACACATTGGCCGTTGTGATAGCTCCCTGTTAAAGATCAAACACATTGGCCGTTGTGATAGCTCCCTGTTAAAGATCAAACACATTGGCCGTTGTGATAGCTCCCTGTTAAAGATCAAACACATTGGCCGTTGTGATAGCTCCCTGTTAAAGATCAAACACATTGGCCGTTGTGATAGCTCCCTGTTAAAGATCAAACACATTGGCCGTTGTGATAGCTCCCTGTTAAAGATCAAACACATTGGCCGTTGTGATAGCTCCCTGTTAAAGATCAAACACATTGGCCGTTGTGATAGCTCCCTGTTAAAGATCAAACACATTGGCCGTT
>PYXC01002604.1:102500-105000 GCA_015244755.2 Tenualosa ilisha | reverse complement strand
CACACTGATAGGGCTGGAACACTAGACTGGATGGGGGTTTGCACACACTGATAGGGCTGGAACACTAGACTGGATGGGGGTTTGCACCCACTGATAGGGCTGGAACACTAGACTGGATGGGGGTTTGCACACACTGATAGGGCTGGAACACTAGACTGGATGGGGGTTTGCACACACTGATAGGGCTGGAACACTAGACTGGATGGGGGTTTGCACACACTGATAGGGCTGGAACACTAGACTGGATGGGGGTTTGCACACATTGATAGGGCTGGAACACAAGACTGGATGGGGGTTTGCACACACTGATAGGGCTGGAACACTAGACTGGATGGGGTTTGCACACATTGATAGGGCTGGAACACTAGACTGGATGGGGGTTTGCACACACTGATAGGGCTGGAACACTAGACTGGATGGGGGTTTGCACACATTGATAGGGCTGGAACACTAGACTGGATGGGGGTTTGCACACACTGATAGGGCTGGAACACTAGACTGGATGGGGGTTTGCACACATTGATAGGGGACCTAGACTGGAGGGTTTGCACACATGATAGGCTGGAACACTAGACTGGATGGGGGTTTGCACACACTGATAGGGCTGGAACACTAGACTGGATGGGGTTTGCACACACTGATAGGGCTGGAACACTAGACTGGATGGGGGTTTGCACACACTGATAGGGCTGGAACACTAGACTGGATGGGGGTTTGCACACATTGATAGGGCTGGAACACTAGACTGGATGGGGGTTTGCACACACTGATAGGGCTGGAACACTAGACTGGATGGGGGTTTGCACACATTGATAGGGCTGGAACACTAGACTGGATGGGGGTTTGCACACACTGATAGGGCTGGAACACTAGACTGGATGGGGGTTTGCACACATTGATAGGGCTGGAACACTAGACTGGATGGGGGTTTGCACACACTGATAGGGCTGGAACACTAGACTGGATGGGGGTTTGCACACACTGATAGGGCTGGAACACTAGACTGGATGGGGGTTTGCACACACTGATAGGGCTGGAACACTAGACTGGATGGGGGCTGTGTTTTAGAGCCGTAATGGTAGATCATGTGGGAGCTTGTATTTGTTTCAGAACCATTCTGTGGCACGTGTGGGCATGTGTAGAATAAAAGAATACTTTAGCTTGCTGGAACATTGTGTGTGTGTGTTTGTGTGTGTGTGTGTGTGTGTGTGTGTGTGTGTATGTGGTGGACAGCAGCTGTCACACTTAACAAAACCAACACACTTGATCCTTCTAATAGGGAGTGTGTGTAGCACTGGAGCGTTGATTCCCAGAAAGCTCAGTACATGTACTGTCTACATCATCGTCCTCCCTCCCTCTCTCTCTCACACACACACACACACACACACACACACACACACAAACACACACAAACAGTAACTATGTATCACAATCCCCATAATAACAGGGCAGGTAGTCCATAATAATAACCCATGCAGTAGTGTGTGCTCACCTGTAATTGGCCGCTGTGTTTCTAGTGGCTGTGGGAAACACTGGAGGCCTTTGAGAACAAACTAAACTAAACTTAGCATAGAATACTACCGATGCAGGAAGTCATGGCTAATGGCACTGAATGTCAGGAAGGATGTTGTGGGAAACGCGCACACACACAGACGCGCACACACAGACGCGCACACACACGCGCACACACAGACACGCACACACGCACACACAGACACGCACACACAGACACGCGCACACACACACACACAGACATGCGCACACAGACACGCGCACACACACACACACACACACACACATAGACACGCACACACAAACACGCACACACAGACACGCACAAATTGCAGACGCAACACACTGCACATGAAGACAACAGACAAAACAAATGCATAGGGACAAATGTACAAGCACTGACATAGAAAATGCATGTCCACACACACACACACACACACACACACACACACACACACACACACACACAGGCCTAGCAGAGGTTCTCCAGGAGTGCTGCGAAATACTTAACATTTTGATTTTGAATTTGTCTGTCATCTACAACAATTTCATATCCATTTACATGTCGAAATTACTTCCAGTTGGTTCCTCTAATCAAAGTTTATCTGTTATCATCATTAGGCTGCTAGTCTCTAGAAAGTTCTGCTGTCGCAAGCATGGGGTTAGGGGGGTGAGTGAGAGAGAGAGAGGAAGAGAGAGAGATGAGGGAATGAGAACTAACAACAAAGACATGCATGAAGATTGAATGAAAATTGCAGTGAAGCAGTGACAGACAGACAGAAGAGAGAGGGGTGGGGAAGAGAGAGAGAGAGAAGGGGAGAGAGAGATCAGTCTGTGAAATGTTGTTGAAAGAGAGAGGGACAGACAGACAGACAGAGAGATGAGTATGTGAAATGCTGTTGAGATAGAGAGAGAGAGACAGACAGAGAGAGAGATGAGATGCTGTTGAGATAGAGAGAGAGAGACAGACAGAGAGAGAGATGAGATG
>PYXC01002604.1:95000-97500 GCA_015244755.2 Tenualosa ilisha | reverse complement strand
GGCCACTCAATGATGCACAGATGTGCTGCATGTACTGTGATTCAGTGGTGCTTGGAGGCAGTACCTTAAACGTCCTCGCATACAAATGTATTGTGGCCGTTCGTAACAGAGCTGGAAACTAACCAATCACATTACGGTCTGACTGACGGTTAACCGTTTGGTTACCATCTCCGTCACCATGAAAGATTCTAGAGTGGAGCGCTCTTGAGTCTTTGGTCACCATGGTGATAGCCATGCCACGAATGTTTTTCGCAGGCGTAGTGAGCAAATTGCCAATTTAAATAATGTCTTTTTTTGCTTTGTCTGAGTGACCTACGGGTAGATTTTGACATTGTTTAACTCGGACCTAAACAAGAATACACTTTTAAAGTCAGTATGACTCCGATCTGGAGTTTTGGATATCTACCCATTCAGTTTGATAGGACCTGCTCTTGTTAATCCCAAATACCTGCCCGAAGGCGTCCCATGATGGTGGCTGAGTGAAGGGACTTGTCTTAGAAGGACTTTGGTGATGCATAGATGTGATGCATGTGTTTCAGTGTGATTCAGTGACGCATGGATGCAGGCCCTTCTCCTGTGGCCTTTTCTGATTGGTCAGTCTCCAGTCATGTGACTATTCTTGAACAGGAAGAGAACTCGGTTGTGAAATATATCCTTGATTATCAGCACTCACAACATGAAGAACAAATTACAATCTTAGCTTAGCTTACTTAGCTCTCTGCTGCGTCTCACTAATGCTGCAATACTGTAGTTCTCTCTGATGCTGCAATGCTGTAGTTCATCTCACTAATGCTGCAATACTGTAGTTCTTCTCTCTGATGCTGCAATACTGTAGTTTGGTTCCTTGAATGTTTTGATGCCATGTGATCAAAGAATCATCTGAACAGATATCCTGTCTGGTGTGTGTGTGTGTGTGTGTGTGTGTGTGTGTGTGTGTGTATGTGTGATGTAGAGATAGCTATGGTGTTCTGAATGTTGCCAGCATTTGTGTTTTGAGGAAATGGTTGACTGTGTGTGTGTGTCCTCCTCTCCCATGGAGTCAGAGCAAAATACACCCTCAACAGCCTTTCTGTCCCTCAGGCTTGGGTTGATGGACAAAATGGGCTACTGTGTGTGTGTATGTGTGTGTGTGTGTGTGTGTGTGTGTGTGTGTGTGTGTGTGTGTGTGTCCAGGCCAGTGCCATGATAGAAACTTGCACCTCAGGCTACCTGGGCAGTCCTCGAGGTGTGTGTGTGTGTGTGCATGTGTGTGCATGTGTGTGTGTGTGCGTGTGTGTGCGTCTCTTTGTGTGATGACAAGTAAGTATGTGTTTTCGCTTGTGTGTGTCAGGCAGAGTGATTTCGTATTTTTTCCTCTGTGTGTGTGTGTGTGTGTGTGTGTGTGTTTGGAGCACTCATGGGAAAATGGTCTCTGTTTACTGAGCAGGAGAGATACTAATTACAGATTGCCTCTAGACAAAACGACGGGAGAGAGAGAGAGATTGTGTAAGGAGAGAGAGAGAGAGAGAGAGTGTGTGTGTATAAGGAGAGAGAGGGAGAGAGAAGTGAGAGTCTGTGTAAGGAGAGAGAGAGAGAGGTGAGAGAGAGAGAGTGTGTGTGTAAGGGGAGAGAGAGGTGAGAGTCTGTGTAAGGAGAGAGAGAGAGGTGAGAGAGAGAGTCCGGGGCATGTTAATCTTCAGGCTGCCTTGCTATTAATAGGGGTCCTGTCTCATCTTTTGCATACTGTCTCTCCCTCTCTCCTCCCTCCCTCCCTCTTCCTCATCTTTTGCATACTGTCTCTCCCTCTCTCCTCCCTCCCTCCCTCTTCCTCATCTTTTGCATACTGTCTCTCCCTCTCTCCTCCCTCCCTCCCTCTTCCTCTCCTCTTTTTCATTCTTCTCTCTCTACTCTCTCTCTCTCTCGCTCTTTCTCTTTCTGTGTTTGTGTCTGTCTCTTACTCTTTCTGTGTCTCTGTCTCATCCTGTGAAAGGCACCGCTGAGTAAGAATAATCTCTCCCTCACTTGTCATTTTAGCAAAGAGAGAAAGAATAGGTGTGTGTGTACCTATGTGTCTGCCTAGATGTGTGTGTGTGTGTGTGCGCGCGTGTTATTCTCTGGTTCAGCTGTTGGTTACACACACACACACACACACACACACACACACTGTAAAGAAAACAGGACGTCTTCTCAAGTCAGTAATTCTGTCTTTATTCCGAGAGAAGGTAGTAACAGAGCATGCAAAGATACTATGGGAACACCGGCGTCGGACTGAACCCTGATCAGCTGAGGTCCCCTACCCTATATACCATGGAGTCATCAATAGTTAACAATGAGGTGGCTAATTACAAATATCCTTTGATGATCTTGTGTGGCTTCAGGTGTGACAGGGTGGTGGTTAGGTGATCACCTCCTTCCTGTAGACATGCTAATTTACTAGCGATAGTCGTCTGGCCATGATGGTCCGAGTTGAGTCACCTTTGTTACCCCCATTCCGACATTAATGGCTGCTATTCGCCTTCCC
>PYXC01002604.1:87500-90000 GCA_015244755.2 Tenualosa ilisha | reverse complement strand
GCCACTTCCTGTACGAGTTTCCTGTCTACTGCTGCAGGTTCATCAGTTTTGTTCCAAGGTTCCAAGGTTACTAGTAAGTCACACAGCTAATACTGTTAACTCACCAACACATCCCACTGACTTTGTCACACACCTGTGTGTGTGTGTGTGTGTGTGTGTGTAACAAGCATCTTTGCCACTTTGTCACATAGTCGACAGCGTCTCTTGTCTGGATGGTTGTGTGTGTCTGTGATTAGTCTGGAAGCCAAGGGCTGTATGAGATGTCTGTAATGCTTGGTATGTGTGTGTGTGTGTGTGTGTGTGTGTCTGTCTCCTCCATGAGTGGCTTCAGAGCTACATAGCATTAGCCTATGCTTTCTGCTCTCTCTCTGCTTGTCTCACAGTGTTGGTGTATGGAGAGACGATGTGTGTGTGTGTGTGTGTGTGTGTGTGTGTGTGTCTCGTGATGTCAGTATGGTGTGATGGCTTGCGAAGAGGAAGGGTGACGGTGCAGTACTGTACAGGAAGAGGAACTAGATTTCCCATTAACACACTGACACCCTTTTAACCCCTCTGACAATTTCCACTGACCTTTCTCTCTCTCTCACACACACACACACACAGACACACACACACATTCTTTCAAAGACTCATAGACATTCTCTTGATTAATCTCAGCCAATCCAAGTCAGCTGTGTGTGTTTGCATGTATATGTGTGTGTGTCTCTTTGTAATAGGTAGCAGGAGTTTTTATTGCTATCAGCTAATGAACACATCTATAATGTGTGAGTGTAGGTGAGCCTGTGGGAAATCAATTATCAATGAATAGATTGTCTGTTTTGTGTGTGTGTGTGTGTGTGTGTGGGTGTGTGGGTGTGTGTGTGTGTGGGTGGGTGTGGTGGATATGTGTCGTTGGTGTGGCTGTGAGTAGACAAAAAACGCGCGCACACACACACACACACACACACACACACACTAGTCTGTCTGTCTGTCTGTTTGTCTGTCTGTACCTCTCTCTCTCTCTCTCAAACACACACACACAAACACAAACATGTACACACATACACTCTGTTTGTCTCTCTGTCTCTCTCTCTATATCTCTCGCTGACAAACACACACACACATACATGTACACACATACACTCTGTCTATCTGTCTGTCTCTCTCTATCTCTCGCTGACAAACACACACACACATACACATACATGTACACACATACACTCTGTCTCTCTGTCTCTCTCTCTCTATCTCTCTATCTCTCGCTGACAAACACACACACACACATACACATACATGTACACACATACACTCTGTCTATCTGTCTGTCTCTCTCTATCTCTCTCTCTGACAAACACACACACACACACACATTTTGCTTCATTATCAGTGTCCCTAATTGAGAATGGATATAGATTAAGACATCAGGTGGGTTAATTGCTCAGGTATGATTGAGTCACATGACATTTATATTGTTTTGTCCTCCCGTCTGAGCTGAAATATCAGCTCTAACATGCTGACAATTCTAGACTAAAGATTTGCAGTACACACCTCTTTGTTACTGTTTCTCTACCCACCCCCAGCAACACATGCACAAACACACACTCACACACACACACACACTCACACACACACACTCTCACACACACACACTCACACACACTCACACACACACACACTCACACACACACACACTCACACACACTCACACACACACACACTCTCTCTCACACACACACACACACACACACACACACACACGCACACACACACACACTCACACTCACACACACTCTCTCTCTCACACACACACACACACACACATACACACACACACACACACACACACACACACACACACACACTCTCACACACACACACTCACACACACTCACACACACACAGTGAACAGTGCAAACTAAGCTGAACTGTGTGCAGGTGTTCAGGATAAGAATAAGAATGCTTGTGCCGGTATGCTATTGAGCAAAGAAGAAGTTGTGTGTGTGTATGTATGTGTGTGTTTGGTTGTGAGGCAGTTTGTTGTGGCATAACAGTGTGATTGCGTGTGTGTGGGTGTGTGTGTGTGTGTTATAACTTAAATCCTGACCCTGTATAACTCCTTGGCTCCCTCGCTGTGTGTGAGAGGCTACTGATGCTGCTTTCTGTCACACTATGTCACACTAACATACTCTTACACTAGCAAAGACAAGTGTGTGTGTGTGTGGGGGGGGGGGGGGGGGGTGGTGACACACACACATTCTCCATTGCCTGCCTTAGCATAGCTGATAGGTTGGGCATGGATGGTGCAATATTTAATTGGATGAAACATTTAGACACCCTCAGAAGCATTCTGAACATGTTTTAACACACTTTTACACACTTGACTGCCCTTCACTACACAAGCACACCCACACACACAGACACGCACACACACTCTATCTCCTGGACATTTACACTCTCATTCAAACATTCAAACTCAGGCACATGCACAACTTTTTACTTTAGAATTATCTGTTGTGCATTT
>PYXC01002604.1:75000-82500 GCA_015244755.2 Tenualosa ilisha | reverse complement strand
GACTTTTACTGCAGGTCTTTGGAAGTTCACAGAAATGCCCTCTTTCCTGGCAGGAGTCTGAGAATGGACCTGCTATCACATTACAGAGCCTTTGTCCTCTCCTCCCCTCTCCCATTCATCTCTGCTCCTCTTCTCTCCTCCCCTCTCCCATTCATCTCTGCTCCTCTTCTCTCCTCCCCTCTCCCATTCATCTCTGCTCCTCTTCTCTCCTCCCCTCTCCCATTCATCTCTGCTCCTCTTCTCTCTTCTCTCTTCTCTTCTCTCTTCTCTCTTCTCCTCTCTCTTCACTCTTCTCTCTTCTCTCTTCACTTTTTTCTCTTCTCTCTTTTCTCTTCTCTCTTCTCTTCTCCTCTTCTCTCTTCTCTTGTCTTCTCTCTTCACTTGTCTTCTCTCTTCACTCTTTTCTCTTCTCTCCACTCTTCACTCATCTCTCTTCTCTCCACTCTTCACTCTTCTCTCCTCTCTCCACTCTTCACTTTTCTCCACTTCTCTCTTCTCTCTTCACTCTTTTCTCTTCTCTCTTCTCTCTTCTCTCTTCTCTCCACTCTTTACTCTTCACTCCTCTCTCTTCTCTCTTCTCTCTTCTCCTCTCATCATCTCATCTCCTCTCAGTTCTCTTGTGTTTCACCTGGACTTTAACATGGACTTTAGCTGCAGTAGTTGCTAGTGGTGTGCAGGTCCTGGGGTATTTACTCTGTCACCAAGCACTTCTGAGCATGCCCAGTCATATAGAAATGCTCACACACACACACGCACACAAACACACACACACACACACACACATACACATGCTTTCTCTCTCAGGAGGAAGCTGCAGGATTGGTTTCTAGGGAGAGGTTTCTCCCTAGATACAGTGTGTGTGTGTGTGTGTGTGTGTGTGTGTGTGTGTGTGTGTGTGGTGTGTGTGTGTGGTGTGTAATCAGCAGTGAGATCCCCCTTGCTGGCAACTGATTATATGGAGCTGTGCTAACGCATGTAAGCCATACAGCAGCATTATACAGGATTACATGGGGATTGCCTAGTCCCGCCCTACAGACAACACACACACACACACACACACACACACACACACACACACACACACACACACACAACTATGCTGAAGTGTGTGTGTGTGTGTCTGTAGTGAGTGGTGACAAACACACACACACACACACCACACACACACACACACACACACACACACACACACACACACACACACACACACACTATACTATGCTGAAGTGTGTGTGCGCACGCGCGTGCTGGCAGTGAGTGGTGTTTGTCATATTCCCTGGTTGCCCACCCAGGATAAATAGGGGTTGATGTGCTGGTGGGTGTTTGGGGTGCTATAGCATCACTGTGGTGTCCAGGGCTGGGTCATGTGTCTCATATAGCAGTATGTTACTGCTACATGTCATTTCTAGAAAAGTGTTCATGATGCAGTAAGTGTGTAATCTCCTATATGGCACGTGTGTGTGTGTGTGTGTGTGTGTGTGTGGTCTTTAGTCCGTTGATGTTGAGTTACAACTACACAGAGGTGCTTATGTGTAGTCTCTCTCTCTCTCTCTCTCTCTCTCTCTCTCTCTCTTCTCTCTCTCTCTCTCTCTGTGTGTTTGTGTTTGTGTGTGTGTGTTTGTTCATATGTAATCTTTAACAGATTTACAGACACCATGTGACGTGTGTCTATCATTAGAGATGGACTTCCATGAGAACCAATGGAGTGGTTTAGACCAGCAGGTTTTTGCATGGATGTTGCTGTCAATCAGATCCCATTCTAATGTATGTGATGCGTAGTCTAAAAGCACATTGTGAATTCATTTGACTTTCATTCTTGGTAATGTCCTACACATGCTGTAAGTTCCCAAGTGAACAAACAGATACAGTGTATCAGCGCTCCTTTATGACACTTCTGTGTTGCCTAGATGCACAATGGAGGTCTCTAGGCAACACGGAACTGTTTACTTTGTTTTGTTTGATCCAGCTACACTGTGTCAATGTTTGTTTATGTGCAAAGCTAGAGGCCTTTTACTCAGGCCTGCTGTTGCTGCTGGTGCAGCTCCAGAGGCTTCAGAGAGCCATTCTGCAGTACTAAACGCAGCCTGTTGGGGGCGCTATCTGAGGACACTCTGTTTAGCTGCTTGGAGAGAAAATAAGGGTCAGTTTAGACACTGCTGCTCTGGCGATGTTTAATAAGTGTGTGTGAATAATTGCCTGTTGTACGCTTCCTAGTGTTACAGGTATATGGGCACTTGGTACTCTATGTGTGTGTGTGTGTGTGTGTGTGTGTGTTGTGCTGAGTCAGTTAAAGACTGCTGTGTGGGCCTCCAGTCAATGGCTGTATCCAGCACCTAATATTCTACACACAACACCACTGCTAACACACAGCCACGTCTGTTTGACCAATCAATAAGGGTTGTGTGTGTGTGTGTGAGTGTATGTGAGAGAGAGAGGGAGGGAGAGGGAAAGAAAGAGTGTGTGTGTTTGTTTGTGTATGCAAGAGAGCGGGGATAGTGTGTGTGTGTGTGTGTGTGTGTGTGTGTGAGTGTGTGAGTGTGGGGGTGAGCTTGTCAGTGAAATAAACAGTGTTGGCACTTCTGAGTGAGGAAACTGCTTGTTCTTGTAATTTAGCAGAAATGTGTCAATGCGTACGAGTCGGGAGAATCAAATTTGGCACCTCTGAACTGGGATGCCTGGGGCAACTGAGCTTTCCATTAGCTATGCTACGCTGCCTTCCTGCTGACACACACACAAGCTCACTCTTCCTCTCAGACAAATACACACACACACACACACTGATCTAAACAGTGCAGCGTGGAGTTGATAACCTGTGTCCAGTTAACCTCCTTAAATGTCCAGTAGGCTGCTTATTAACCTGTAGGCCATGTCTGATGAGTTTCGAGTCTCTAGCGCCCCCTCTGGCTGTGTTCCAGGAGCTCTGGGTGGAGAGACTGATGGGGATGGAGAGGGGTGGGGGAGGGGCAGGCCTGGCTGTGCCAAACTCACAGGAAGAAGGCAGGGAAGACCGGATGACCAGAGAGAGCAGAGTGGACAGTGTGTGTGGACGGGATGCTGTCGCCTGTGTGTGCGCGTGTGTGTGTGTGTGTGTGTGTTCCCCTGTATCTGATTGCCGTCATGCTGCACATTTATCTGACTGCAACTGTAATGATTCATTATTACTAATGATTTGTCCTTTATGCTCTCTCTTTCCCTCTCTTTTCTCTCTCTTCTCTCACTTCTCTAGCTGTTTATCTATCCAGTTATCTCTCCTCTTCATCTGTCTGCAGTCCCACTGAACATGCCAAAGATATAGAGAAGAAAAGGCACACAGACAATCTGTGTGTGTGTGTGTGTGTGTGTGTGTGTGTGTGTGTGTGTGTGTGTGTGTGTGTGTGTGTGTGTGTAATTGACCCTGTGTCTATGTTCATGAGGGTGTGTATATTATTAAAGGGAAGTCCAAACCTTGTGTGTGTGTGTGTGTGTGTGTGTGTTATGCTTCACTGTTGACATAAGATAGAGAACAGACAGAGGTAGGGGTGTGTGTGTGTGTGTGTGTGTGTGTGTGTGTGTGTGTGTGTGTGTGTGTGTGTGTGTGTGTGTGTGTGTGTTTCCTCTCGCTGCAGTCCCTGGTTAGACCTGCAAATAAGCACAGAGCTTTTTCCATGAGGCTAAGCTGTTTGTTTTTTCCCCCCAAAAATGAAGCGTGCACACGCACGCACACACACACTCACACACACACACACACACACACACACACACAGCAGTGGTAGGCGGACTGTAGAGGTGCCCATGCTTGAGCGGCAGGATATGGTGCTGCCACCTGTCTCTCTGCAGGTCTTGCCACACCCCACAACACACACACACACACACACACACACACACACACACACACACACATCACAGAAACATACACTCACAATTCTGCTGTCCTTATCCATGACACTCAGCCAAACTCACTCTTATTCTACACACACACACACACGCACACAAATGCACACACACACACACACACACATGCACACAGGTAGCCCAGGTGAAGAGAGGCAGGCAGGTATTACATAATGAAAGGATGTTCTCTCTTCCAATTTTAGCTCTCCCTTAAAGCTGATCCATGTCAGCACACACACACTCACACACTCTTTTTCTCACACACTCTTCTCAAGCTCTCCTCCCCCCTCTCTTTCTCCTCCTGTCTATGTGGTGCTCACTCTCACTCACGCACTCACACAGACCATTAATCTATTCATAACTGAAGCCGGTGGTTGTTGAATCCCCCTGCGTCTCTGGTTGCATGCTGCTACCTCAGACATGCATTGGGCCTGTGTTTGTTTGGGGATTAGCCCTTTCTCTGTATTGTTACATATTACATTTCCATACCTACAGAAAGCCTCCGAGAAATGGAAGCCTCGTGTGTGTGTGTGTGTGTGTGTGTGTGTGTGTGTGTGTGTGTGTGTGTGTGTGTGTGTGTGTGTGTGTGAGAGAGAGTGTGAGTGTGAGTGTGTGCGAGTGTGCGTGTGTGTGTTTGTGTGTGTGTTTTGTCCAGACGGATGTAGTATTGTGTAATAGTCTCTCTAGGCTTAAAGTGGTAGGTAAGCTGTGGGACAGGGAGGCGGGCTTGAAGAGGATAAAGATAGATCTCACGCCATTGGCTCAGAGACTAGCCTTAGTGCTCTCTGATTGGCTAACACTACCAGTGCAAGTACAGTCTAAAGGAGGATTAAGCAATTCCAGAAAGGCCAGTATGACTGCTTGTTGTGGGTGTTTTCTGATTGGCTGACATATTGCTGTCGGCTCTTGGAGACTTGCGATTGGCTGTTGTATTGCGTGTGTGTGTTTGAGTAATTCCTATTGGTAAAATGTGTTTTTCAGTTAGATGTGTAAGATCCTCTCCAGTGTAGCAAGTACATTGTGAGTGTGTGACACCAACTCTCGACAAACAAGGGGAGTAATCTGTGTGTGTGTGTGTGTGTGTGTGTGTGTGTGTGTGTGTGTGTGTGTGTGTGTGTGTGTGTGTGTGTGTGTGTGGTGTGCCTCAATGCACTCTCAGGGTGTGTAGGTCTGTGTCTTGATACACTCTCAGGGTGTGTGTGTGTTTGTGTGTGTGTGTGTGTGTGTGTTGATGCACTCTCAGGGTGTGTGTGTGTGTGTGTGTGTGTGTGTGTGTGTGTGTGTGTGTGTGTGTGTGTGTGGGTGGGTGTGTGTGTGTTGATGGTGATTGTGTGAGAAGTGAAGTTTGGGAGAAAGGAGCTGTGATGCTGTGGAAATTACTCAGACTTTCTGTTCACTAACATGACACAATGGGGATTTCTTCTGAAACACTCCCCGTGTGTGTGTGTGTGTGTGTGTGTGTGTGTGTGTGTGTGTGTGTGTGTTTCATCAGAACTCCTCATTTTTGTTTGTATGCTGAAAGTTCAGTGTTTCCATCCAAGCATGCCATGCATGCTGTAAATCTCAAGTGTGTGGGTGTATGTGTGTGTGTGTGTGTGTGTGTGTGTGTGTGAATGCACACCTACTTTGCAGGTTTCTGTGTATGCACCAAGGAAACGGCACAACAAACCTCTTCATTTTTATAAGAGAAACACACACAGCATAGACATCACACACACACACGCTCACACACACACCTCCAATATTTAAAACGTGTGTTTGTGTTGTGTTGGTGTTGCGTGTGTGTGTGGCCCCTGCTGCAGTACTGTAGGTGAATCAAGGCTACTGAATTTCCGACACTGACTGCATCTGTAGTGTGTGTGTGTGCATGTGCGCCTGTGTGTGTGTGTGTGTGTGCATGTGCGCCTGTGTGTGTGTGCATGTGCGCACAATGTCTGTGGGCTTGTATTTAATGAGGGTTTTGGTACTGTGTGTCTGAGGCCCACCTGCTCAGCCGGCTCCTGTGTGTGTGTGTGTGTGTGTGTGTGTGTGTGTGTGTGTGTGTGTGTGTGTGTGTGTGTGTGTGTGTGTCCCTGCTCTGTCTAAGGGTCCTTACAGAGGAGACACTCTGGATCTTTTCACCACAGGCCTTTCTGAAACACTCCCTTTGTGTCTGCACCTCAGACCCCAGCTGTGTGTGTGTGTGTGCGTGTGCATGAGAGGGGGACAGCATCTGTGGCGCAGACATAAACACGCATGCATGGTTAGTCTTTTCAGTTCTCCCACTGTTACTCACACATTCACAGCTCTGTGTGTGTGTGTGTGTTTGTGTGTGTGTGTGTGTGTTTCATCACTGATGTTAAAAAGGTTATGCACTGATACAATCTTAACTGTTGTGATATTCACACACACACACCAAAGACATCAAAACCTCTTCTCAGAATTTTCTGGACAGTAGGCCTCCTGAGTCACCCCATCGTCCTCAGAATGTCACACCAACACCTGTGTGTGTGTGTGTGAGTGTGCGTGCGTGCGTGCATGGTGTCTCTCTGTGTGGCACGTTCAGATTCTTCCTGTGGGCTCTGAGCTGCCCTCCCCCATGGCTTTCTGGGTATTGTAGTACCCAGCCCTGATGGAAAGGTGTAGTCCTGTGATAGTGAGCTGGTAGATGCATGTGTGTGGTGGTGATGGATGAGGCTGCCTAAGACAGAGGCCAGATAATCAGTAACAGCCGTGTGAGGTGGAGGAAGATTACGGTATATGTCTGACTACTCAGCCTATCAGACAAAGCCATCAGAGACCTGGGCCAGAACCCAGAACCTGAGTGGAACTGGACCAGCTTCGTTTGCCAGTCGCTTGGTTTTTGTTTGAGAGTCTTTTCAACTTTAGTCTTAATCATACAATGGCAGAGTATCATTAAATACTGACCAAGACAGAGATTTCCTCTTGTGAAAATACAACACGGAGGTTGAACATTCGCCTCTCGCGCCGCTTGTACCCACTCTGATAGAGGATCTTGGGTTTCAGGCTCAAAGAAGGGTTGGCGTTTGCTTCTTTTGAGAGTAGCCCAATGGTAGAGTGGATTTGTTTGAGTTTGGTTTTAAGAGTCCTTTTATTTGAGTCATTTCATTTGAATCCTTTTATTTGAGTCATTTCATTTGAATCCTTTTATTTGAGTCGCTTCATTTGAATGCTTTTATTTGAGTCATTTCATTTGAATGCTTTTATTTGTGAGTCGCCTCACTTGAGAGGAATTGTTGCGATTGAGAACCTTCTGTTTGAAAGTCGTTCTGTTTCATCTTCATGCCATTGGAGAGTTGTTTGTTTGAAGTTTGTTTTGCTTGCAAGTGGTTTGGTTAGGAGAGAATCAGCTGCTGGAGTTCTAGAGAGTTCCTGCTCCATTGGCTGGCTGCTTCACTGTCTGTTATTGTGTTGTGGGCCTGGCAGGGCAGGGCAGGGGAAGCTCTCCTCTCCTCTCCTCTCCTCACCCCTCCTCTCTCCTCTCCTCTCCTCTCCCCTCCTCTTCCCTCCTCTCCCCTCCTCTTCCCTCCTCTGTCCTCCTCTTCCCTCCTCTGTCCTCTCCTCTCCCCTCCTCTTCCCTCCTCTCTCCTCTCCTGACTGCCTTGCCTCCCATTCTCCCGTTCTGCTTGC
>PYXC01002604.1:42500-52500 GCA_015244755.2 Tenualosa ilisha | reverse complement strand
AGACCAAATCATAATCATTTCTTTCTCTGACGTTGGAATTATTTACGCCAACGCTTTTACATGAAGTCTGTTTTGGTAGCCCTACATATAGAACAACAAACTGGATGTTTTTGACAGTGTTCAACTCACTGTTTGCCACCCATGGGCGATAGCTTTGTCATTAGTGCCTAAATATTGGCTGCTACAGAGTGGCACACAGGTGCACCGTATTTCACCCTGTGTGTGTGTGTGCCTCCGAGCCCCCCAGGGTGGGCAGCGCACTGTAGGTTTGGAAACAGGAAGACAGGCCTGAATTAGCGGCGCTGAAGTAGTTCAGGAATGCAAACCAGAGACATTGGCTGAAATGGGACTCCATATTTACACTATGCCGGGCCGCCATAGTCTCGTCAATGTATGGGAAACACTGCACTCTCTCTCTCTCACACACACACACGCACGTGCACACACACACTCACACACACACACACACACGCACTCACACATACACATACACATACACACACACACACACACACACACACACGCACTCACACATACACATACACACACACACACACACACACACACGCACTCACACATACACATACACATACACATATACACACACACACACACACACACACACACACACACACACACACACACACTTCTAACTAACTGTTCTGTCTGTCTGTGCACAGGTACGTTGAAGCGTCGGCGGCCCCCGCAAGCTCAGGCGCAGACCCAGCCCCAGCGGCACCAGCGGCAGGCCCGAGAGACCTACCAGATGGGTCAGCTACGACGCTGAGCCCCCCCCCTCCCCGCCTCCCAGCGCCTTGCCTTGGTTCTTCTAGTGCCTAACCCTGGGAACAGTCACTCAAGTCACGTCACACCGCTCACGTCACTGTGTGTCAGTCAGTCTGTCTGTCTGACGACTCCAAAGAGCCACCAGAAGTCAGCAGTCAGTCCGGATGACACCACTTTACAACACTTCACAACACCTCAGCAGTGAACACACACGCAAATGCACACACACACTTGCTTTACTCACAAATAAAAGTGGCTATAGCAAAAGCATACGCACACACACTGATAGACACATACACCACTGGCACACACTCACACACACACACACACACACACACACACACACACACACAGTTACTCAAAAACAGAACTGGCTATAGCAAGAACACATACATACACACACACACATATCTACATATACACATGCAGAAGCTACAGATGGACAAGTGGCACATAAAACGCACTCACACACACACACACACACACACAAACACAAACGTACACGCACATGCACACACACACCTTCAACCAACCTGTGGTCCGCTCTGCTTTCTGTTTGGTTTGTTTGTTTGTTTTTACTTTTGTTTACCTCTCTCTGCGGCTCAGCCAGTGGTGGGAGCCCTGCTTCAGGTGTGTGGACTGCGTGCAGGGAACAGAGGACGACAAGAAAGACCTGCATGAAGAGAAGGAGGGACGAGTCAAGTTAAAGAGGCTGCACACTCCTTTTTTTCTTTCTGACCTCCACTCTTCCTCTTTTTTGTTTTTATGTTCATTTGTTCTCTACCCCTCCCTCCACTGTGGTCATTTCATCAGCGGAGCACAGCTGTGCTTTCTTTTCTTCTGCCGCAGAGACAAACGAGAGGTTTTATTCATCCTTTTTTCTCCTTTTCTGTGATCCTTTCCTCTTTTTGGATCTCTTTCTTTTTTTATCCTCACCGCACGTGGGGAGTAGAAGCAGCGCAGGTCACATGGGACCACCATCAGCCAACCACAACTAATGGGCGTGGCTTGGCATAGAGCTCAAAATGGGCGGGACTTGATGATGATTATTATTTTTTGCCAATGTAATTTAAGAGGCGGAGTTATTTTAAAGATGAGAGAATCACATATACCACAAACTGCAGGCTTGTAGTCCTTTTGCGTATGACATGGGCCCTTCTTTCTGTTTTTCTCTTCTGGACTTCTGCGTGCAATTGTACAGTTCTGGCGATGTAGATTTGTTTTGACATTTTAATCGATTTGATTTTTCTGGTTACATTTTGTGTGCTGATTCTCACGATGATTTATTTACTGTTTTGACTCTCAGGATTCTAAAAGACAAAATAAAGAAACAAATGAATGAATGATGGAGACTCCAGAGTGAGAGGAGAAAAGAGGAGAGGAGAGGAGGAAGGGGCAGAAGGAATAAGAGAGAGAGCAGAAGGAAGAGGAGAGAACAGGGGAGATGAGATCATGTTTAGATAGCAGGCATACTCACATCTGACCAGCAGGCCCGTCACATTACTGCACTTAGATATCTACAGACCGTGTGTGTGTGTGTGTGTGTGTGTGTGTGGATGGTTTAGAGAGAGCCATGGCTGCAAGCCTAGAGCCATTTTTAAGTGATAACTGTAGTGGTCAGTGAAAGCTTTCCGATGTGTACAGCCTGGGAGAAGGAAATGGGAGGGGTTTGGGACACGGAGGGGCGGGGCCTTAAGAGCTGCACATGCCCAGTAGGGTTCTGTATGTACTGATGATTGCAGATGCACAGGCATTGATCTTTGAAGGTCATCATTGTAATCATCAAGGCTGTGGCCACTTTAGTCCCTTTCAGGATTGTTTCATGGCTGCTTTTGTGTCGCTGTTTGTTGAGTTTGGTCCAGTGTTTGTATAGCTGTCTTCTCACACCATGCAAACGGATGGACTCATGCGCGCACACACACACACACACACACACACACACACACACACAACACACACACACACCTTCCAACCAGTTTGGTCCAGTGTTTGTGTAGCTGTCTTCTCACACCTGTCTCAGCCATGTCAGTCATGCAAACCAGTCAGTCAGATTGTCCAGTCTGTCAGAGAAACAGCAGAGGAGAGAGAGAGAGAGAGAGGTAGTGAATGAAAGAGTGAAGTTATTGTCCTCTTGTAATTGTCTCCTGTGAAATCTCCAATCCAAGCTTTGCATTTCTCACATTATGCAAGCGTGTGTGTGTATGTGTGAGTGTGTGTGTGTGTATGTGTATGTGTGAGTGTGTGTGTGTGTGTGTGTGTGTGTGTGTGTGTGCGGTGTGTGTGTATGTGAGTATGTGTGTGTGTGTGTGTGTGTGAGTGTGAGTGAGTGTGTGTGTGTGTGTGTGGTGTGTGTGTGTGTGTGTGAGTGAGCTGAACCTTGCTGTCTCTAATTCCCATCACTTGTTTTGTAGCCTCGCCACTGACCTTTGACCTTTGATCATGTCCATTCAGCACAGACTCTTCACAGCTGTCTCTCTCTCTCATGGTTCCTCTCCGTCACACAGAGTCATGTTCCTGTGTCCTCTGAATGTCCACTCAGAATGTTACTGCAGATCACTGAGTTAGTAGATCACTGAGTTAGTAGATCTAGCTGTGCTTTACTGATGGATGGAGGGATGGATCTGTTGTTTGGTGATTGGTTGATTGATTTACTGACTTGTGTATGCATTAATTGATTGATTGATAAAGTACTGCAGTAAAGAGATTGGATTCAAAGGTATTATGGTCATTTTTGTCATGTGGCCTGTGTACGTCAAGACAACTAGTCAGACTGGGACAGCATAGATGCATAGATGGTCTCTCTCTCCCTCTTCTTCCATCCCTCCCTCCCTCTCTCCATCCCTCTTCCCTCCCTCCCTCCCTCTCTGCTTGTAAGCCTAGAGCCAGCTGACCAATGAGCACCCCGCTGATATCCAAAGTTTCAGTGATTCACGGTGAAATGCAGTCGTCATGGCAACTGAGCAGCGTTTCCTTAGAGACCTCATAGACACATCGGTTAGCCCTGTCCAGTTCTTCCCTTTAGTACTGTGCTGTAGGGGCATGACGCCACAGGTGTTACTGCCTGCGATATCTATGCATGGCACAGTGAAGGCACCTTCAGTTTGCAGACTATGAGCTGACCTCAGATCAGCTGAGCAGCCAGTCAGATGTCCAGTCAGCTCAGTGAGGAGCTGCGCAAGGACAGATCTCAAAGCAGATAGAGCCATGACCTTTGACCTTCTGACCTCTACTCCCTCTCTTACTTCCTCCCCTCATCCTGTCATCCGTGGTGTAGGCCCCTAAGGCCCAGGGACTTAATATCCCACACCTAGTCAAAGTGCTCATGCATAGCCTGCTGCACACTCATCCCTCCATCCCTCCATCCATCCATCCATCCCTCCGTCTGCTTCAGTTGGGTTGCTCATGTTAATCTTGTCTGTGGTAATAGCAAGAGTGGGGTAGGGTGGGGTGGGGGTTTGGTGTGTTGGGTCTTCTGCTTCTTTCTTTGATAATGTGTTTCTGCTCGGAAACTGCACTGAGAGGAATTATGAATGCATAGGTAAATGAATTTAGGGTTTGTTTGTTTGTTTGTTTGTCTGGGGGGGTGTAGGTAAGGGCATGCGGGGCTGAGTTTTGGAAACTGAAGTGTGAGCTGAAAGTCTGATACTACTGTCTGATTTTAAAAAGCCGCTGTGTTTTATACAGTCTCCTCTCTCTTGGTTCTCTTGGTTGTTTTCATGTTTCTTTTCTTTTCCTTTCTATTTGTTTCTTTCATTGCGCTCACTTTGGAAATTTGTACTAAATTTGCAAAAAGTATTGTGCAAAGATATGTCATTTTTGAAGTACTTGAAAATGCATTAATAAAAATAGAACTTGAGGGTGCTGTGGACAGTCTTTCATTTCAGCGTGTGTGTGTGTGTGTGTGTGTGTGTTTTATAAAGTTGTTACAAAACAACAAATTATAACTAATAAAATCAAAGACTTTCTAAACCAATACATTCTGCTCCCAGACCCCAAACTAAAAGTGTCAATGTATAGACGGCTTATTTAAAACCAGTAGATCTGGGTTTTCATGTACGTTTGTGTATTTTGTGGATTTGATCTTATTTTCCACCAGACTCTGTGTCCCTTTGTTTGTCTACTGTTACCCATTCATTCCAGTGAGATCTTCTATGATCACTGCAGTGCATTTGAGGTTCTGCTGTTTTCCATGGGGGACATTGAGAAACATTGGAGCCTTTTCCAGTGGAATATTTGGAGAGCACTGCTGGGCACTGACATGTACCTTTGGTTGTTGTCTAACCCATGTCTCTAATAGCTCTGGACTGTAGGACCTCTGGGGTGTCGTTGTGAGAATTGTACTGAAGTCTGTATAGCAATTCAGCTTTATCTGGTCCATCTCTATGTAACTGTGTGTGTGTGTGTGTTTGTGCGTGTGTGTGTGTGTGTATGTGTGTTTGTGGAAGGCAGACAGAGAGAGAGGAAGAGTTTATACACAGAATCCTGTTTTTTTGTTGTTTTTTTTTGATAGTCAAATGCAGCATGTAACTTTGAAAGTCAGTAAGCTAATAATTTATTCTGTGTGGAACTTGTTTGTCATTTGAATTTGGCAGGCTTATACCAGAGCATTTAATGGCCAATATCTCATACTCAAAACATGTGATCCTTGCACTGAAAACCACTGATCTTTTAAGTATTTTAATCTTCAGCATATAGTAAAATAAAGAGTGATACAGTGTAATAATACATGTTATAACACAATGAGCTCTATGCATATATTATATGCATGTAATAGCATAGCATGGTTTAGATAAAGGATTTACATCACAGACAAAAACTCCCCAAAACATCAGAGGTATTTGGTGTTGAACATGTTTCCATGGTTCCTGTGTTGGTTGGCACCTTTTTTATAAAAGTCTGTTTATCCCGCACCACATGTGATGTCACTTCCTGTTTATCTGCTGTGTATCCTGGTGCGCCGGTGCTTCTGGTGTTCGACCTCGCAGCGGACAAACACCTTCTGCTGCGTGGGCTGGATGTGGATCCCATCCTCTGTCTGTGCGCAGAACCAGGTCCTGTGGGAGGGGAGGAGAGATTGTGAAGGTATTTAGATCACATACACACACACACACACACACACATATGAACACACACCAGTTTGTCACTGACATACCATACATCTGAGCTAAAATATGGCCCCTTATTAGAGATTCCTAAATCTCCCGCCCCCCGTTTTCCCCACTCATGGACTAATATATCACTAATCCAGCTCTGCTCTGCCGCCACTAGAGGGGGTGAAAGCTTCATAAATCAAACCACTGGCGCCTTGGAGCTGCTAGATGTTGCAGATTGAAATGATGTAAAATTTACTGAAAGTGTTGCTATTGCTTGTGCTTGTGTGTCTGAGGAAAAGCCATTTTATGTGGGATGTCTAATGCCAGTAGTCATTTCTTGCTCAGACATGGCTGAATCTTTCTCTGAAGTGTTCCCTCAGGGTTCCCCTGTAAGTCTGGAGATGGTTGTAGATGAACCCTTGTTTAATGTTTTGGAGATGTTGGTTGTGTACTTTGAGGATGTTGGTTGTGTGCTTTGGGGATGTTGGTTGTGGTTGTGTGTGTTGTGTGGTTGTGTGGTTGTGTGGTTGTGTGTTGTGTGGTTGTGTGTGTTGCTGTTGTTCAGTAAGGCTCATATCATGGCGGCGTGTCAGCACAGGCACTGATGTGCTCTTGCATGGCTGCACTCACTGCTACAGCACAGCACCAGCACGCAACTCTCACTCTCACACACACACACACACACACACACACACACACACACACACACACACACACACACACACACACAGAGAAAGAGAGAGCCCTGTGCCGCCCACAGGCTTTCCCACTTGCTCCTTGGCGCTCTCAGAGATACGCCTCAGAAATGAGGCCACTGTGGCAGGATCATGACATGGCAAGGCGCTGTGTAGCGTGACCCTCAAGGAGATGAAAAGCGCTCAGGCCACCGTAGATGTGAACACACACACACACACACACACACACACACGTGTGTGTATGCGTCCTAGAAACTCACTCCCATGGCGATAAACTCTTTCATTTGCATTTTACTCTTGGCTTTGATCAGATTGCATGACTAATGCAGTCAGCGTGTCATGCATGTTATGCGCCAGCCTAGTGGAAACTCGGTTATGTAATATCAGTGTCTGGGGAAATCAGAAACTACCCATGGTCCTCCCTCACCGAACCCTGACCTGTTCCCTCCTTCCACATGCCTCCTTGACTTGGAGGGGAGGAAAACCCCTTTAGCCCAGTAATAGGACTGTTTGCCTTATAGCCAGTGGTCTTAGAATGAGGCTGTTTGCCTGCCATACCACTGATAGTTTGGTAGTAGGCCTGTTTGCCATACAGCCAGTAGTGTGGTAATAAGCCTGTTTGCCATACCACCATAGTGATGGTGAAAAAGAAAGATTTGCCATACAGCCGATGGTCTTAGACTAAGGCTGTTTGCCATTTTACTTATGGTTTGGTAGTACGACTGTTTTCCCTACAGAGACGGTGGTTGAGTGGTTGAGTCTGCAGTGGTTTAGCACTGGAGCTCTCTGGCTAGTTGGACGGTGGGGTAACAGGACACCTACTTCTCTTGTGTCTCCCCAGCCTTGACGCGGATCTTGCCCACGGTGAGCTGCGGGCCCCTGGAGTCTCTCCCCCAGGGGTTAAAGGTTTGCATGCGGCTCCACACGTTGGCCCACATGGGGCTGCCCTCCCAGTGAAACTTCAGCATCATCAGCTCACCGATGGCCTTGTCCAGGGTGATCAGGAACGAGTAGGTCTTATTGCCAGAGATCTCCTCAATGCTGAAACACACACACACACACACACACACACACACACACACGATTTTTTACTTCATATAGGCCAGCCATTTATTACACTGTTATACCACATTTGTGTGTGTATGTGTGTGTGTGTGTGTGTGTGTGTGTGTGTGTAGGCCTATCTTGATATTCTATTCTCTCTCTACACATTCTGCTTGGTGACACATGGACAGTGGCACATTCAATTTTAAAGTTGACCTTTCTTTCCACTCTCTTCCTGTGTGTGTGTGTGTGTGTGTGTGTGTGTGTGTGTGTGTGTGCGTGTGCGTGTGTGTGCGTGTGTGTGTGTGTGTGTGTGTGTGTGTGTGTGTCTTTATATAATATGTAGTCCATACACACACAGGCACTGGGTTACACACGTGAGAAGTGCCCCGGTGGCTCTGTGCCAGGGATGCTACAGCATGTCAGGAAGAGGAGAGACAGTGTGGAGTTGGGTGTGTGTGTGTGCGTGTGTGTGTGTGCGTGTATGTACAATCCCTGTGTGTCTGTGTAATTTGGGTGTGTGTGTGTGTGTGTGTGTGTGTGTGTGTGTGTGTATGTACAGTCCCTGTGTGTCTGTGTAATTTGGGTTGTGTGTGTGTGAGTGTGTGTGTGTGTGTGTGTGTGTGAGTGTGTGTGTGAGTGTGTGTGTGCGTGTATGTGCAGTCCCTGTCTGTCTGTGTAATTTGGGTTGTGTGTGTGTGAGTGTGTTTGTGTGTGTGTGTGTGTGTGAGTGTGTGCACACGCAAGAGGAATACCGTAGTTTAGGTTTCTATTTTTATAACTTCAGCATGCTTCATTACTCTCAGAAGCTGCACCACATGAAGCCTTGCTCTGTGTTCAGAGCATCTCACACACACACACACACACACACACACCACACACACACACACACACATACACACACCAGCCACTGGGACCACTAGAATAATCAATGGTACATGTGTGTGTGTGTGTGTGTATGTGTGTGTGTGTGTGTGCACAAAAGTGATTCTTGTATGCACGTGGAGGCACGTGATTAAGTGAGTGCATCTATAAGTATGGTGTGTGTATATGGCCTATATATATACATATCTTCTATGCATGTGGTGTGTGTGTGTGTGTGTGTGTGTGTGTGTGTTAGAGAGAGAGAGTGTGTGGAATGGGAGTTGTCTCTAGGGCTCCTCGCCCCCACATGGTGAGTGTGTTCTTTCTGCACTCAGCTGTTCTAAATGGGTTGTATTTTCTCTCTCGTCATTTGCTCTATCCCTCGCTCTTCTCTTTCATTCTCACTATCTGTTCTGCCTTCTGCTCCATCCTTCTACAACCTCTTCCCTTCTTCCTCTCGCTGCATCTCTCTCTATCTCTATCCTAGATTGTGCGCACACACACACACACACACACACACACACACACACACCCTCACTCTCTCTCTCTCCACCGCCCCCTCACCCCACCCCCACCCAAGTGCACATAAAAACATGCACATTCTTTCCCTCCTTGGACTGCTTTCTTCTTTCTTTCTTTCTTTCTTTCACCTCTCCCCTTTATCTCTCTCCATCATATATGAGTGTGCATGAACACACACACACACACACACGCACACACACACACACACACACTCACTCACTCATCCATTCTTAATGTCTCAGGCTCTAGTTAGAGAGTGTGTGAAGAGAGTGTGTTTTTCTTGTGATTCATTGCATTGTTACACTATTTTTTGTTCCAAGTGGAGTGTGTGTTCCAAGTGGAGTGTGTGTTCCAAGTGGAGTGTGTGTTTCGAGTGGAGTGCGTGTTTTGAGTGGAGTGTGTGTTTTGAGTGGATTGTGTGTTCCAAATGGAGTGTGTGTTTCGAGTGGAGTGTGTGTTGTGCATTTTGATGTGTGTGCACGCAGTTTGTGTTGTTTTTCATCTCTCTCTCTCTCTCAGGGTTGTGTTTGGCATATGAAGATCCTCACTCAGTGTGTGTGTGTGGTGTGCATGGTCTGTGTGAGTCTGTGTGTGTGTGTTTGTGTGTGTGTGTGTGTGTGTGTGTGTGCTGGGGGGGGGGGGGCATTTGTAAGTACGTGGGTGGGGAGCATGCTTGATTTCATCTGTGTGTGTGTGTGTGTGTGTGTGTGTGTGTGTGGAGTAGGGGATGAGTGGGATAATGCTCACATGTGACTGCATTAATGACCCTAAGTATAAGACAGCGTGTGTAACTGCATCAGTGAGCAGATGTGTGTATTTGAGCACGTATGGGCTCCCACTGGAGTGGGATTGGGTCAAGAAGCAGTGTGTGTGTGCATGGATTTTTGTATGTGTGTGTATCTATGTGTCTTTCTGTATTGTGTGTGTGTGTGTGTGTCTGTGTGTGTGTGTGTGTGTGTGCGTGAGTATTTATGTGTGTGTATGAGTGTGTGCAGA
>PYXC01002604.1:22500-37500 GCA_015244755.2 Tenualosa ilisha | reverse complement strand
CACAATCACAACTCATTCACTAGCTTTCATGTGTTTCCGTGTGTGTGTGTGTGTGTGTGTGTGTGTGTGTGTGTGTGTGTGTGTATGTATCT
This sequence comes from Tenualosa ilisha, assembly GCA_015244755.2. NCBI lineage: Eukaryota > Metazoa > Chordata > Actinopteri > Clupeiformes > Clupeidae > Tenualosa > Tenualosa ilisha. The sequence goes on along the minus strand of PYXC01002604.1, from coordinate 37,408 downwards.
GTGTGTGTGTGCGTGCGTGTGTGTGCGTGCGCGCGTGTGTGTGTGTGTGTGTGTGTGTGTGTGTGTGTGTGTTAGTTTAACCTCTAGCCAGCGCAGTAGTTGTGCTATGTCCTGCCCCACTGCTCTGGTGTTGGTGGCTGCCACTGGGTAATGTTGATGAGCCAGAGGCAGCCAATCAGTGATGACCACATTGACATCTCTAAGGCTCGTCCTCAGGGCAGTGGCCAGCTTGGTCACCCAGCTCTCCATCATGCCATCCACCTGCACAGAACAACACAGATGTGGGAATGGGGAATGGGAATGGGAAATGGGAATGGGAAATGGGAAATTTGACTACTTTTGGGTAGTGTTTTATTTGTACTCATCTGAGCACCCAGTACACTTTGCACTGTCAACATGCGCACACACACACAAACACATATGCACGCACACATGCACATACACATACACACACACACACACACACATGTACGCACACACGCACATACACATACACACACACAAACACACACATGTACGCACGCACGCACATACACATACACACACACACACACGCGCACAGACACACACATTCATTCCGGTAAGAATGTACATATGTATGTATGTATCAATCTGTCTATCCATCCATCTAGAGGTGTGTTGTGCTGTCCCTGTCATTACTGCATGAACCAAACGTGCACGCACACACGCACACACACACACACACACACACACACACACGCACACACACACACACATGCACACACACACGCACACACACACACATGCACACACACACGCACACACACACACATACACACACACGCACATGCACGCACACACACACGCACATGCACGCACACACACACACGCACACGCACACACATACACACACACGCACATGCACGCACACACACACACACACGCACACACACACACATGCACACACACACACACCACGCACATGCACACACACACACACACACACACATACACATGCACGCACGCACATGCACATGGACCCAGGGCCATTCTATCCCTTCTTCAGCACCATTTATGGACATGCTGCCTTAGCCTGTGTGTGTGTGTGTGTGTGTGTGCGTGTGTGTGTATGTGTGTGCGTGTGTGTGTGTGCTGCCGTGGGAGTGTGTTTCCCAGCGGAGACTATTGATCCCAGCACCCCGTCCCTTATCAGTCCTGTTGTAGTCAAACAGTGACAGCCAGTGTGCTTCACAGAAAACTACCTTCCATGTACTTTGCTACAGCACAGCAGTGCGCTCTGGTGTGGTATAGTCATCTGGTGTGTGTGTGTGTGCGTGTGTGTGTGTGTGTGTATGTGTGTGTGGGGGGGGTGTTCACAGCATGTCCTGTCCTCTTGATTGCCCTGTTCACTGTCTCTGTAAGTCAATGTCCCCCCGTCTCAGCAGATACACACGCTAGATTACACAACCCCCATTTCATCACATGCTGCCTTGAAAGACAGGCACTCTTCTGTGTATGTGCAGCAGTATAGCACACTCACACACACACACACACACACACACACACACACACACACACACATACATTCATTAAATGCAAGTTTACATTAAGTATTCATACACCTTTTTTAGTGCAGCATAGTATAATTATCAACCAGCCATGTGTGATGGTGATGACTGTGTGTGTGTGTGTGTGTGTGTGTGTGTGTGTGTGTTCTTACTAATAAGCCATGACTGCTGGGTGTGGATTGTTGAAGCTGCGCGCATAAAAATATCCCTACACTTTTAATAGTTTGTTTCCTACGTGATTATGATGAGCTTGTGTGTGTGTGTGTGTGTTCTTATCAACTAGCCATGTGTGATACTGATGTGTGTATGTGTGTGTGTGTTAGAGAGAGAGTGAGTATATGTGTGAGTGTGTGTGTGTGTGTGTTAGAGAGAGAGTGTGTATGTTTCGTGAGTTCTTACCGACCAGCCGTGTGTGATGATGACGAGTGGGTGTGTATTATTGAAGCCGCAGGCGTCAAATGTGTGTGTCTGGAAGAGTTCTAGAACACAGGTGTCCTCCATGTAGTCTCCGCCTGTATAGAACCGGAACACTGACTTGGGCTCGTATGGCATCTTCATCCTTTGGCCTGGTTCCAAGTCTAGACACACACACACACACACACACACACAAATGTACAATTGAATAATACGCTCATCAACATCAAACACACCTCTGACTAGGTGCCTTCACCCCATCTCCGCCTACTCATTGGTATTGGACATGGAGATACTTCATGTCTCCCATGAGTCTGAAAAAGCTACATCATCTCAGTCTCCAGGCCTGCTCTTCGACAGTCAGGGGAGAGATCTCACACGCAAACACACTGCCCCTACTGACCCAGCCTAACAGACAGCTTAGAGAGGAGAGGAGAGATTAGTAGAGTAGAGATGAGTAGAGTAGAATAGAGTAGAGATGAGTAGAATAGAGTAGAGTAGAGTAGAGTAGAATAGAGTAGAGATGAGTAGAGATGAGTAGAGTGGAGATTAGTAGAGATGAGTAGAGTAGAGATTAGTAGAGTAAAGATTAGTAGAGTGGAGATTAGTAGAGTGGAGATTAGTAGAGTAGAGATGAGTAGAGTAGAGATTAGTAGAGTGGAGATGAGTAGAGATTAGCAGAGATGAGTAGAGTAGAGTAGAGATGAGTAGAGTGGAGTAGAGATGAGTAGAGATGAGTAGAGTGGAGATTAGTAGAGTAGAGATGAGTAGAGTGGAGATGATTAGAGGTGAGTAGAGATGAGTAGAGATGAGTAGAGATTAGTAGAGTAGAGATGAGTAGAGTCATGAAGGGAAACACACTCATATCATTTCACTCATACGCTTCTGAGGAACTATGAAGTGTCCTACTAGTGTCCTAATTATTCATCTCAACTCGTCTCATACATGTCAACAGGTCACCGAGTGACCTTGAAATATGACACCACATAGGCCGAGTGGCAAACCGACAACTAACATGAACTGAATGGGGCATAGAAAAGTGAGACTGAAAGTCAGTTTCTGTGCCTCATGCAGTTAATGTTAGCTACCAATTTGCTTTATGGTCTATGCTATGTATCAAATCTTCTTGTTCTTTTTCCTACCAACAGCAATCTGTGAGCTCAGGCAACAAGGCTATGGATTGATTCACACCAGATTTCTCCTTTAAGCTAATTTGTCTGGTGGGAATAGCTGTTTTTATAACTTATATGTTTTGGGTTTCAAAGCTGTGCACTGGCAGAAGAATCTGTTCTTCTGATAACTTGCTTTTGGTAAAAGCTTTCATCAGAGTCTCTGTTTGGTTCTACTGAGTCGCCAGTCAAAGGTGGCTGGTTGATAAGCAGACTTAGAGTGTCGTTCTGTGGGGAAACCCAGTCAGGTGACAGAACCTTGGAGTAATCTAGCCAACACAGTGCCAGGTGAAGCCTTGACAAGGGGAGATGTTTGGCTCTTTGTCACGCACGCAATCACACACACATACACGCACACATGCACACACACACATGCATACACACACACACGCGCGCGCACGCGCACACACACACGCACTAAACTGTTACAGTCTGACAACACCAAAGACAGTGAGGTTGTCTGTGTGTGTGTGCACAAACCCCTTTCACAACATGAGAAAATGCGATTCTGCAAAACGCAGAGCACAGTAGTGTTAAGTGTAGTCTGAAAACACATCGTCTGCTGCCATGGGATTAGGACAGCGAGAGACTGAATCCCATTACCCCCCTCCCCCCTTCACTGGCATAAATCAACTTCTTGATTGGATGATTAGTGCCAGTTAAAGGCATACGGATGCCTACATGCTTTTCTCTACCGTTGCCACCTTTTTTAAACACCATCCTGAATTCTCACCAATGCATGTGGGTTTGTTTGTATCAGAACCAGGATTGGAGAGGTAGGTTGACTGACAAGGTAATAAACGTTATTTTGGTTCATGAGTTCAGAGCCGTTATGTTGTGCCTTGTGCTCTACATCAGAGCAGCGTTATGTTGAATCCAAGCCCTGTAGCTGCTCTACATCAGAGCAGCGTTATGTTGAATCCAAGCCCTGTAGCTGCTCTACATCAGAGCAGCGTTATGTTGAATCCAAGCCCTGTAGCTGCTCTACATCAGAGCAGCGTTATGTTGAATCCAAGCCCTGTAGCTGCACAGGAAGCTGAGAGAGCCTTCATTCACCCTCTAATGAGCTCTGGAGCCATCAAGTGTCTATGAAGCTGGAAAATGACCCTAAACGCAGCACAAAGAGTTGTCTAGTTCACCTTTAAAGGAGACATAGGGTGGAAAACCATTTCACAAACCTATTGTAACACCAGAGACCAAGGCAGGATGCCCCATTCATCAATTCTGTGTCCCTTTAATTCTTTGAGGGTTCAGGGTTTGGTGAGATAATGGCAAGAGCAACCCAGAGCCCATTTATCTTGGGATGTCCTTGTGTATGAGAGGTCTCTTCGGTTCTCCCAAAGCCCAGGGAGGGCAGTGGTGTGTGTGTGGGTGGGTAGGTGGGGGGTGGGGGTGGGGGGAGGCCTGTGTCTGAGGTCATTAACCTTGGACACCAAGTGTATGTGACTGTGTATGTATGTGTGTGTGTGTGTGCGAGAGAGCGAGAGCGAGAGAGAACAGAAATAATGGAATGGTTTCATGTGCTGATGTACCATATAGTCTCTCTCTCTCTCTCTCTCACTCACTCACACACACACACACACATACATACATACACACACACACACACACAGCTCTTAGGATTACATAAGCTCTCATCTGGTGAAATATGCATCGACTGAGGGAGTTTCTGCTTTGCTTTTATCTCAGTTGTTTTTCATACAGAAGAATTCCAGTCCGCTTCATCACTTCATCTCAGTCCGCCATCTTACTTCATCTCAGTCCGCCATCTTACTTCATCTCAGTCCGCCGTCTTACTTCATCTCAGTCCGCCATCTTACTTCATCTCAGTCCGACCCACTTAAATGCTTTTTCACTGTTCACTTGTTTGGGGAACAGAACTGCCATGTGGAATCTGAATCAGTTTTGCACAGCTGTAAAGAAACTTTTTATGTCACCATATGTCAACTTCATCAGTGTCATTTGATGTGAATTCAGGGGTGTAATCACATGTGGGCCCACAGTCTTCTGCAAAGTGCTACAAAGTAAGTGTGTCCGTGCTGAACCTCACACGTTTATACTGTATCAACTAGGAGCATCTGGCCAGGTGTTGCATGACTCTGTCTTACAGTCTTGTCCCTGGATCCTCTGTCTTTCATCCAGAGTCATAAGTCACAGTGGAGGAACACACACATATTCTATTCACACACCTTCTAAACTCTGGCTGCAGGAGTGCTCGGGTCACTGTATGCATGGGACACTAAAGGAGGAGTTAGAAAGTAAGACCCTGGTCCAGTTCAATCACAGCACATTCCCTGAGTCTCTCTCTCTCTCTTTGTGTGTGCATGTGTGTGTGTGTGTGTGATTCACTGCTCTCTCTTTGTGTGTGTGTGTGTGTGTGTGTGTGTGTGTATGTCATTGACTGCTGGCTCAATCTCTGATCACAGCTCACCCACGCCACACACACACACACACACACACACACACACACACACACACACACTAGACTGACAAACCCCACTGCTGAACACACTGCTCTTATGTAATCAAGGTCAGTCAGGTATGTACACTGACGTTCACATGGATGGATTGATTTACTGATTCAGTCCTTAATGAATTCATTCATTCTATCAGAGCTCCCTTATGTCCCTGCTCAGACACACACACACACACACATTAGTCTCTTACTCTCACATACTGTATTTAGTAGACACACTGTCTGCTGGTGATGTTTCAACAGTTTTACTACTCACATTCCTTTCATACACAGACATCTTTGCAAATACACTCTGAAGGGCTGCCTCACACACACACACACTGCCAGCCCTCCCTCTCACACCTAGGCAAGGACTGCTGTGCCCATGGTCCCTATAGCTCTCTCTACTAGTCGATTGCCTGGAACCCAGCACTGCTGCATTTAACCCTGAGTTAACACACCCAGACCCACCTGCTACAGGTAACCCAGACCCACCTGCTACAAGTAACCCAGACCCACCTGCTACAGGTAATGCAGACCCACCTGCTACAGGTAACCCAGACTCACCTGCTACAGGTAATGCAGATCCACCTGCTACAGGTAATGCAGACTCACCTGCTACACTTAACCCAGACTCACCTGCTACAGGTAATGCAGACCTATCTGCTACAGGTAACTCAGACCCACCTGCTACAGGTAACCCAGACTCACCTGCTACAGGTAACCCAAACCCCATTCAGCATTCAACACAGACCCACCTGGGGCAAGTACATAATCCCAGACCAACATGGTACATTGTAAGGTTTTCAAAGAAGCAGGGCTAACCCAGAGAATATAGGTTTTGTTTTTTATATATGTAGAGTAATTCCAAGTTATCTAGCTGTTACACACTCCAGCCTAATCAGTGGTGAGAATGCACCTTTGAAGATGATTGCCAATCACCATTAAAGATAAAAGAGTGTAACACAGACCCACCTGAGGCAGGTAGCCCAGACCCACCTGAGGCAGGTAGCCCAGACCCACCTGAGGCAGGTAGCCCAGACTCATCTGAGGCAGGTAACCCAGACTCACCTGCTCTGTTCCCTCTGGCTCTCTTGGCCTCTCCCAGCTGAGCTATCACCAGTAGGCATGACAACACCTTCAGCTTCATCAGCACAGTCGCCATGGCAACACAGGTATGTCAGCACTCCTTCACGTGAGTCCAGGCAAGCAGTTAGTCCCACTGAGTGTCTGAGAGTGTTTGTGTGTGTGACCCAGTCCCGGTTATGTGTGTAAGCAAGAGTGAGTTTGAGTGTGTATGTGAGCAATCAGGGCCACTCTGTGAGTGTGTGTTTGAGTGCCCAGGCGTTCCAGCGTGCGTCTGTGTGTGTGTGTATGTGTGTGTGAGTGTAAATGCGAAAGTGTGTGTGTGAGAGCGTGCCCGTTCTGCTGGCCAGCTCCATGGAGGCAGGCTTTAAAGGGGAGGGGGAGGGAGCGTTTAAAGGGGAGGGGGAACTCTAAGATGGCCATGGGGTGAGCCTCTCTCTGGGAGGGGAGGTGGGGCATGGGGGTGGGACACAACAGTGTTTCTCTGTGTGTGTGTGTGTGTGTGTCTGTGTCTGTGTATGTGTGGTGTGTGCACATGAGTGTTTTAATGTTGCTTGGCTATTGGCCATGGTAATCATGATCCTGTCTTTATGAAGTGTGTGTGTGTGTTTGTGTATGTGCATTTAAGAATAAGGGTTCTCATGACTTTCTGTGTGCATACGTATATGTGTGAATATATTAAGGTGTGTGTGCATACTGTATGTATGTGTGTGTGTGTGTGTGTGTTTATGTGTGTTTGTGTGTGTGCACTTAAAGATAAGTGTTCTCATGACTTTCTGTGTGCATACATATATGTCTGAGCATGTAAAGGTGTGTGTGCAAACTGTATATATATTTGTGTGTGTGTGCGTGTGTGTGTGTGTGTGTGTGCATACTGTATGTATATGTGTGTGTGTGTGTGTATGTGTGTGTGTTGGTTCTCATGTGGTGACAGATAACAGATAGGGGAGCAGGGAGAGGAGCTCACATTCTCTCTCTGATTGGCTGCTTGAACAGGATGATTGCGAAAATGGTGGTGATCAGCTATGGTATGTGTCAGACTGTGCAAATGTGTGTGTGTGTGTGTGTGTGAGAGAGAGAGAGAGAGTCTGTGGTGTGTGTGTGGAGAGAGAGAGAGAGTCTGTGTGTGTGTGTGTGTCTGTCTGGATAGCATAGTGTTCATGTGTGTGTCTGTGTGTGATTATGTAATTAAGTCTAAGCATCGTTAGACACATGCATAGGGCCTTTGTGAGCCATGTCTGACTGTTATGGCAGCTAGTCTTTCTCAGGGACCATCTGGGTTCATAAAGTGTGTGAGCAATGGGACTGATGGGAATCAGTCCCCCTCTCCTCTCTTCTTGTCTTCTCCTCTCCTCTCTTCTCTTCTCCTCTCCTTTCTTCTATTCACCTCTCCTCTTCCCATTTTCTCCTCTCCTCCTTTCCTCCTCTCTCCTTTCCTCCTCTCTCCTCTCCTCTCCTCTCTGCTCCTCACCTCTCCTCCTCCCTCTCCTCTCTCTTCTCTTCTGTTCTCCTTTCCTCTCTCCTCTCTTCCTCTCCTCTGCTCTCCCTGTGTGTTTGAACAGTTATCTCTACTGCTGGTTCCTATCTAAATGACTCCAATTACAACCACAGGAGGTCTAAAAGTCAATGCACACCAGAGAGAAGGCAGCAGACTGACCAGGCCACCAACTGTCCACTACTGTCTCAAGACCGCCTTCTTGAGTTTCCTGTCCAACTGTCCACTACTGTCTCAAGACCGCCTTTTTGAGTTTCCTGTGTTAACTAGAAAACTAGCGCTGCACCGACAGTTAGCAACGAGTTGTATTCTGTGCCTTTTGAAAATACCTTGGGCTGGCAGTAGTGAAATATGTCTCTCCACACATCCACTATGTGTCTAGAACAAACCATCTTTGAACATGTACTGTCTCTGCTAACTTCTGCTTTCAAGCTGCACTCAAGTTTTTCTTGAGGAACATGGTGAACTGTTATCCTCCCTTTGATTTGAATGTGCACATAGATAATCCACATAGATAATCCCCCAAACACCTGTGCTGAGGAACTTCTCACACTTACCGATACCTTCATCCTAACACAGCATGTAGAGGGAGCAACCCTCTGCCATGGTCATTCCCTTGACCTTGTTATCACAAAAGGTCTGAGTGTCTCTGCAACTGTCGTGGACTTCTGTGTTTTCTTTGATGTTTGTGTGTCCCCCAGTTGTTCTCACACACCCTCACAGCAGGGGAAAGCATTGGTAGCAATTAATGGCTTTGGAAAACTCACCCCTTGACTTATAAAATCTGTGTGTCCAGGACCAGAAATTCCAGTGCTAAAGGACAGAAGTGGACATCATCTTCGTCATCATCACCATCATCATCATCTTCATCACCATCATCATCTTCAGATTTGATGGACACTATAAGGGTGCCTGTGTGTGCAAATGAGTGTGTATATGTCAGCGGGTCTGTATATCTGTAAGGTGTGCATACACACACGAACACACACACACAAACACACACACACACAGTGTAGTTAGTGTAAGCCTGTGTGTGCACGTGCATGCAATATTTGGGTAGGTATTGTGTTTACACAAATGGCAATCTACAGCTAAAAGTGTGTGTGTATGTGTGTGTGTGTATGTGTATTGTGTGAGTGTGTGTGCACGTGAAAACTTACATGTGTGTTAGTATCTCTGTCTATCTCTGGTTTTCAGAATCAGCTGAACTAGTCACTGACCTTGCAGATCAATATTGCCAGTTGTGTAATACATGCATACAAAATGTGTGTATTTTGTGAACGGGTGAGTGAGTGTGTTGCTGAAATGCTGAGAGGCTCAAAACCTAGAAAGAGGTTAGAAACATATTATCATATTATTATACACTATTATCTTGGTGTGTTTTGTTCCCCTGCTATAGTGGATGCGTGTGTGTGTGTGTGTGTGTGTGTGTGTGTGTGTGTGGGTGGGGGGGTTATGTTTGTTATGTATTTATATAATTGCGTGAGATAAGCTTGAACTAAAGTTTTCTGGGCTAAAACATCCCTAAAACCTCCTCCCAGAACTGGCGAAAAAGGTTCTGTGTTTTGTGCCCCTTTAAAGCTTAAAGGGGCACACAGTAGCTCTCCATGGATGGTCTGTTAAATCACCCCATCCTACTCTCTGTCTGTTCTGGGCCATGCACGCACAGACTGGTCCTCTGTTATTGGGGGGGGGTCCTGTGTTATTGAGTCCTTAGTTCATCAGCACACGGGGAATATGCATTGGGTAAATATACACAGCAAACACACACTATCCTTTACCATGAGTGTTTACAGTTCCTTTACCTCTATATCGGGAACTCATAGACAGACTGACATGGCGGTGCTGAGGTGTGTGTGTGTGTGTGTGTGAGTGTGTGTGTGTGTGTGTGTGTGTGTGAGTGTGTGTTTGTATGTGTGTGTGTGTGTAAGGAACGAAGCCCCACCACCCCACCCACTCTACCCCACAACCTTCACCCCCCCCACACACACACACATACACACACACACACACACACACACACACACACACCTTAGGCTGTGCAATTAATCCATGTTTAATTGTAATTACAATTATTGCTCCCAGGAATCTAAAAAAGAACATAATTGGGAACAGACAATTATTTTGTCTATTTTGCTAGTAGACTTTTATTCTGGGTTCATGAGGGAAGAATGATGGCTTGTCAAACTCAAAGGAAATTGTCAGTTTAAAAGCAAGTTAAAGTTACATAAATAGTGTTAGCAAGTCACTAAAAGCACGTTAAGGTTACAGCAATGCAACAGGTTTCCAAAGTTAGTGAATAATCCTGTTGAATCATTGTGAATTATTGTTGATTCAAATCATTGTGTTTATCATTTTTGTTTCATAACTGAGTGCGCACACACACACCTGGCAAACATCCTCAACAGGAGGTGTGTGTTTAGTGTAGTGAGACACCTACTGGACTAATGCATAAGGGAAGAGAAATCAAAACTGTACTACAAGACACAGACACACACGCACACATACACCACACACACGCACACACACACACAAACACACACACTAGCCAACTCTTTGGGAGCAGTTTGGGGTTCAGTGTATTGTGAAGGGCACTGTGCCCATAAAAAATGTATAGAGTAACCATGGGTAGTATATGGAATATTTTGCATTTTTCTTGGTGTGTGTGTGTGCCAGGTGTGTGTGAGTGTGTGTGTGTGTGTGTGTGTGTGTGTGTGTGTGTGTGTGTGTTTACCCAGGCAAGGTCCATATCCAAGCTGAGTCATTGTTTGCCGTTGCTCTGATGAAATCAGCTGCTTTACTGATCCGTAGAACTGGGCCTAGGCTGACCCAGATACACCACTCCTTCACACACACACACACACACACACACACACACACACACACACACACACACACACACACACTACTAACCGGACCAGGCCACGGGGACACACCTCAATTAAGTGATCATTCACATCAAACAAATACCTTTCGTGCAAATTCAGACCGCAACAGAGAGTATTACCAATAATAATGCTAAGTGCTGGGCAAGACAGGTCGTGAGTATCACAGAGCCTGGAGAGGAGGAGAACAATACATCAATACAGTTTCCACTTCCCCTCGAGCCAAACAGTTGAGTTGAACTCTCTCCAGTCCATCCAGACGTTCTCTCAGTGTGACGGCAGTGCTTAACTTAAGGTTAGAATAGATCATTGAGTCCTACGAGGCCGCTAGCCTCTTAGCCGTTAGCATCTCACTCAAAAGTGACCAAAGAATTCTGGTACTTTTCCTATTTAAAGCTGGACTCTTCTGCAGTCACAAAGTGGCGTATTCCTTTGAATGAAATCAGGTCCTCAGTGGGTGCTGAGGGGACCAAAACATAAGACCTCAGCCTTTGAATCAGAGAACAAGGATATATCCGAACACACACACACACACACACACACACACACACACACACACACACACACACACACACATACACACATAAGACCTCAGCCTTTGAATCAGAGAACAAGGATATATATCCAAACACACACACACAGACACACACACACACACATAAGACCTCAGCCTTTGAATCAGAGAACAAGGATATATCCGAACACACACACACACACACACACACATAAGACCTCAGCCTTTGAATCAGAGAACAAGGATATATATCCAAACACACACACCACACACACACATAGCACACACACACACAAGACCTCAGCCTTTGAATCAGAGAACAAGGATATATCCAAACATACACACACACACACACACATAAGACCTCAGCCTTAAATCAGAGAACAAGGATATATCCAAATACACACACACACATATACACAAACACATATACACACACACACACTCATACACACACACACACACACATAGACACGCACACACACACACACTCATAAGACATCAGCCTTTGAATCAGAGAACAAGGATATATCCAAACACACACACATACACACACACACACATAAGAGCTCAGCCTTTGAATCAGAGAAAGAGGTCAAATAAGATCTCTGATTCTCTGACAACAACAGCATGATAAGGTAAATAAGGCCACTGACACACAGACACACACAGACACACAGACACACACACACACACACACACACACACACACACACACAGATACACACACACAGGCCTGTGTCGGGCCAGATTCATGTGTGAATCCATCTACCACCATGGCAGTGTGTGTGTGGTTAGAAAGCAGCTTTTATCTACATGCAAAGATCAGCCCACAGACCTGCAGATATGTGCACAGACACACACACACACACACGGTCCAGATCTTCACACTCCACAAAAATGCTTTCACTCCTTTGTTATGTGTGTGTGTGTGTGTATTAGTTTGGAGATATGCATGGGGTCTCTTAGGTGTGTGTGTGAGTATTAGTTTGGAGATATGCATGGGGTCTCTTAGGTGTGTGTGTGAGTATTAGTTTGGAGATATGCATGGGGTCTCTTAGGTGTGTGTGTGTGTGAATTAGTTTGGAGATATGCATGGGGTCTCTTTGGTGTGTGTGTGAGTATTAGTTTGGAGATATGCATGGGGTCTCTTAGGTGTAAGTAAACAGGGTCATCTGTGCCAGCTTGAATGAGAACCCTAGCCATGGTTGTGCTTGTGTGTGTTTATGTGCTTGTGTGCGTGTGTGGTGTTTGTGTGTTTGTGTAAAAAGGGTCACCTTCTCACAGCAGGCTCTGGCTTAAATAAGAGCTGTGTTGTTAGTTATGCTTGTTCTATGTGTGTGTGTGTGTGTGTGTGTGTGTGTGTGTGTGTGTGTGTGTGTGTGTGTGTGTGTCGGCTCCTCAACTCCTGACCAAGTAAACCAGGTCAGCTGATGTGTGTCTGTGTGTGAAAGAGGGGAACTTTGATTGTTGTTTTGTGTTATTTTACTTGGTGTGTGTGTGTGTGTGTGTGTGTGTTTCCATGCACTGATGCCAGGAAAGCCTCAGATGAACCTGAGAGAGGGAGGAGGTATGGAGGAAGGGAAGCTGTCCATACATGGAATGACCACACACACACACACACACACCACACACACACACACACCACCACACACACACACACACACACACACACACAACCACATACACAGGCTTACACAATACACAAAGCATTACTAACTATTAAAGACAGAGAGAGAGAAAGAGAGAAACAGGTAGGTGGACAGAGAGAGAAAAGAAAAGAGGTGATGGGGAAAGACAGAGTGAGAAGAGGAAAGAATGAGGGATGAAGAGAGAGAGAGAAAAGAAAGAGAGATTAAGAGGGAGTGTGAGAGCCTCTGTTGTCTTCATGTGAATATTTGATGGTGGTGGTGGTGTGTGTGTGTGTGTGTTAGTAGGAGTGTGTGTGTGTGTGTGTGTGTGTGTGTGTGTGTGTGTGTGTGTGTGTGTGTGTGTGTGAGTGTGTGTGTGTGTGTGTGAGGGAGGCAGCTTGAAGCAAAGGGAGTAAGAACCACAGAAGCTCCAGCAGCAGCACATCAAAGATTTATTTCCTCCAGTCAGAGACACAGAGTCTCTTACAAAACAACAGAGACAGGAGCTCAACTCAAACAGGGCTTCCTTGGAGAACCCAAACAGAGATGGATAAAACAGAACCAGGTTCTGGGGAACACATTTGGATCAGAAGTCAAATTTTAGCATTCAGTGGTGAATGTTGGAATCATCACGTGACAAACAGCAGAAAAGCCTCTCAGCTTTCAGCAGTAAGGACAGGCCCAGTGTGCACACTCACGAGCATCAGGGACTCCCAGAGAGAAGACAACAACAAACAAACAAACAAACAAACAAAACAAAACAAAACCATATATGACACATGCCTTTTACACACACAGCGCTGGTGGTCTTCACTGCTGGGGATCTTTAGTGCTTTAGAACAGTGGTTCTCCATTAGGGATCTTTCGTACTTTAGAACAGTGGTTCTCCATTAGGGATCTTTCATACTTTAGAACAGTGGTTCTCCATTAGGGATCTTTAGTGCAGTAGAACAGCAGCTCTCGTGTGTGTTATAGCATCCCGTAACTGGATTCTCAAGGTTTCTCAGACTAAAGAACCATGCCTGCAGTTTCACCCGCTCCTGTGGTTCCACCCACTCCAGCTATTTTTACCAACATTTATGTTCCAAGGTTCCTTACGGCATTAAAAACATCCAATTACAGACATACAAATGTTTGAGATTATTAAATTATTAAATAATAACAGTGGAAAACAGGCTGAAATCTCAGCACAGACTGATGCATCACTAATGACAGTGCAAATCAATGTACATAAGAAGATTTAACAGCAATTAGAATAGAATAATATTCATTAGAATCAAATACAATAATGGTGTTCAGATCAACTCATACTTTTCTTTCTACACACCCTGCAAATGGGGTGTGTTAGAAAGGTATGATTGTGTGCATCATATGAGTGTGTGTGTGAGAGAGAGAGGGGTCTCAGCATGCAACACTTTCCATGCTGTGTGTAAGTGTGTAAGTGTGTATACTGGTGTGTGTGTGTGTGTGTGTGTGTGTGTGTGTGTATGTGTGTGCTTTCAGTTCCAGATAGTTGCTATGGTTACGTAAGAAATAAAAGGGCATCACATAGAAATGAATAAATAATGAGATAGTGGCCAACCCCACGATAAACACAGAAGAGTGGGGGGCGGCGTAGAATGGAGGGAAAATGGTGTGTGTGTGAAAGAGAGAGAGAGAGAGAGAGAGAGGGAGAGAGAGAGAGTCTGAAAGAAAGGAATTGTGTGTGTCTGTGTGTATCGTGTGTATCT
>PYXC01002604.1:17500-20000 GCA_015244755.2 Tenualosa ilisha | reverse complement strand
AAGAGCTATAACTGTCCTAAAGAGGTCACACACACACACACACACTGGTAGGTGGTAGTCTGAGCCTCATTCACTTTCTTTCTACAGAATCCAGAGATTACGATTTACTATGGCTGGACGTAATCTACCACACGCATCACTGATCTCAAGAGAGAACACACCTCTCTCTCTCTCACACACAACACACACACACACACACACACACATACACACCCACACACACACACACACACACACACACACACACAGACACACACACACACATGCACTCTGTATCATAAGATGTATACCTACCTACACACACACACACACACACACACTTATAAAGGCTTATAAGATAACCTAATAATGCCTTATAAGCACAGTCATTAGAATACATAAATAGCTATGAACACTAATAACATTAATTATAAGACTTTATAAGTGCATTATAACCCATGAATGTGTTTGTACTGCTTTATAAATACTGGGTACACAGAAAGTGTTACCAACATTCCTATGGCCAGTGATGTTATGAAGTTTATTCCACATGTTAACTGTGACCAACCTCGAGAAAACACACACTGCATATGTGTAAACAGTGAATCCAACCTAGAGAAAACACACACTGCATATGTGGAAACAGTGAATCCAAGGGAGAACCTATAGATTATGTACATTAACGTCCAAAAGCATTAATAAGTGAATGAAGATTAGACTCACTGGGACTCAGTGGCCTCTCACCACTCTGCCTACAGTAATATTGATTTCACCCGAGGCCTCACAGAGTAGAGCGCCCTCTACTGACTGACTCTTATATCACTACTGCAGCCAGCTCAATCACTCTGGAGGAAAACAACTGATAAAGAAGGACGATAAATGAGGAAAAAGAGAGGGAGTAGATAGAGAGAATTAGAGATGGGGAGGAAGAGGGGGGAAAGAAGGTGGTGGAGAGAGAGAGAGAAAGGGATGATGGAGACACGGAGGGAAAGCGAGTGTGTAGGGAGAGAAAGAGGGAAATGAGAGAGGGATTGAGATGTTGAAACAGATGGGAAAGATAGATTGATAGAGAGAGGGAGAGATAGATAGAGAGAGAGAAAGAGAGAGGGAGAAAGAGAGAGAGATAAGAGCTCTTCTTTAGGTACAAGAGAGTTAGAATATTGATGTGGGAAGGGATGACTTCCTTCGCTACAGTACATGTACTGTACACACACACACACACACACACACACACACACACACACACACAGCCACGTGCAGCCACTCACACATTCTCATACTCTCTCACTCTCAAACATGCACACACACACACACACACACACACACACATACTAGCATGCTCAGAGGCACACACTCAACTACACATGCATCCTCATATACACACTGACTGGAAGGAAAGAGAGAGAGGAGGACAGAACACAAAGGAAGAGATAAAAAATGAGAGAGGAGGATGAGAAAGAGAGGGGGGGAAAGAGAGAGGGGAGGACGGAACAGAGAGGAAAAGAGAGAGGGATGGAGGGAAAGAGAGAGGGGAGGATGGAACAGAGAGGAAGAGATGAAAAGAGAGAGGGAGGGAGGGAAAGAGAGAGGGGAGGATGAGAAAGTGAGGAAGGAAAAGAGAGAGGGGAGGATGAGACTGAGAAGAAGAAGAATAGTCTTGCGTTCCTCTGGTTCTGCTGGAGCAGATCATCACATTCCCAACTCCAAACCTAGCTCATGTCCCTCATTTACTTCTCTTTTCCCTTGCCCTCTCTCTCTCTCTCCCTCGCTCTCTCTCACTCTCACACACACTCATAGACTCTTCCCTCTCTCTCTTACACATTCCCCCCTCTACACTCCTCCACTCCCTGCTTTCTCTCCCTCTCTCCCCTCTCCCTTCTATGGACTATAGCAGAGATGTGCAACACACATGCACACACGCACACACACACACACACACACACACACACACACACACACACACACACACACACACATACAGACACACACACACACACACACACACACACACACATAGCATGTAGCCTGTAGAGGATGTTCTCCCAGACCCTGTTTCTATGCGCTACAGCAGAAATGCTTCTATCAACTGAGTCTGCTACTATTCTACTGTTGGACCACAGGCTGGTTCAGAACCACACTGGAACAGTGCAAGATGATCCAGACACACACACACACACGCACAGACACACACATACACACACACACGCACACACACACACACACACATACACTAGACATAGATAATTGGCCCCATCCACTGACTACATGTGTGTTAAAAGCTTGTTTATGACAGGTTAAGTTTGTCCAGGGTGTTGTCCATTCATAAGTGCTAACTGTCTGATTCCCTTGGCTGGTCAGGGTTTGCCTCAGGCCCCAGGGGCCTCACAGCGCTCACCCGGGGGAGGATGACCTCACCTGAACACCTCGAAGCCCCAGCCAGCGACGGCGGTGAAGAGTCGTGGGCCCAGGTCGCGTGCGGGGTTGATGGGATAGCCGCAGTTGAGCCCCATGGAGACGCCGA
>PYXC01002604.1:0-7500 GCA_015244755.2 Tenualosa ilisha | reverse complement strand
TTATAGTTTTCTTTACAGCGAGCAGGAACTTCAGCCCCAAATGATAACTATATTCAGTTAATGGTTCTCTTTATGGTTCTCTTCATAGTTCTTTTAAGGCTCTCTCACCTCAGTTTTAAAGAACTTGCCAGTCCCCCCTAAGGCCCACCCTCAAGCTCAGATCTGTGCACAGTGATGCATGCATCTCCAGGATGTGTGTGTGGTTGGGTGGGTGGGTGTGTTTGTGGGAGAGTACACTGGCTGCATGGGTGGGTGTGTGTGTTGCCCTTGGCAGTGCCAAGCTGTAGCTCAGTCAGCTGATGCTGTGCCCTGTGCTGGTTAGATGCCAACCTCCCTCTCTCTCTCCCTCGTTCTCTCTCTCTCTCCTTTGCTCTCTATCTCTCTCTCTCTCTCCCTCTCTCTCTTTCTCTCTCTCTCTCTGGGTTATATGAAGTCATGGAACAGTAAGTGGTGTGCTATTGAGTTTTTCAGGAAAGCTCTCAACTATGTCACAAGCTATGCCACCATTAGTGTACATCTGTGTGTGTGTGTCTGTGTGTGTGACTGGCAGTGCTGAACTAGAGGACACTGACAGGGCCAGACATCTCAGTTCAAAGATCACGGCTGAACAAATCACGTCTGGGTACAAAACAACCTGTCGCGACCCCTGTCACGTTTTTGGGAAGTTTTCCCCTGAAGTGAGTATCTCTGTCAAAGGGAAAGATATTCTACCCCTCCATCCCCCATCCATTATGATATGATAATCACTGCCATTACACACACTCCTCAGCTCAAACTGTTAGAACAGCAGAACCTTGTTTCCTCCTGTGCTTTTCCACACAGATATACTCCTTGTCTCTCTGTTTGTGAACTCGTGACTCTCTTTATCCTACTCCCTCAGTAATTCACACACACACACACACACACACATATAAATATACACACACACACACACATATATACACACACACACACACGTATACACACACACATACACACACACACTTCCTCTATTTCTCCTATCTCTCTCCAGGAGTGTCCAGTAGTTCTTATAGGTGTGAAATGGCGTAGGAATCACTGCCCCATCTCTCCCTGAGTTCTCCCCTACTGAGCACATCCTTTATTTACACACACACACACACACACACACACACACTCACACACGCACACTCTTTTACCCTTGGGCAGCCAAAGCTCATGTTATGACTGTTAACACACTTGTGTAGGATGTTCATCATCATCATCATCATCATCTTCTTCATCATGTGAAGGACTCCAGCAGTGTGTTAATCTGTTTATCTCTCCGTCATAGAGGGATTATAACAGGCCTGACTACTCCTCTTCCCATCTCAGCACTCAGAGCTGGAGCAAGTCCACTGTCCTGGACGTGTGTGTGTGTGTGTGTGTGTGTGTGTGTGTGTGTGTCTGTGTGTGTGAGAGAGAGAGCGAGAGAGTGAGGGAGAGAGAGTTTTATGCGTGCATGTGCCTGTTCCTATGTGTGTGTGTGTGTGTGTGTGTGTGTGTGTGTGTGCGTGTGTGTGTGTGTGTGTGTGTGTGTATTTACCTGACACTCCTCCAGCCATGTAGACAGCAAGCATGACGCCCAGAGTGAAGCCGATGTGGATGGTGAGGGGTTCCCCCAGTGCCCCCCGACTAAGAACCGTCTGGGCCACAGAGCCACAGCCAAAGAGCTGTATAGAAAGAGAGGGATAGACAGGGGGATGAGAGGAAAGGAGAGAGAGAGAGAGACAGGAGGGGTAAAGAAGAGAAAACAAGGTGGAACGGGAGAAGAGAAGGAGAAAGAGAGATATAGGGCAGAGAACATGTGCAAATGGAGAGAGAAAATGAGAATGAGAATGAGAAGAGTTTAGAACTCCTTCAGTGATCATTATTTACCTTAGTTAAACCAAAAGCATCAGAAACAAGGTTTACATCCCTATCAGAACTTACACCCCCACCACACACACGCTCTCACACACACACAGTTAAAGACAGTCCCCTCTGAGGGACTTCACATAACAGTAGCCGCCCCTCACCCCCATCCAGCAAACATCAGAAATCACGCAATTTATAACAGCAGTGAGATAGATAGATAGATAGATAGATAGATAGATAGATAGATAGATAGAGAAGGATGAGATTAGATAGGAGTAGAAAGGAAGAGAAGAGGGAGAAGAGAGAGAAATGGAAGAGAGGAAGAGGAAGAGAAAATGGAGAGAGATGAGGTGGGGATAGATGGAGAAGAGAAAGAGAAATGAAGAGAAAGAGAGAGAAAGAAAGAGATACGGGTGAGAAGAGGGACAGAGTGAGACACATAGCCAAATATGGGATGAGAAAAATATAAACGAATGCAGGAGGTTGCGAGAGAGGAAAAGGACATCAGAGAAAGGGAAATAGAAATGGAAGAGGGAGGCAGAGAGAGAGAGAGAGAGAGAGGGGGGGAGGGAGAGAAGGGGGTGAAGAGAGCAGGACATTAGTTGAGAGTGATTAGTCTGTCATCAGTTTTGGCCTCTAATGAAAATGCTGGCCAACACAGGGCTCTCTTGTTCCCAAAACTTCATCTCCAATCACACAGCGATCTGGATCAAAGGAATCGCAGAGAGGCCCCCAGTGACAAACGCCCCGGCGGTACAGACTCTTTCAGACAGACTGACTCAACCAGCGGTCATTGAAGAGCTATTAACACACCATCGGAAGAAGGACGCTACGCCGAAAAAGAGATCACCGTCTTCAGCAGCAGGCACGCGCACAACGCCCGCGCCATCAATTGTTCATTTACATGCGCGTGTTTACACAAGCTCTTTGCTATGTTAAGAGGGACAAATGTAGACCAAATGTAAGAGAGGAGGACAATAAAAGCTACAGAAGAAAATAATTTTAATAAGTGACAGTCCGATGTTTTTACAGATATGAATCATCCAAATGCTCTCTTTAAATATATTCTCCAGAAACTGGAAATGCATAGAAAAATGCTGACTATGATTTTTTTGAAAGCCACAACAGCAAAAATCCGAACAAAGGTTTACTTCAAAGAAATCCTTTGTTGTTGTTTTTACTCCTAATCTCCTGCTCCATTTAAGAGTTCTCTCTCTAATCATAGCCAAAGTACACACCGCCTGGACAGTCTAACTGGAGAAAATCCTTCTTGAAGGTCTGTGCCATAAAGACTGATATGCCGATGTCCCGGGGCGCGATGGGATTCAGCAGGCTCTCTATCACAGATGAAGGCAGGACTAATGGAAGTTTTTATACACAACATGGAACAGCCTTCATCTGTGATCAAAGACTAAAAATTCATAATCTTTTCTCAGTCACCAAAGGGCGGGTTTGCTGTCATGCTTTAGTGACGGTCATTAATATGATTTAAAAATATGTTAAATGAGAAACGGTCTCTTTTTCAGATATTATGAGATTATATATTTTCTGCGTCAATTACCTGTCAAATTAACAATACATGAACTGTCAAACCATTCGAAGAAGTAGTCTTTAACGCTTGTCAAAATTGCAGAGCATTTTTTTTAGAATAAGGGTGATGTCATTAATATGAATCATCTGTCAGGATCTCCTTCAGCTCCCTTGACAGAGCAGGTGACAACTTCTGTTCCGCAGCTCATTAGAAACAGGGGGTACTCACTATTAAGACGAACGTCCCCAGAAATTCTGCCAAAAACTCTTTGATGATGTCTTTTCTCACGGCACAGCGCTCCCTCAAACTCCGCTTGTTACCCTCCATCTTTTCTGGCAGACAGATAATTTCTCACTGCTGACACCACAGACAAATGACGAGCGTTTTGCCCTCCTCTGAAGTCGCGACGCAAATAAGCCCGCCAACCTCTGCGCTCAGCGCTCGCGTTATGCCCACTAGATTGACATGTCACGTTAAGCTTTTTCACTCCACTTATAACAACCCCTCTCCCTCCTCCCCGATTGATTGTTTTGTGCACATCGAGTCCTTTTTATGTGTGCACAGATCAAATGTTTGGCAGGTGACGTTTTTTTTTCCTTTGCGCTTTTACGCACAACAGAACCTGAAATATAGACGACTCACATCTTAAGTTTTACATTTATCGTTGACAAATCATGTACTTGGTTTTCATAATTTTATTTGGCATATTGTTGTTTTTGCGCGGCTAAAACTGTTGGGCTGTTTAAAAGTAGTTGCCGTTAACGCGCGCCACTTGTCTTCTCAGAGTACTTCTCAAAGAGGGCGCCCTCTTCTGGACATTAACGGGCCTAAGCCCAAAATGTGATGTCCCCCCTTTCAGGTACCGCACACCTTCTGTTGTACAACTGCATACAGATCTGTCCCTTCCCATAGCGATGACTGTAGCCATGTTTCCATCACAGGTTCACAACTACGCAAATTTCGTGCGCATTTGCAATTCTTTCTCGATTGGGCAACGTCCAGTGCTCTCCAAGGATAAGCCTAAGTACTGAAAATATACTGTATACTTCAAGATATCGCATGAAGTGGCGAAAGGATGTTCTCATTAATTCTCAGAAAAGGTAGAATTTGTGTCTTTTACTTGTCCCCAGTAGAGGGCGCACAGTGTATAGGAAATGCGTCTACCTCTCATACTTCTTGGCCTCCTCAAGCACGGGGCCAGTGATCCTCGGGGCGATGAGCCAGTTCTCATCGAGGAACAAGGCCGGGAGGAGACGACAGGTGTGATATGTTATTCTTGCGTTCATCAGTGTCACTTTTTCGGGGGTGTCGTCTTTGATGTGAAGCAGACTCTGTCAAGCGGCCGCCCATGCTGCGAAGAAAGGGGTTCGCTGACGGATAAGGAGCGCCTCAGTAGGGTGTTCGCAAATTAAAACACCCCATCCACTTTATTATCATGTCAAAGACTCACATAGCAAGCGCACTAACCACTAAAGGATCTAGGCGTATATTAAAAAAAATATATTTCTAGAATATAAATCTTGTCTAGCCTACATCTCTATGTATCTACTCAAAACCTACTTGTAAAGTTATACAGTGCGTTATTTGTTTTGTGTAATATACCAGTTTCAGGCGTCTGTTAATTTCCGCCGAGAAAATATCCCCAATACCAGCCTATTCCACAGGAGTGATAGCCGCGAACAACCGGCAGGAAGCCTTTGCAATTTGTCAACACACTGATAAAACTCATGTTATGTTTTGCTTTTCACCATGGGTGTTAATGTGCATGCATAACATGTCACTGTAACTAGGCATACCTAAAAGCAATCAGTGGCAAGGTACCCAGTCAAACGCTAATTATATCATCATCATAGGCTGTTTACTAATCCTGTGTTTTGTCCTTCATAAAAGTAGCATATTTATCTTCATATATCTATATTCTATCATATATTTATCTTCATCAAATGTAGCTTCATAAAAAAGTGAATATTTTATAAACCACAAAAATCCCCGGCACAGGATTTGTCTATAATTTTGGAATGGTGCGGCGGTGCTTATGTGCTTTTAACTTGGCCCGTTTACAAAAAAGAAAAAAAGAGTATCTGATGCTATGAACAAAGATCTCTAACAACATCCTGTCTATTGTAGCCTACATCGCCGTTTAGTCTATGGCTCAGCTTTAAGATATCATGGATGTTAGACACACCGGCTTAAATGCCTGTGATGTTTATTGGAAGTTCTAAAGTAAACGCTAAACGACACCCATCGCCACGGGAAGGACCCCGTAATGGTTACGAAACAAGCATATGTAACAAGGTGTGAGCGCTTGATGTCAGCAGTTAAATAACATCCTGATTCCCTGAGAACATTTAGGCCACTTTGTGAAATGCGTAGCAAACGGGCTTCTAGCTAGGTAAATTCACACTCTTGTGATAGGCCTACTGCATTCTGAATGAAATGCACGGACATTCCCAAAAGTTGGAACTATAGCCTATAGGCCTAACTACTTAATTTCAAAGCCAGTAGAAATAAGCGCAGACGATGACTGAACTACATAACCATCATTTCTGTGATTCGAAGAGGGGTAAAATAATTTTCAACATGAAGCATAATAGTTCAATAAATCTTATTTGTGCACAACTTACGTTGCAAGTGAAGTATGGAAACATTGTCATAGTAAAGAGGGTTTAGTTTGGCACAATTTGTAAATAACTGTTTCTTATAGTCATCAGTTTTCGATGTGTCCCAATGTCTTTGGAAAGGGATAGACTATAAACCACGCGGAGCAATCTCGAAGCGAGCTGTTTTGATTTACGAGTCGCTCAGCAGAATTAGCCCCTCGCTTAGGTGTTAATTCTCTCGTAATGAGGCCTCAAACACGCCAAACCACACTTCGTTGCCTGCCGGGGTGGCCGGCTCTGCCGACTCTGCCTTTTCCAACAGGCTGGTATCTCTGTGAATCACTTTTAATCCATGTCAAAGCAGGCTAATGCAAAAAAAAATATCACATATTTAAAAACAACACTTGATTATATCTTGTTATCTTCGGTTAAGTTATGATGTGTGGTAAACATCTTTTGTTTTTCTTGTTCTTCTGAAGGGGTGTGTAGAAGTCTTCCCCCCTCCCCCAGCTCTTCGTCATTGCCGTCAAGTCCTCTATGTAAATGCTTTATTTTAATTGTATCGGGAGGACGGACCTATTCTCTGCCCAATAAAAATGGTCTGACTCCGACACCTGGCTATAAATACGGGAAGAATTTCAAAGTCCCAATCAGCAAGCGGGTAGAAAAAAGGCATCAGACTTCGACCCGAGGCGCGACACAAAACACGCGATGACTTCTAGTAAAGTTGAACTCCCTGGCGAAGTGAAGACCGACGCGGCCGCACTGATGGCATCTCTCCAGCTGATGCCCTCTCCCGTCCCCAACCCGGAGATCAAGTACACTAAGGTTTGTGTGTGTCTGTTTGGCGGGGGGGAGGTAGCGCCGTTGAACTCGAGTTTCTGCGCTATAACTTGTAGTATTCGGAAAGTGTTCTGGGATACGAAAGTGTGCGGAATGATTGTATGACATTTATTTGATGTAGTGTTAAGAGTCTCGTACAAGTTCATCACGATGGGGGCATAGTTAAGTTGTAACCAAGCTTCAAACTCTTCCAGTAATTTTAACACAGCCCGTTACTTCACTGAACCGTTTTTTAACACCTTTGAAAAGTAAAGCAGTGAGGTGACACTGCGATTAAGCTATACGTTATGTGACAGCATGATTGAGAAAATATGAACGCATCAGTGACACTCGGGGACTTTCGTTTTATACTGGAACCCAAAAGTTTAGTCTCGTGTCTGTCTTTGCAGCATATGAAAGCTATTCACTTTCAGGCGTCCAAGTGATAAGTAGCCTACCAAGAGTATCAGTCAAGTTTATCTGTCAATCAGTGATTCATTTGGCAATATTTATTAGGACTTAGTTCAACAGCAGGTTATATAAAGTACGCGACCTCCCTTCATTTTTCTTGTCTTTTTGAGTTATGCAAATTGCACGTCTCTAATCACGACATATCGCTTGTTCAGCAAACTATTGCTCATGTATAAGTTATCAAGGTTATCGTTATCAGCCGCGGTATTTTCTTCATTCCTG
>PYXC01002603.1:45000-240708 GCA_015244755.2 Tenualosa ilisha | reverse complement strand
CATTATTACATACTAAATAATATGACTAATATTACATTAGAAAATGGTATTAATACATAATAAATCATCTGCTTGTGTGTCACTTCTCACTTCTTGAAACTAGCAATCTCAGGTTCTAGCTCCTTCTCTAGCTTGCGCCACTCCTTCTCCATAGCATTCCATTTAGTATGTCTTTTGTGTCATAGTCCATCTTTGCTCCAACCAAGGAAAGTCAAACACATTCAGTTATCTTTCAGATAATAGGAGAGCACATGAACTCACCTCATTATCTGCAGTTTACAGTGACGATCCTTCAGACCATCACACAGGTGCTTCACTCCAGGGTCGCCTACATTATTTAGACTTAGGTCCAGATTGGTGAGACTAGAAAATCTTGAACTCAGGATGCTAGCTAGTCCTGAGCAGTCTGTCTCAGTTAGACCACAACCATTTAGCCTAGAAGACAATTAACTGTCAGAGGAGCCCTAACAAATTTCAGTCATAATGCACAGACTTGAGTAAAGATGCCTAGGGATTAAGTGGGGAAAGGTAAGTGATTGATGAAATGTGTAAACTAAATAAGGAGTCAGATTGGTGACGATATGTGATAGGTAATATTTCATCTTCACATTTGTTTGCAGCAGTAAAAATTACTGTGACAGCCTATCCCCTCACATGATCTCTGTCCTATGCTCACCGGCAGCTACACGGGAAATTTTAGGAACAAAGAGAAACAAGTGATTACTATGTCTAATCTGGATATGTTGTATACTATGATTTGTTGTCTCTGGGCAAATTACGATTAAGTTCTACAATGGCAATACGCTGTTGACAGAGACATGGTTCAAACTTTAAATCAAGTTTCTTTAATGTTAAAATCAAAGTAAATTGAACACTAACTTCAGTGTCTCCACTTTGCAGTGGGAATCCCCCAGCAGAGCACAGATGTGCTTCACTCCTGCATCTCCTAGTTTCTTCCTACTCAGATCCATCTCTGTCAGGAGTAAAGGGTTTTTACCTAGTACCTTATTCAGATATTTACAGGCTTCCTCTGCAGCATCACTCTTGAAAAGTCTGTGGAAAAAAAAAGTAATATCCATAACCATGCTGCATTCTTAACCATGCTATGCTACCATGTAACCATCAACCATATTTGTCCTTGGGTCACGACAGTAGTCTTAATGAGGCTGAGAAAGGGCTAAAACACTGCACTTAAATACAAAAGTAAACATGTTGACTGTGATCATAGCTCTTCTAGCAATCTCAGGATAGTACCCTAACATTCTCTCACCTAGTATCTTGGAACGTGGACCCGTAAAAAATCACAGAACTGAGTCATCAGAGATTTTCCAGGATCATTTCCGCTGAGGTCCAACTTTTCCAGCTTTAAATGCTTCAGTTTAAGAGCTGAGGCCAGAGCAGC
The DNA here is from genome assembly GCA_015244755.2 of Tenualosa ilisha. NCBI lineage: Eukaryota > Metazoa > Chordata > Actinopteri > Clupeiformes > Clupeidae > Tenualosa > Tenualosa ilisha. The sequence goes on along the minus strand of PYXC01002603.1, from coordinate 239,306 downwards.
ATATCCATCACTTCCTATATCGCAATCTGACAGACTGAAAAAGAAAACGCGATACATTCATGTATACATAGATATTGTTTACTGATTATTCCATAACTGAGTGGCTGGAGTGAGATCTTAAATCTGTACACTGTAACGTTTTGCCACTATTTGAGGTATCCTTTTCATCATACAATTAGTTTTGGTATCTCCAAATGAACTTGGAAGTCATCCATGATATGCTCTGTGCAGTTCTGGGTGGAGGGTAAGAAACCACCACAAACTGAAAATAAAAACTTTACTGCATGACACTGCTGACTGTATTGTCATCAAACACCATTAGTATCTTCTAGTGCCCGTAGGGCTCTGGGAAAACGTTGGAAGGTTTTGCGTGCATTTTGGGTAGCTAGTCCAATAGTTTTACTCCAAAAACTATGTTTGTTGCTTTAATAAAAAAATGGAAGACAAGGCCTAGAAGCTTCCTGATAATATTATTTGTGAAATGGAATATTTCATCATACACACTCTGCCCATTAACTTACAGCAGTCTCTTCAGTTTACAGTGTGGATTCTTCAGTAGAGCATGGAGATGATTTGCCCCTATGTCTCCAAGTCTATTTTCACTCATATCAAGCTCTATCAGGTGTGAGGGGTTTGATTTCAGAGCTGAAGCAAGAATATCACAGCGTCTCCGGTTACATCGTTATGAGCCTGGAGGAGAAGAATGAGGGGGTTTGACTTAAACGGTAACACAGATGTTAGTTGAGATGTAGTTGTCATTTCCTGTATTATTCAGTAGACATCTTGTGTAAAATCAATATGGTACTCCTAGTCAGGGATATTCCCAAGACTGTAACTCAGACACAGGTCATGCACAGCAGCCACAGCCATGGAGATAACTTTATCAACCTCACTCCTGCTAGTCACATTTGGTTTATTAAATGTGTCATTATTATTTACTTGTACTTTTCATAAGCATGCACTTTTGTTTTCTGCCTCTATTTGACAGGACAGGGACAGGAAACACAGAGACCCAAATTTGGCCTGTGCACTGCTGCATTTGCCACAGCTCCTCCACTGGAGCTGAGCTCAGGGATGTAATACTGCACATGGCAGACATGGACTCACCGCAGGATCTGCAGTTTACACTGTGGGTTCCCAGTCCAGCAGACAGCTGCTTCACTCCAAAGTCCATCAGCGCATTGTAAGGTCAAGTTCTGTCAGACTACACAGGTCTGATTGGAGAATTGGGACTAGAGCTGAACAACTGGCCTCAGTCAGAACACAAGAGCTCACTCTGGAAGAACAAGAATAAAAACTGTGCATGTCAAAACTGTAGCTAAAACACTACATGTTTATAGACATACCCAGACACATATGTGGGTGTGTGTGTGTGTATGTTTATACAACTGCAAATGTCCTATTGTGATGTGCTATTTAGAACATGTATTATTTTCAGATAACCGCACACCTATGAAGCAGTTCCACTTCTCTGGCCATATTACACTTGCATATCACTGCGCCCAACTCGATGTGAAGTTTAAATAACACACGTTAACTCAGGGTTACAATTTAGCAGCCTGACCGAACGTGCAATATTAACCGATATACCCATGCTGTGTCGTTCATTATAGCTTATATATATATACCATATATTGCCATATTAATATATTGATACTGTCAGGAATCTAAAGTGTAACCATAATTCTAAAGGAATTCTGTCTTACGTCAGTTTCTCCAGTATACACTGATTATTCTTCAATGCATCAGCCAGCTGCTTCACTCCTGAATCTTGTATGTTATTGTTGCTCAGATCCAGTTCCCTTAGAGCAAAACCATTTGATCTGAAAACTCTGGCTAGAGCTGAACAACTCTCCTCTGATAAACCACAGGCAGACAACCTGCAATTAAAAAAACACAAGTAAAACAAATATGACTGTATCCGACTGGACCAGATACGCTGCAATTGATCCACACCAGCAATATGCTAACAGTATTATCAGTACCTTATTCTTATGGATTTAAAATTTGAGTTGGAAAACAGTATGGGTAAGCAAGCCTCTTTGTCTTACAAATTAATCATTTTGTAATGTTAATAATCCACATTGGTTTGAAGGAGTGTTGACTTTGCCTCCTCCTCAGATTTATTTTACTTTATTTTGTGGACTAGCAATTTTTCCATTCTGGTCCAACAATGTTTTTGTGGATCTTAAAAATGAAAAGGCTTTCCCCAAACTGTTCCCAAAGTTGCAAATATAGAACTTTCCAAAACTTTCCAACTTTCCTTTCATTGACCAAAGCTCAAATCCTGGGAAAAAAACACTGTTAGATTGTTATCCCTCAGCTGTTTGGAGTGCATGTTTAGGCCTAATTGAGTTTGGTAATAAATACATTCCATAATCGAAATTAACATATATAGTTGTATAGTAAACTGAATAAAAAGTAAAATTTTTACTCAAAAAGCAGAAAAATCTTATTTTTCAGTTGATGAACACAACGGTGTTGACAAAGAACTGTAGAAGGATAAACTGGAGCACTGGAAATGCTTCCCTGTGAAGTTGGGGTTGTATTCTGGTTATTCATTCAAAAAATATTTTTTTGGAGAAGTCAATCAGTAGAAATGTCAACACCGCCAGCTGTCAAAATCTGATGGAGTTGATCAAAATCTGATGGAGTTGATGCCCAATGGAGTTGACAAGATGACAAAATTGACAATTTTTTCATCTTATTCAAGACTTGTACACTGATGTTGTCTTGCTTTTCCTCAGTAGACAAAAGACTCTATAACCTAAACTAAAACGCCAATATTTCTACAATTTTCACAAGTAAGATTATCATAATCGGATGACAGAAGCTGTGACTGCAAACACATCAACATTGTTTGTTTTACAATTCAACCTGTGCTACTTTGCATCCACCAAAAGCAGGAAATGCATAAGAGGCCCTCAGGTATACAGTTTACCATAATTTGAATTAATTCTGATTTATTCAGAATTTTAAAAAAAATACTGACAGAGTTGACTAAAAGTGAGGAAAAAGTTTGATAAACACATTTTTATAGAAAATAAAACTTAAAGTTCACTTAATGCAAAATTGGACATTTTATGGAACCATAAAATTGTTTTGGTTTTACACATTGTACAGAAATAACTGACTCCCGAACAGCTTTTCAGAATGTTGCAGGAGGTTCCATTCCTTTGAATGGGCCTAACCAACGTTCAGAGATCAGTTATTTCTGTATAATCACCACTGCAAAAGTATAATGACCGCTGTCAATGGCAACAGGTTTTTTTCCTTCAGATTCACATCTGCATATCAAACCGCAAGTAGAGATCATTCACTTATCACAATGGAATTTTGTTGAAAGTGAAAGGAGATCAGCTGCATTCCAAAGAATCTTTGAAATTCAGATTGCGTTGCGAACTATTTGTTTATTCGTGGAAGCCACAAAAGTGTGAAGTTTTCTGTTGTTTTGGCAAGAAGCCATAACAGAGATAATGTATTGTCCAACGGTCATCATAGGAAAATATCTCCCCTCAGGACAAATCAAGACCAGGGTTCTGTTTGTCCTGTCGGGAAATATTTTCCTATAATGACCAGCAGACAATACATTATCCCTTACTTAATTTATGGAATTTATGTAATGGTAGGTATCCCACTATGTTCATTTACATTATTCATATTTTGGAGGCTTTGTTTAACCCTATGAGTTCACTTCTGTTGCCATCATTACTATTACTGAGAGACTAAGAGAAGCTTTTCTTTATATTGCCACCTCAAGTTGAGTTTATGATATGAAATTGAGTGCCGCTGTTACTATTTTATAACCCTTTATAAATGTTTGTCATACTTCATGGATACTGAGTTTAATGGAGCACTTCAGTTGCCTAACATACCCAACAGTTGCCAGGTATAAAGATGAAATGTAGATTTTTAAGTAACCACATGGAAGTCATGAAGACACTAACTTTAGTTCCTTGTTTTTGCAATGTGAATCTTCCAGCAGGGCAGAGAACAGATTCATTTCTGAGTCTCCTGATATCTTCTTACTCAGATCCAGCTGTGTCAGGAGTAAGGGGTTTCCATCTAGAGCTTTAGTCAGGGAAACAAAGGCTTTCTCTGCAGCATCAGTCTTCAACAACCTACAAAGAGAGGGAGAATATATTGATGTCAATAATCTACTGTACATAAACCAGGCAAAATGGCAGAGAATACAATAATTGCACACACAACCAGTGTTGGGCAAGTTGCTTCCAAAATACCATACATTATATATTACTTGTTACTGTTGTTTCAAGTGATTTGTTGCAAAGTAATTTGTGATGAAATAGCTAATCATACTGCATTTTTTTCCTATATTATATTAAGTTTGGCAACTACTCAGACTAAATTGATCTCAATTGCTATGGTACTGTTTGACCTCATCATTACAGTCCTATGCAGTAGTGAGATGCTATTTTGAATAACATAAGGAATGACAACTGTTAAACTCAAGTCAGCGGTCTTCACTTTCACCTTCACCAAGGGCAGTATAAAGGTTGGGTAAATTGTAAATAGCCCTATATTGAACAACACTGCGAAATGTGTAGGCCTATTAGGCTTTTTCCTTCATACTGTAGCTTTCATTGTTAATTGTTCATTGTTAATGACTGAATAGACTAGACAGACGTCATCTGTAAAGTTATATCTGCTAAAAGACCGCACACCACACAGAAGTTATTGGAGACTTGGGATGTCTGCTGACAGTGGCGTAACTATCAGTAAGCAGGGACCGCAGTTGCTTACAGGCCCATGGAAATCCAGGGCCTGGCAGTTAATGATCATCATTGGGCCCTTCTGCACGTCACACAACAAATTTACTCAAAGCCAATTACCTGCTCTAAAGCGCCCAGCTTTCTATGACAAATTGTTGTTACTAACCGGGATTGAAATGACCTAATCAGACTTATTAATCAAGGTTAGTCATCATCTTACATAGAGTTACGTATGTGGGCAAAAGCAATTTGGTCTTGCATGCAGTGTCCTTGTCTAGCAGCCCCAGTGTTAGTTTCAGCATCGCTTTTTCAAACTATTGGCTATTGAGTTACTCTGCATTCCAGCGCCTATGCTAAGCTAAGATAAAGGTTGGGCTGTCAGATGATGAAAAATCCAATTTCATAAAAAGGTGGCATATTCCTTTAGTATCATCAGTGATATTGTTTACATTATAAGAGTTTTATTAGGCATTATGATACTTAAAGCAATAAAGGTGGTCTATACTATAGTATACAGCTAATATTGTTACGCTTAATGAATTCACTGAATTCGCTGTATAAATAGTTCCATGAAGCTATGCAAAGTAAAAAAAAATATACTTGAAAATACTGCCAATTCTCCAGCCATTGTATGATGCACCAAAAACTGTAAATTGTTTATTAGTTATATCAATATCTTTCTCTCACCTCAGTGTCTGAAGTTTACAATTCTGACCATTTAGTAATTTGTAGAACTCAGTGAGCAGCTCCACTGCAGAGTCTCCAGGGTCGTTTCCTCTCAGGTCCAGCTCTACCAGGTGAGAGGGGTTTGATTTCAGAGCTGAGGCCAGAGCAGCATATCCTTCTCCTTGATACTGCATTCTGACAGACTACACAAAGAGGAATGTAATTCATTTGCATTTGTTTACATTGCTTCATGTTGCATTGGTTTAATCTTGCATCATAATTAGCAGCCATTGAAATTGCATATTATTAACTGATTATTTTTATTTTCAAAGTTGTCGGAATTCCAGTTGATTGTAATGGAGATTTGCTCGGGAAGTGGTGGCATAGCCGTTAAGGAACCTAGCTAGCATGCCAGTAGCCTGGAAATTGTCGGTTCAAATCCCGGCTCCCACCGTTGTGCCCTGAGCAAGGCCCTTAACCCTAACTTGCTCTAGGGGAGATGGATGTAATTGATAGTTGACAAATGTAAGTCACTTTGGATAAAAGTTTCTGCTGAATGTGTAAATATGATTAAAGTCAACATACATCATTGTCTTCAGAGTGGACTGTTTAGAGAGTGGACTTTAACTATTCACAGAGCAGACTTAAGTAGAACAGACAATTGAAATCTGTATTTTAGAAATGGTTGTGTTGAACTATCCTTTTCCACTTACATCAGTGTTGTAGGTTCAAATTTAGATTCTTATCCAGAAGTTCAGCAATCTTCTTCATTCCTGAGTCTCCTAGTCATTGCCACTCAGATTCAGCTCTATCAGGTGTGAGGGGTTTGCCTTGAGAGCTGAAGTCAGATCAGCACAGCCTTCTGCTGTTATACTGCTGTTATTAATCCTGAACAAAGGGAGTATAAGACATGACATAAATGACATGAACTCTTTAATTTAAGGTAAAACAATTGATTTTCTTTCCTGTAGTAGAAGTACTAAAATAAACGAACTTAAGTTTATGTTGTCTACAGTGTGAATCCTTCAGTAGGGCAGAGAGCTTCTTCACTCCTGAGTCTCCTGGCTTATGCTCACTCAGATCCAGGTCTGTCAGGAGTAAGGGTTTGTTCCAAGAACTGAAGTCAGCCAATCACAGGCGTTCTTTGCAGCAGTACTTTTTAACAGCCTGTGGAGTGAAGGGAAATACATGTGTCATTATCTCATCATTGCCGCTGCTTACGTAGACCTGCGAACCTCTTCACATACTGCATAGCCGCTACGTATTTTGACATTGAAATATACACAACCAGCGTGTTCACATACACAGTTTCCCGATCGGATTGAAGTTTGTCTCATTAAATATTCCACTTGAACCGTTCGATCCACGTTTACATGTCTCAAAGCATTTAATCCGATCGTCACCTTTTGACATGAGCAGTGGTTTCTGACGTTGTCCTTTAGTTTACATTCACCTGACGTCCTTTAGCTAGCACCCCTAAGCCTACTGTCAGTAGTGGATTAAAAAATGTTCACAAATTAACTTTGTAAGAAATAAACTTGTTGAACTTGATACACAAGGTCTGTATTGTGCTCTATTAAGATTATGGGACAGCACCTTACAATATCAATACAATATCACAAATATGTTCACTTTCACCCATTTGGCTAGCTAATGTTAACATTAGCAACGTGGCAGCCAGTTAACGCTACTTAGCAGCCTATGGAAGTATGTAGGTTACTTTCTAGCATTTTAGCTTGATTTGTATGGTAAGATAAGTGAAAATACAAACTCGTCTGTGGTCATTTCTATAACTTAGTGGTGCCACTAGTACTTGTAAGCAATTTGTGCGCATATTTGCGTCACCACACATCACCTCTCTCAAGTCCATCATGTCTAAATAACTACCTAAATCACATTATCTGCTCATCCCTCCCAAGCTGCTCTGACCCCGTCAAATTTACCTCTCAAACCTCCTTCACACCACCCATCACCTGGAAGTGGGGAAGGGGAATTATGTGTGAATGCTCTTCATTGACAAGACAATGGCACCTTACACCACACTGTGTCACTGGATATTTCTTTCTCACCAACTATTCACAAGTGGTTAGAGTGGGTGGTCTGACATCTGACACATTAACCATCAGCACAAGGTTGCATTTTGAGCCCTTACTGTACAACATCTACACACATGACTGAAAAGCCCACAGTAGTCACACCTCCATCATCAAGGTTGCGGATGACACAGTGGTAATGGGCCTGACTAGCAACAACAACGAACAGGCCTACTTGGATCAGGTTGAAGAGATGGCACAGTGGTGTCAGCAGCTCAACAGCTTGACACTGACTGTCAATAAAACCGAGGAAATGGGAATGGATTATACGAGGCAGCAGAGTTGCAGTTATACCCCACTAAAGATCAGTGGGTAACCTGTAGAGAGAGTCACAATTTTTAAATACCTTGGTGTCCACATTACTTAAGACTTAACATGGACTGTTAACCCCCAAAATGTTCTGAAGAAGTCCAGACAACAACTCTTCTGCTTTCCTCAGCTAAGGAAATTCAAAGTTTCAACATCCATCTTGAAGGCCTTGTACATTTCACCTGGTATGGGATCTCCACACTTAAAGATTGTGGTACTCTGCAGAGAGTAGTATGTTCAAAACTCAACTCCCTGCAAGACATCTATACCAGAAGAGTACTTCTAAGTGCCCAAAAGATTTTGAGGGACTCTTCCCATCCAAATAATGGACTGTTCAAACCACTAAGATCAAGGAGATGCCTAAGTAGTCACAAGGCCAGAAGTGAGAGGAGAAGCTTCTATCCTCAGGCCATCCAAGCTATAAGCACACACTGTACTGACTTTGCACACATTCATTCCTCAACACTCACAAACATTTCGTCACAACTTTGCGCGCACACACACACATACACACACCTGACCTGCAGCACTTACTGTACATACATACCCCACTACTTCATGGACTTGTCTTACATCTCTCCACACATAACATTCCTCTGCACCACTCATCAACCTTAGCACTTCATTTTCCCAGCCTTTCCGCCCCCCCCTTCCCCCCACATACCACTTACATACATACATACAGCACAATGCCCCCCCCAAACACACACATACCACTGCCGTACATACACCTCTGCATCACCAGTTAGCCCAATCCCCACATACACACAACACACTGCCACCCCACCCTCCACCCCACTGCATCACCAGTAGCCCTTTCCCCACATATACAGCACACTACCCCCCCCACCCCACCCCCCCGTCTTGAATGTGGTTCTATATCATACTCTCCAATGATTTACAAAGAACCTGATGATATGAAAACAAACAAACTGTAAATCACATGCCCATTTGTGGCTCTCACCTTAATGTCTTCAGTTTACAGCCAGGATCCTTCATTAAAACCAGGAGCTTCTCCGTTCCTGAGTCTCCAGGGTTGTTTCCGCTCAGATTCAGCTCTATCAGCTTGGATTTGGGATTTGATTTAATAACTGACGCCAGGTCACCATACCCGTTTTCTGTAATATTACAGTCTGAGAGTCTGGGGGAAAAGTACAACACAGACACAAACCCTGAGTCTTCAGAGTTTTCTTAGCAAAGACCATGTTACAATATCAATCATCTTTAATCTCCTTTTTCTCTGAATCTCCTTTATCAGAATTTATCATGTAAACACCTTGTGCCATATATGATCAAAACCGGGATAAGCCTCATATTAGAGGTTGACCAATATATCAGTCATATATCGGTCGGCTGATATATCGGGCCTTTATTTGGCATATCGACATATCCACCGGAGGTCTGCTGTTGTTTTTGCTCGTCGGTTCTCCAGTGGTCCACCGGCAGCTTCCCGCTATTTTGTCATAAATAGCCTTTCCCAGATAGCAAAAAATACCATATATGGTGAAAGAACAGCAGCCCGCCGGGAAAACACTTTTTACAGATTAATTTTCTTTTTTCAAAACAATAAGTTCATAATGTCAACAGACATTAGGCATGACATGAAACGAGTTTGGTGGAAATAAACAGAAAAAATCACTGTTGTTCCCTGCAAAGTAACACCATAGCTATATTTCTGTGACATCCCTCTGCTGAGGTATCCAAGATTTTATTCATAATGCGATGATAGATCCACACAAAACGGCAGTGCAGACACGTTTTACAGTTAAATTATAAATATTTACCGGGCCATGTGACCCATGTGCTTTAAAAGGCAAGCATCCGAATTGGCTCTCGAATGACACCTCTCTCATTGCAATACCCAAATCAGATAGGCAGCCAAAGAAAAAAAAAAAGAAAAACACCTACATTTTGAGATGGTTATTACCAGCTGTCAGTCATTTAAGAAAGCATGGAAGGTAAACTTTAAATATTTTGAGGAGTTATCTGTAACATCATCATTCCAGTGTGGCACAGTTCTGTGATAAGAGTGAAATCAAGGCCTTGGAATTTGTGTATACAATTATAGGCGGAAATAGCCCAAAGATTTTAACTTTACTTGAGTTGCTGGCTTTTATTGATTTTTAAATAAATGCATAATTTGCAAGTCAGCACTACCAACTTCTCAAAATGTCTCATTAAAAAGTATGTATTTTCATAAAATATTTTCCATCAACATTTTCAATCAAACATGCCAAGCAGGAAAACATCACAAAATGGTCCATAATGTTGAGCCATTTAATATATCCTAGCTATTAGTGTGCCTGCTGTGTGAAACTCAGTGTAGAAGGATTCTATATACAGGTTACAATGAAAAAAAATTCTACATTATGGGATTTTTTTATCATACAGGAGTCAAAACTAGTACAAATCCAATAACTGACAAAAGTACAAATATGATAATTGTTTTGAGGGTGAAGGTTTTCTTTTTTTTTAAAAGGGGCAAGGCCACTTTTTCAAAACTTCAGGTCTTATATTTTCTTGATCTTGTACGACAGCTGGCACACGTAATTAGACTTCTGCCCATGATTGCTAGCAGACTGCATTCTGCCCCACTGGCCCATCTGCTCAATTTCTTTATGCCCATGAACATTTACGCAATTCTGTGAAACGTTTTGTTCATTATTAACAATGACTTACATCAGTTTCTGTAGATTACAGTCTGGATTCTCCAGCAGAGCAGAAATCTGCTTCACTCCTGAGTCTCCTAGTTTATTCCCACTCAGATTAAGCTCTACCAGGTGTGCGGGGTTTGATGTCAGAGCTGAAGTCAGAGCAGCACAGCCATCTGTTGTTACACCGTTGCCACCAAGCCTGTAGACAAAAAGTTGTAATGATGAATACCAAAACTATGCAAAACATTCCATGACACTAACTGATATTAAGTACTTGATACTACTGTGAATTTTTTAAGGGCTTGTTCAGACCATATGACTTTAGCCAAGACTCCCATGTCGGAGGGTCGTCTTGGAAATCTCAGACAAATGCATCTGTTCAAGCTGAATCGGCAGTTAAGTTGAAGGGGTCTACATAAGGGTGACATGACCTTGTTATATGTAACATTTATATGTAACATTTTTGTAAAAGATACCCATCACTAGTTAACACCAGATGCGGTGAAGCAGCTTTTCACTGGCACACAGTCCAACTCTGGAATCAACTCCCTGAGAATATCAAAAATGCCCCTCCATTTCCATCTTTAAATCCAGGATGAAACCAAATTGTTCTCAGACGCCTTCTGCTGATCCCTTTAACTTTTACTTGTATTTTAATGTGTTTTATTTATTCATTAACTTATTTTCCTATATTATTAGCTTCTTAATCTAATATTTAATGTTATGTTCTTATCTTCTGTGATTTTACCCTCATGTTCTCTCATGTTTGTCTGCTTGTTTTTGCCATTTGCTTTTTCATGCTTTGTCTGCTTTTACTTTGTTTTTAATCTGTGAAACACATTGAGTATTTATACTCTGTGTTAACTTGCCTTGCATTGCCTGTTCAATCTGAAATGCGATGACAACAGCGGCCTAAAGTCAGACACATGTAATGCACACGCAGCCAGCTGTTTTAGATAGCCTACAATAGCGCTCTCCATCCAAACAAGTGTTTTAATTCACAGAGTGATTTCAGTGCATAACTGAATGAGCTAACCGAACTATGAAAGCACCAAAAGGCTGTGTTGTTCTCTGTCTGATGTAATGGTGGTTTAATTAATAGAAAATCAAGACAAAATAAAAGAACACAGCCAAACTAAACAAAACTATGACAGCACTAAATTGAATTAGTGAGTGCGTCACTCTGTATAAATGCAAAGGTGAATTGATAACCTTTTTCAGGCACATGAGCTAAATTAGTCCATCAAATAACAAACAGACACATTATTTAGATTTAACATCATAAGGCAAAATTTTATGAAATCCACATTTTCAAGTACTCAAAAGACAATGTTTGCCCTCCATAGTAGGCCAAAGGCTATTAAGCACCAGCTTGAGGACTTGACCTCCCACCTGAACAAAAGGATGTCTGGCTGTAGTTACCTTTGATTCACCTCTTATCTGTAAATGTATTGGCTGAATGCAATATTGTCATGTTTAGTTTTAAACTAATCTTTGGAAGATAGGCAGCAGTCTGATCACAATTCTGTGGCAATCCAAAGTATCTGTTTCTAGTTACACAAAAATAACTATACTGTAGCCTGAGTACTAATTTGAATTCACACATTTTACTGGGCCTCAGCCAATTCAATTACAGTTAAGGCAGATTAACCAGTGGGCCAAAGTGGAGGATACATGACACATCTGCTCCACTGTTCAGGACTCTACTCTACTCTACTCTACTGCTCTCTTTGCTGCCCCACTCTTGCTGGAAGGCCGTATTTCTCTTCTTTGGCTGCTGTCTCTATCTCTCTCTGGTTTGATTTATTTCTTCACATTCCTGGTTTGTTCATGATTTGGGCTATTTAGTTATCTCATTGCTTATGTTTTATTTAATTATGACTTGCATTCAGGGTGACCACCTGTTCTGCTTTACACTGTACTGTATAGTAATTATACCTTTGTCCCTCATCACCCAAATTGAACATTCTGTCTTTTTTATTTGACCCTCAGAAGAGAGCAGTAGAAGTGATAGCCAACAACTGAGAGCACGTTATTCGTTCAGGTCAGGAAGCATTGACCTTGACTTTTTGCATTTTGTCAGGGCCAGAGCTATGGCCATGCAGATTGTGATGATACAAGTACTACTGGACCTGAGGTAGTCACTGTCCCTACAGAACAGTCCATGAAAGATGACACAGAATTAAACAGTGAGACAGAGTATTCCCACTGTAATCTGCTCAACCTTTTTCCATGGCCATGAATTTTCAGACCATTGTGATTATGTTTTGTTCGTTATTAAATACAACTTACATCAGTGTCTGTATTTTACAGTCTGGTTTCTCCAGCAGAGCAGAGATGCTCTTCATGCCAGTGTCTCCTACTTTGTTCTCATTCAGACTCAGCTGTGTCAGGTGTGAGGGGTTTGATGTCAGAGATGAAGTCAGTGTAGCACAACCCATTTCTGTTATACTGTTGCCACCAAGCCTGCAGACAATTAATGTTGTTGTAAAGACCAAAACTACACAACACATTTCATAATGCCAAGTCAAAATAAGTAATCAATATAAATATCTCGCTCACAGTGCAATTTCTCGAGTTACATACTTCTGTAGCACACCCTGGGCTCTCCAATCAAACAGTGAGGCGGTATTCTGTCCCACTGTTTTTTCTTCATGCCCATGAATTTTCAGACCACTGTGGTTATAATTTATTCAAGAATAACTTACACAAGTGTCTGTAGTTTACAGTCTGTTTTTTCCAGTAGAGCAGAGATGTGCTTCACTCCTGAGTCTCTTAGTTGGTTCCCACTCAGATTCAGCTCTATCAGGTGTGAGGGGTTTGATGCCAGAGATGAAGTCAGAGCAGCACAGCCCTTCTCCGTTATACTGCTGTTGTCAAGCCTGAAGGGAGCAGAAAGACGGGAAAGTTTCAGGGAACTTGAGAACATGAAGTGTAAAAGCAAAACAGACCAGCTTTTACAAGGCCTGTCCAGACCAAGATGGACCAAGGTCTGATGGACCAAGATTTTTTGGTTAACAGCAGTAATGTGTTTTTATCCCAACCTCACATATGATGTTCTAGTTACTGCAATCACTGTACATGTGACTATCAAAAATAAAATAGAAACAGGTTTATCCGTTTGACAAATCAAAAAATACTCGTTCTGAGTAATAAGGAAATATGGATTTCTATATAGAAAATCAGAACACTCACTTAAGTTTCTTCGTTTGCAATGTGAATCCTCCAGTAGAGAACAGAACTGCTGCACTCCTGAGTCTCCAAGTTCTTCTGGCTCAGATCAAACTCTGTCAGGAGTAAGGGGTTTGTGCCTAAAATTGACTCCAGATATGTGTTAGCCTTCACTGCTGCATCACTCTTCAACAACCTACAGACAGATAAACAAGTATCATACTCAAATATCACTAACATCTGAGACTGAAATCAGAAAAAGCCTTGCATAATGGTTCTTACAAATAAAATCCCACACAAGTCAACGGAATCAGCTATCTAATCGCTCACTTTACTTTACAGATCGGTAATAAGAGAGTAGTTTTCTAGTAATATTTGGGTCAAATCATGGTAATAACTAATAACAATTCATATTACTGAACAGTAATTGAATAATTACTGAATAAGTTTATCTTATCATGTCTTCATCCCAACACACTGATCCAGTTCAATATCCAATATTATTTGATGCAGTGTCATTTTTGGAGTAACTATTACACTGTAATTACATAGAAACAGGCAGTAATGTAGTTTACATCCTTGAGTCCATGTAATGTCTATAAAAGCACATATGTAAATACTGATAAATATCTTATCATTTCATTAATACATGTTGAAATGATAGTTTGGCCTCATTGCAATCATAACCCTGTTGTATGAGCTTGTCGAGTGCTCTTGATAAGAAGGAGCACAAAAGAATTTGGGACAACATACCAAACAGACCAAATACCGAACCGGCGTCTAACGCAACTGAATGGTACCATAAGTTATGAAAGCGAAAGTGACCATATGGTGCCATTGAGTTAGCGCAAGCTGCGCGTTCACTATTCAGGCTATGTTTTTCCAAATTTTCTCGTTCTCCTCTCCTCTCATTCTTCTATCGATAGCACTCAGCAAGTTTGTCCAACAGTGCTATGATTGCAATGTCAATGGTTGCAATCGCAAATCTAACTATAACAAGAAATTCCTTGTTACTACTTTCATTGACTTACTGACTTATCACTCCAACAGCGGGTTATTGTTTAGAAATAACATAGAAATTATTCAGTAATTATTCAGCTATTACTCAGTAACGTGAGTAGTTATCATGTGATGTGTAACGTGAGTTGTTACCATGATTTTACCATCTTATTTCATACCATCCTCTTTTTACCGATTTGAGAAGGAAAGGATTGAAAGGATTGAAAAATAGGATTTCTGGATTTTCTCTGGATTTTCATTTTATAACGTCTGTTTGTCATGTTGTGGAAGCTTAAGGACACCAGAATTTCCTCTGGGTAATATAATATATACAATAATATTACTTATTTTCTCTGGATTGTGATTTCAATGTTAATCTTTTTTCAATGTTTCCCCTTCACAATTTCTGATAATCAAGAATTATTAATGTGATATACCATTTAAATATCATTCTCTCACCTCAGTGTCTGAAGTTTACATTTCCCATCACTGAGTAAATTGTAGAGATCAGTGAGCAGCTTCACTGCAGAGTCTCCAGGGTCGTTTCCTCTCAGGTCCAGCTCTACCAGGTGTGAGGGGTTTGATTTCAGAGCTGAAGCCAAAGCAGCATATCCTTCTCCTGTTATACTACAATGTGAAAGTCTAGAAAGGGGAGAAAATATATTATTGAGCTTAGTTATTCAGTCCTTCATACAGTGTTTGCAGAAAACATGTTGATGAGTTGATTACTGGTTCTTATTAGAGAACCAGAAGTTAGATCGTCCAAAGACATCCTTGTATTTACATGTCTGTAAAGCACCATAAGACAATACTATTGAAAGTGACACTGTATAAATATAATTTAATATTTTGCACATATATTTTGTTGTGATGAATTTTCAAAGCAAATGCTCAGATTTTCAATGAGTAAAAGTTTCTCTCTCTACTTGTCTCTGTCCTTTTGAGGATCTCACACATGCAACCAGTGTTTGATCAGAACAAAATAGCATCAAAACTAAACTCTTTGTGGGGATAAATATTTATTGGATACTGTTGATTTACTGAATATCTTACTAAATATTTAGTGGGCTTTTCTCTGTAACTTACACCAGTTTCTCCCATTTACAGTCTGCTTTCTCCAGCAGAGTAGAGATGTGCTTCACTCCTGAGTCTCCTAGATGGTTCCCACTCAGATTCAGCTCTTTCAGTTGTGTGGGATTTGATTTCAGACACAAAGTTACAGTAGCACAGCCTTCTGCTGTTATACCGCTGTTACTAAGCCTGTAGATAAAGGGGGTGGGGTGTCAATGGAATTGCAACTAGTATTAGACCTCTTTTCATCTCCAAAAGTTCATATACAGAACAAAACAAAGTGGTCAAAAAGACTATAGTGCTTCCACTGCATCTAGCAACACCTGTTAATGCTATTATTGCTAGCTATTGCACTGACCCCAGAACACACAAGGGTTACAACTATTGGATCTGGGAGTGTTTTCCAAAAGACTTTCACTGTTCATATAACTGCAATGGCAAAAAGATATACAAAGAGAATTTTAATTTAAGATTAGTAACAATGGCATTATTACATACTAAATAATATGACTAATATTACATTAGAAAATGGTATTAATACATAATAAATCATCTGCTTGTGTGTCACTTCTCACTTCTTGAAACTAGCAATCTCAGGTTCTAGCTCCTTCTCTAGCTTGCGCCACTCCTTCTCCATAGCATTCCATTTAGTATGTCTTTTGTGTCATAGTCCATCTTTGCTCCAACCAAGGAAAGTCAAACACATTCAGTTATCTTTCAGATAACAGGAGAGCACATGAACTCACCTCATTATCTGCAGTTTACAGTGATGATCCTTCAGACCATCACACAGGTGCTTCACTCCAGGGTCGCCTACATTATTTAGACTTAGGTCCAGATTGGTGAGACTAGAAAATCTTGAACTCAGGATGCTAGCTAGTCCTGAGCAGTCTGTCTCAGTTAGACCACAACCATTTAGCCTAGAAGACAATTAACTCGTCAGAGGAGCCCTAACAATTTCAGTCATAATGTACAGACTTGAGTAAAGATGCCTAGGGATTAAGTGGGGAAAGGTAAGTGATTGATGAAATGTGTAAACTAAATAAGGATTCAGATTGGTGACGATATGTGATAGGTAATATTTCATCTTCACATTTGTTTGCAGCAGTAAAAATTACTGTGACAGCCTATCCCCTCACATGATCTCTGTCCTATGCTCACCGGCAGCTACACGGGAAATTTTAGGAACAAAGAGAAACAAGTCTAGAAAATGTCTAATCTGGATATGTTGTATACTATGATTTGTTGTCTCTGGGCAAATTACGATTAAGTTCTACAATGGCAATACGCTGTTGACAGAGACATGGTTCAAACTTTAAATCAAGTTTCTTTAATGTTAAAATCAAAGTAAATTGAACACTAACTTCAGTGTCTCCACTTTGCAGTGGGAATCCCCCAGCAGAGCACAGATGTGCTTCACTCCTGCATCTCCTAGTTTCTTCCTACTCAGATCCATCTCTGTCAGGAGTAAAGGGTTTTTACCTAGTACCTTATTCAGATATTTACAGGCTTCCTCTGCAGCATCATTCTTGAAAAGTCTGTGGAAAAAAAAAGTAATATCCATAACCATGCTGCATTCTTAACCATGCTATGCTACCATGTAACCATCAACCATATTTGTCCTTGGGTCACGACAGTAGTCTTAATGAGGCTGAGAAAGGGCTAAAACACTGCACTTAAATACAAAAGTAAACATGTTGACTGTGATCATAGCTCTTCTAGCAATCTCAGGATAGTACCCTAACATTCTCTCACCTCAGTATCTTGGAACGTGGACCCGTAAGAAAATCACAGAACTGAGTCATCAGAGATTTTCCAGGATCATTTCCACTGAGGTCCAACTTTTCCAGCTTTAAATGCTTCAGTTTAAGAGCTGAGGCCAGAGCAGCATATCCATCACTTCCTATATCGCAATCTGACAGACTGAAAAAGAAAACGCGATACATTCATGTATACATAGATATTGTTTACTGATTATTCCATAACTGAGTGGCTGGAGTGAGATCTTAAATCTGTACACTGTAACGTTTTGCCACTATTTGAGGTATCCTTTTCATCATACAATTAGTTTTGGTATCTCCAAATGAACTTGGAAGTCATCCATGATATGCTCTGTGCAGTTCTGGGTGGAGGGTAAGAAACCACCACAAACTGAAAATAAAAACTTTACTGCATGACACTGCTGACTGTATTGTCATCAAACACCAGTTAGTATCTTCTAGTGCCCGTAGGGCTCTGGGAAAACGTTGGAAGGTTTTGCGTGCATTTTGGGTAGCTAGTCCAATAGTTTTACTCCAAAAACTATGTTTGTTGCTTTAATAAAAAAACGGAAGACAAGGCCTAAAAGCTTCCTGATAATATTATTTGTGAAATGGAATATTTCATCACACACACTCTGCCCATTAACTTACAGCAGTCTCTTCAGTTTACAGTGTGGATTCTTCAGTAGAGCATGGAGATGATTTACCCCTATGTCTCCAAGTCTATTTTCACTCATATCAAGCTCTATCAGGTGTGAGGGGTTTGATTTCAGAGCTGAAGCAAGAATATCACAGCTGTCTCCAGTTACATCGGTGTTAGTCAGCCTGGAGGAGAAGAATGAGGGGGTTTGACTTAAACGGTAACACAGATGTTAGTTGAGATGTAGTTGTCATTTCCTGTATTATTCAGTAGACATCTTGTGTAAAATCAATATGGTACTCCTAGTCAGGGATATTCCCAAGACTGTAACTCAGACACAGGTCATGCACAGCAGCCACAGCCATGGAGATAACTTTATCAACCTCACTCCTGCTAGTCACATTTGGTTTATTAAATGTGTCATTATTATTTACTTGTACTTTTCATAAGCATGCACTTTTGTTTTCTGCCTCTATTTGACAGGACAGGGACAGGAAACACAGAGACCCAAATTTGGCCTGTGCACTGCTGCATTTGCCACAGCTCCTCCACTGGAGCTGAGCTCAGGGATGTAATACTGCACATGGCAGACATGGACTCACCGCAGGATCTGCAGTTTACACTGTGGGTTTCCCAGTCCAGCAGACAGCTGCTTCACTCCAGAGTCCATCAGTGCATTGAGACTAAGGTCAAGTTCTGACAGACTACACAGGTCTGATCGGAGAATTGGGACTAGAGCTGAACAACTGGCCTCAGTCAGAACACAAGAGCTCACTCTGGAAGAACAAGAATAAAAACTGTGCATGTCAAAACTGTAGCTAAAACACTACATGTTTATAGACATACCCAGACACATATGTGGGTGTGTGTGTGTGTATGTTTATACAACTGCAAATGTCCTATTGTGATGTGCTATTTAGAACATGTACTATTTTCAGATAACCGCACACCTATGAAGCAGTTCCACTTCTCTGGCCATATTACACTTGCATATCACTGCGCCCAACTCGATGTGAAGTTTAAATAACACACGTTAACTCAGGGTTACAATTTAGCAGCCTGACCGAACGTGCAATATTAACCGATATACCCATGCTGTGTCGTTCATTATAGCTTACATATATATACCATATATTGCCATATTAATATATTGATACTGTCAGGAATCTAAAGTGTAACCATAATTCTAAAGGAATTCTGTCTTACGTCAGTTTCTCCAGTATACACTGATTATTCTTCAATGCATCAGCCAGCTGCTTCACTCCTGATCTGTATGTTATTGTTGCTCAGATCCAGTTCCCTTAGAGCAAAACCATTTGATCTGAAAACTCTGGCTAGAGCTGAACAACTCTCCTCTGATAAACCACAGGCAGACAACCTGCAATTAAAAAAACACAAGTAAAACAAATATGACTGTATCCGACTGGACCAGATACGCTGCAATTGATCCACACCAGCAATATGCTAACAGTATTATCAGTACCTTATTCTTATGGATTTAAAATTTGAGTTGGAAAACAGTATGGGTAAGCAAGCCTCTTTGTCTTACAAATTAATCATTTTGTAATGTTAATAATCCACATTGGTTTGAAGGAGTGTTGACTTTGCCTCCTCCTCAGATTTATTTTACTTTATTTTGTGGACTAGCAATTTTTCCATTCTGGTCCAACAATGTTTTTGTGGATCTTAAAAATGAAAAGGCTTTCCCCAAACTGTTCCCAAAGTTGCAAATATAGAACTCTCCAAAACTTTCCAACTTTCCTTTCATTGACCCAAAGCTCAAATCCTGGGAAAAAAACACTGTTAGATTGTTATCCCTCAGCTGTTTGGAGTGCATGTTTAGGCCTAATTGAGTTTGGTAATAAATACATTCCATAATCGAAATTAACATATATAGTTGTATAGTAAACTGAATAAAAAGTAACATTGTTTACTCAAAAAGCAGAAAAATCTTATTTTTCAGTTGATGAACACAACGGTGTTGACAAAGAACTGTAGAAGGATAAACTGGAGCATTGGAAATGCTTCCCTGTGAAGTTGGGGTTGTATACTCTGGTTATTCATTCAAAAAATATTTTTTTGGAGAAGTCAATCAGTAGAAATGTCAACACCGCCAGCTGTCAAAATCTGATGGAGTTGATCAAAATCTGATGGAGTTGATGCCCAATGGAGTTGAGAAGATGACAAAATTGACAATTTTTTTTCATCTTATTCAAGACTTGTACACTGATGTTGTCTTGCTTTTCCTCAGTAGACAAAAGACTCTATAACCTAAACTAAAACGCCAATATTTCTACAATTTTCACAAGTAAGATTATCATAATCGGATGACAGAAGCTGTGACTGCAAACACATCAACATTGTTTGTTTTACAATTCAACCTGTGCTACTTTGCATCCACCAAAAGCAGGAAATGCATAAGAGGCCCTCAGGTATACAGTTTACCATAATTTGAGTTAATTCTGATTTATTCAGAATTTAAAAAAAATACTGACAGAGTTGACTAAAAGTGAGGAAAAAGTTTGATAAACACATTTTTATAGAAAATAAAACTTAAAGTTCACTTAATGCAAAATTGTGACATTTTATGGAACCATAAAATTGTTTTGGTTTTACACATTGTACAGAAATAACTGACTCCCGAACAGCTTTTCAGAATGTTGCAGGAGGTTCCATTCCCTTTGAATGGGCCTAACCAACGTTCAGAGATCAGTTATTTCTGTATAATCACCACTGCAAAAGTATAATGACCGCTGTCAATGGCAACAGGTATTTTTTCCTTCAGATTCACATCTGCATATCAAACCGCAAGTAGAGATCATTCACTTATCACAATGGAATTTTGTTGAAAGTGAAAGGAGATCAGCTGCATTCCAAAGAATCTTTGAAATTCAGATTGCGTTGCGAACTATTTGTTTATCCGTGGAAGCCACAAAAGTGTGAAGTTTTCTGTTGTTTTGGCAAGAAGCCATAACAGAGATAATGTATTGTCCAACGGTCATCATAGGAAAATATCTCCCCTCAGGACAAATCAAGACCAGGGTTCTGTTTGTCCTGTCGGGAAATATTTTCCTATAATGACCAGCAGACAATACATTATCCCTTACTTAATTTATGGAATTTATGTAATGGTAGGTATCCCACTATGTTCATTTACATTATTCATATTTTGGAGGCTTTGTTTAACCCTATGAGTTCACTTCTGTTGCCATCATTACTATTACTGAGAGACTAAGAGAAGCTTTTCTTTATATTGCCACCTCAAGTTGAGTTTATGATATGAAATTGAGTGCCGCTGTTACTATTTTATAACCCTTTATAAATGTTTGTCATACTTCATGGATACTGAGTTTAATGGAGCACTTCAGTTTGCCTAACATACCCAACAGTTGCCAGGTATAAAGATGAAATGTACATTTTTAAGTAACCACATGGACGTCATGAAGACACTAACTTTAGTTCCTTGTTTTTGCAATGTGAATCTTCCAGCAGGGCAGAGAACAGATTCATTTCTGAGTCTCCTGATATCTTCTTACTCAGATCCAGCTGTGTCAGGAGTAAGGGGTTTCCATCTAGAGCTTTAGTCAGGGAAACAAAGGCTTTCTCTGCAGCATCAGTCTTCAACAACCTACAAAGAGAGGGAGAATATATTGATGTCAATAATCTACTGTAGATAAACCAGGCAAAATGGCAGAGAATACAATAAATTGCACACACAACCAGTGTTGGGCAAGTTGCTTCCAAAATACCATACATTATATATTACTTGTTACTGTTGTTTCAAGTAATTTGTGATGAAATAGCTAATCATACTGCATTTTTTTCCTATATAATATTAAGTTTGTTATTATATTCTAACTACTCAGACTAAATTGATCTCAAGTTGCTATGGTACTGTTTGACCTCATCATTACAGTCCTATGCAGTAGTGAGATGCTATTTTGAATAACATAAGGAATGACAACTGTTAAACTCAAGTCAGCGGTCTTCACTTTCACCTTCACCAAGGGCAATATAAAGGTTGGGTAAATTGTAAATAGCCCTATATTGAACAACACTGCGAAATGTGTAGGCCTATTAGGCTTTTTCCTTCATACTGTAGCTTTCATTGTTAATTGTTCATTGTTAATGACTGAATAGACTAGACAGACGTCATCTGTAAAGTTATATCTGCTAAAAGACCGCACACCACACAGAAGTTATTGGAGACTTGGGATGTCTGCTGACAGTGGCGTCACTATCAGTAAGCAGGGACCGCAGTTGCTTACAGGCCCATGGAAATCCAGGGCCTGGCAGTTAATGATCATTCATTGGGCCCTTCTGCACGTCACACAACAAATTTACTCAAAGCCAATTACCTGCTCTAAAGCGCCCAGCTTTCTATGACAAATTGTTGTTACTAACCGGGATTGAAATGACCTAATCAGACTTATTAATCAAGGTTAGTCATCATCTTACATAGAGTTACGTATGTGGGCAAAAGCAATTTGGTCTTGCATGCAGTGTCCTTGTCTAGCAGCCCCAGTGTTAGTTTCAGCATCGCTTTTTCAAACTATTGGCTATTGAGTTACTCTGCATTCCAGCGCCTATGCTAAGCTAAGATAAAGGTTGGGCTGTCAGATGATGAAAAATCCAATTTCATAAAAAGGTGGCATATTCCTTTAGTATCATCAGTGATATTGTTTACATTATAAGAGTTTTATTAGGCATTATGATACTTAAAGCAATAAAGGTGGTCTATACTATAGTATACAGCTAATATTGTTACGCTTAATGAATTCACTGAATTCGCTGTATAAATAGTAACATGAAGCTATGCAAAGTAATCTGCAATATACTTGAAAATACTGCCAATTCTCCAGCCATTGTATGATGCACCAAAAACTGTAAATTGTTTATTAGTTATATCAATATCTTTCTCTCACCTCAGTGTCTGAAGTTTACAATTCTGACCATTTAGTAATTTGTAGAACTCAGTGAGCAGCTCCACTGCAGAGTCTCCAGGGTCGTTTCCTCTCAGGTCCAGCTCTACCAGGTGAGAGGGGTTTGATTTCAGAGCTGAGGCCAGAGCAGCATATCCTTCTCCTTTGATACTGCATTCTGACAGACTACACAAAGAGGAATGTAATTCATTTGCATTTGTTTACATTGCTTCATGTTGCATTGGTTTAATCTTGCATCATAATTAGCAGCCATTGAAATTGCATATTATTAACTGATTATTGTTATTTTCAAAGTTGTCGGAATTCCAGTTGATTGTAATGGAGATTTGCTCGGGAAGTGGTGGCATAGCCGTTAAGGAACCTAGCTAGCATGCCAGTAGCCTGGAAATTGTCGGTTCAAATCCCGGCTCCCACCGTTGTGCCCCTGAGCAAGGCCCTTAACCCTAACTTGCTCTAGGGGAGATGGATGTAATTGATAGTTGACAAATGTAAGTCACTTTGGATAAAAGTTTCTGCTGAATGTGTAAATATGATTAAAGTCAACATACATCATTGTCTTCAGAGTGGACTGTTTAGAGAGTGGACTTAACTATTCACAGAGCAGACTTAAGTAGAACAGACAATTGAAATCTGTATTTTAGAAATGGTTGTGTTGAACTATCCTTTTCCACTTACATCAGTGTCTGTAGGTTCAAATTTAGATTCTTATCCAGAAGTTCAGCAATCTTCTTCATTCCTGAGTCTCCTAGTTCATTGCCACTCAGATTCAGCTCTATCAGGTGTGAGGGGTTTGCCTTGAGAGCTGAAGTCAGATCAGCACAGCCTTCTGCTGTTATACTGCTGTTATTAATCCTGAACAAAGGGAGTATAAGACATGACATAAATGACATGAACTCTTTAATTTAAGGTAAAACAATTGATTTTCTTTCCTGTAGTAGAAGTACTAAAAATAAACGAACTTAAGTTTATGTTGTCTACAGTGTGAATCCTTCAGTAGGGCAGAGAGCTTCTTCACTCCTGAGTCTCCTGGCATATGCTCACTCAGATCCAGGTCTGTCAGGAGTAAGGGGTTTGTTCCAAGAACTGAAGTCAGCCAATCACAGGCGTTCTTTGCAGCAGTACTTTTTAACAGCCTGTGGAGTGAAGGGAATACATGTGTCATTATCTCATCATTGCCGCTGCTTACGTAGACCTGCGAACCTCTTCACATACTGCATAGCCGCTACGTATTTTGACATTGAAATATACACAACCAGCGTGTTCACATACACAGTTTCCCGATCAGATTGAAGTTTGTCTCATTAAATATTCCACTTGAACCGTTCGATCCACGTTTACATGTCTCAAAGCATTTAATCCGATCGTCACCTTTTGACATGAGCAGTGGTTTCTGACGTTGTCCTTTAGTTTACATTCACCTGACGTCCTTTAGCCAGCACCCCTAAGCCTACTGTCAGTAGTGGATTAAAAAATGTTCACAAATTAACTTTGTAAGAAATAAACTTGTTGAACTTGATACACAAGGTCTGTATTGTGCTCTATTAAGATTATGGGACAGCACCTTACAATATCAATACAATATCACAAATATGTTCACTTTCACCCATTTGGCTAGCTAATGTTAACATTAGCAACGTGGCAGCCAGTTAACGCTACTTAGCAGCCTATGGAAGTATGTAGGTTACTTTCTAGCATTTTAGCTTGATTTGTATGGTAAGATAAGTGAAAATACAAACTCGTCTGTGGTCATTTCTATAACTTAGTGGTGCCGCTAGTACTTGTAAGCAATTTGTGCGCATATTTGCGTCACCACACATCACCTCTCTCAAGTCCATCATGTCTAAATAACTACCTAAATCACATTATCTGCTCATCCCTCCCAAGCTGCTCTGGCCCCGTCAAATTTACCTCTCAAACCTCCTTCACACCACCCATCACCTGGAAGTGGGGGAATTATGTGTGAATGCTCTTCATTGACAAGACAATGGCACCTTACACCACACTGTGTCACTGGATATTTCTTTCTCACCAACTATTCACAAGTGGTTAGAGTGGGTGGTCTGACATCTGACACATTAACCATCAGCACAAGGTTGCATTTTGAGCCCCTTGCTGTACAACATCTACACACATGACTGAAAAGCCCACAGTAGTCACACCTCCATCATCAAGGTTGCGGATGACACAGTGGTAATGGGCCTGACTAGCAACAACAACGAACAGGCCTACTTGGATCAGGTTGAAGAGATGGCACAGTGGTGTCAGCAGCTCAACAGCTTGACACTGACTGTCAATAAAACCGAGGAAATGGGAATGGATTATATGAGGCAGCAGAGTTGCAGTTATACCCCACTAAAGATCAGTGGGTAACCTGTAGAGAGAGTCACAATTTTTAAATACCTTGGTGTCCACATTACTTAAGACTTAACATGGACTGTTAACCCCCAAAATGTTCTGAAGAAGTCCAGACAACAGCTCTTCTGCTTTCCTCAGCTAAGGAAATTCAAAGTTTCAACATCCATCTTGAAGGCCTTGTACATTTCACCTGGTATGGGATCTCCACACTTCAAGATTGTGGTACTCTGCAGAGAGTAGTATGTTCAAAACTCAACTCCCTGCAAGACATCTATACCAGAAGAGTACTTCTAAGTGCCCAAAAGATTTTGAGGGACTCTTCCCATCCAAATAATGGACTGTTCAAACCACTAAGATCAAGGAGATGCCTAAGTAGTCACAAGGCCAGAAGTGAGAGGAGAAGCTTCTATCCTCAGGCCATCCAAGCTATAAGCACACACTGTACTGACTTTGCACACATTCATTCCTCAACACTCACAAACATTTCGTAACAACTTTGCGCGCACACACACACATACACACACCTGACCTGCAGCACTTACTGTACATACATACCTCACTACTTCATGGACTTGTCTTACATCTCTCCACACATAACATTCCTCTGCACCACTCATCAACCTTAGCACTTCATTTTCCCTGCCTTTCCGCCCCCCCCCCCCACCTACATACCACTTACATACATACATACAGCACAATGCCCCCCCCAAACACACACATACCACTGCCGTACATACACCTCTGCATCACCAGTTAGCCCACTCCCCACATACACACAACACACTGCCACTCCACCCTCCACCCCACTGCATCACCAGTAGCCCTTTCCCCACATATACAGCACACTACCCCCCCCCCCCCCCCCCCATCTTGAATGTGGTTCTATATCATACTCTCCAATGATTTACAAAGAACCTGATGATATGAAAACAAACAAACTGTAAATCACATGCCCATTTGTGGCTCTCACCTTAATGTCTTCAGTTTACAGCCAGGATCCTTCATTAAAACCAGGAGCTTCTCCGTTCCTGAGTCTCCAGGGTTGTTTCCGCTCAGATTCAGCTCTATCAGCTTGGATTTGGGATTTGATTTAATAACTGACGCCAGGTCACCATACCCGTTTTCTGTAATATTACAGTCTGAGAGTCTGGGGGAAAAGTACAACACAGACACAAACCCTGAGTCTTCAGAGTTTTCTTAGCAAAGACCATGTTACAATATCAATCATCTTTAATCTCCTTTTTCTCTGAATCTCCTTTATCAGAATTTATCATGTAAACACCTTGTGCCATATATGATCAAAACCGGGATAAGCCTCATATTAGAGGTTGACCAATATATCAGTCATATATCGGTCGGCTGATATATCGGGCCTTTATTTGGCATATCGACATATCCACCGGAGGTCTGCTGTTGTTTTTGCTCGTCGGTTCTCCAGTGGTCCACCGGCAGCTTCCCGCTATTTTGTCATAAATAGCCTTTCCCAGATAGCAAAAAATACCATATATGGTGAAAGAACAGCAGCCCGCCGGGAAAACACTTTTTACAGATTAATTTTCTTTTTTCAAAACAAAGTTCATAATGTCAACAGACATTAGGCATGACATGAAACGAGTTTGGTGGAAATAAACTGAAAAAAATCACTGTTGTTCCCTGCAAAGTAACACCATAGCTATGTTTCTGTGACATCCCTCTGCTGAGGTATCCAAGATTTTATTCATAATGCGATGATAGATCCACACAAAACGGCAGTGCAGACACGTTTTACAGTTAAATTATAAATATTTACCGGGCCATGTGACCCATGTGCTTTAAAAGGCAAGCGTCCGAATTGGCTCTCGAATGACACCTCTCTCATTGCAATACCCAAATCAGATAGGCAGCCAAAGAAAAAAAAAAAGAAAAACGCCTACATTTTGAGATGGTTATTACCAGCTGTCAGTCATTTAAGAAAGCATGGAAGGTAAACTTTAAATATTTTGAGGAGTTATCTGTAAGATCATCATTCCAGTGTGGCACAGTTCTGTGATGAGTGAAATCAAGGCCTTGGAATTTGTGTATACAATTATAGGCGGAAATAGCCCAAAGATTTTAACTTTACTTGAGTTGCTGGCTTTTATTGATTTTTAAATAAATGCATAATTTGCAAGTCAGCACTACCAACTTACCAACTCAAAATGTCTCATTAAAAAGTATGTATTTTCATAAAATATTTTCCATTGCAATCAAACATGCCAAGCAGGAAAACATCACAAAATGGTCCATAATGTTGAGCCATTTAATATATCCTAGCTATTAGTGTGCCTGCTGTGTGAAACTCAGTGTAGAAGGATTCTATATACAGGTTACAATGAAAAAAAAATTCTACATTATGGGATTTTTTTATCATACAGGAGTCAAAACTAGTACAAATACAATAACTGACAAAAGTACAAATATGATAATTGTTTTGAGGGTGAAGGTTTTGTTTTTTTTTAAAAGGGGCAAGGCCACTTTTTCAAAACTTCAGGTCTTATATTTTCTTGATCTTGTACGACAGATGGCACACATAATTAGACTTCTGCCCATGATTGCTAGCAGACTGCATTCTGCCCCACTGGCCCATCTGCTCAATTTCTTTATGCCCATGAACATTTACGCAATTCTGTGAAACGTTTTGTTCATTATTAACAATGACTTACATCAGTGTCTGTAGATTACAGTCTGGATTCTCCAGCAGAGCAGAAATCTGCTTCACTCCTGAGTCTCCTAGTTTATTCCCACTCAGATTAAGCTCTACCAGGTGTGCGGGGTTTGATGTCAGAGCTGAAGTCAGAGCAGCACAGCCATCTGTTGTTACACCGTTGCCACCAAGCCTGTAGACAAAAAGTTGTAATGATGAATACCAAAACTATGCAAAACATTCCATGACACTAACTGATATTAAGTACTTGATACTACTGTGAATTTTTTAAGGGCTTGTTCAGACCATATGACTTTAGCCAAGACTCCCATGTCGGAGGGTCGTCTTGGAAATCTCAGACAAATGCATCTGTTCAAGCTGAATCGGCAGTTAAGTTGAAGGGGTCTACATAAGGGTGACATGACCTTGTTATATGTAACATTTATATGTAACATTTTTGTAAAAGATACCCATCACTAGTTAACACCAGATGCGGTGAAGCAGCTTTTCGCTGGCACACAGTCCAACTCTGGAATCAACTCCCTGAGAATATCAAAAATGCCCCTCCATTTCCATCTTTAAATCCAGGATGAAACCAAATTGTTCTCAGACGCCTTCTGCTGATCTCTTTAACTTTTACTTGTATTTTAATGTGTTTTATTTATTCATTAACTTATTTTCCTATATTATTAGCTTCTTAATCTAATATTTAATGTTATGTTCTTATCTTCTGTAATTTTACCCTCATGTTCTCTCATGTTTGTCTGCTTGTTTTTGCCATTTGCTTTTTCACGTCTCTTGTTTTTTCATGCTTTGTCTGCTTTTACTTTGTTTTTAATCTGTGAAACACATTGAGTATTTATACTCTGTGTTAACTTGCCTTGCATTGCCTGTTCAATCTGAAATGCGATGACAACAGCGGCCTAAAGTCAGACACATGTAATGCACACGCAGCTAGCTGTTTTAGATAGCCTACAATAGCGCTCTCCATCCAAACAAGTGTTTTAATTCACAGAGTGATTTCAGTGCATAACTGAATGAGCTAACCAAACTATAAAAGCACCAAAAGGCTGTATTGTTCTCTGTCTGATGTAATGGTGGTTTAATTAATAGAAAATCGAGACAAAATAAAAGAACACAGCCAAACTAAACAAAACTATGACAGCACTAAATTGCATTAGTGAGTGCGTCACTCTGTATAAATGCAAAGGTGAATTGATAACCTTTTTCAGGCACATGAGCTAAATTAGTCCATCAAATAACAAACAGATACATTATTTAGATTTAACATCATAAGGCAAAATGTTATGAAATCCACATTTTCAAGTACTCAAAAGACAATGTTTGCCCTCCATAGTAGGCCAAAGGCTTTTAAGCACCAGCTTGAGGACTTGACCTCCCACCTGAACAAAAGGATGTCTGGCTGTAGTTACCTTTGATTCACCTCTTATCTGTAAATGTATTGGCTGAATGCAATATTGTCATGTTTAGTTTTAAACTAATCTTTGGAAGATAGGCAGCAGTCTGATCACAATTTTGTGGCAATCCAAAGTATCTGTTTCTGGTTACACAAAAATAACTATACTGTAGCCTGAATACTAATTTGAATTCACACATTTTACTGGGCCTCAGCCAATTCAATTACAGTTAAGGCAGATTAACCAGTGGGCCAAAGTGGAGGATACATGACACATCTGCTCCACTGTTCAGGACTCTACTCTACTCTACTCTACTGCTCTCTTTGCTGCCCCACTCTTGCTGGAAGGCCGTATTTCTCTTCTTTGGCTGCTGTCTCTATCTCTCTCTGGTTTGACTTATTTCTTCACATTCCTGGTTTGTTCATGATTTGGGCTATTTAGTTATCTCATTGCTTATGTTTTATTTAATTATGACTTGCATTCAGGGTGACCACCTGTTCTGCTTTACACTGTACTGTATAGTAATTATACCCTTTGTCCCTCATCACCCAAATTGAACATTCTGTCTTTTTTATTTGACCCTCAGAAGAGAGCAGTAGAAGTGATAGCCAACAACTGAGAGCACGTTATTCATTCAGGTCAGGAAGCATTGACCTTGACTTTTTGCATTTTGTCAGGGCCAGAGCTATGGCCATGCAGATTGTGATGATACAAGTACTACTCGGACCTGAGGTAGTCACTGTCCCTACAGAACAGTCCATGAAAGATGACACAGAATTAAACAGTGAGACAGAGTATTCCCACTGTAATTCATGGCCATGGTAATTTCCATGGCCATGAATTTTCAGACCATTGTGATTATGTTTTGTTCATTATTAAATACAACTTACATCAGTGTCTGTATTTTACAGTCTGGTTTCTCCAGCAGAGCAGAGATGCTCTTCATGCCAGTGTCTCCTACTTTGTTCTCATTCAGACTCAGCTCTGTCAGGTGTGAGGGGTTTGATGTCAGAGATGAAGTCAGTGTAGCACAACCCATTTCTGTTATACTGTTGCCACCAAGCCTGCAGACAAATAATGTTGTTGTAAAGACCAAAACTACACAACACATTTCATAATGCCAAGTCAAAATAAGTAATCAATATAAATATCTCGCTCACAGTGCAGTTTCTCGAGTTACATACTTCTGTAGCACACCCTGGGCTCTCCAATCAAACAGTGAGGCGGTATTCTGTCCCACTGTTTTTTCTTCATGCCCATGAATTTTCAGACCACTGTGGTTATAATTTATTCAAGAATAACTTACACAAGTGTCTGTAGTTTACAGTCTGTTTTTTCCAGTAGAGCAGAGATGTGCTTCACTCCTGAGTCGCTTAGTTGGTTCCCACTCAGATTCAGCTCTATCAGGTGTGAGGGGTTTGATGTCAGAGATGAAGTCAGAGCACCACAGCCCTTCTCCGTTATACTGCTGTTGTCAAGCCTGAAGGGAGCAGAAAGACGGGAAAGTTTCAGGGAACTTGAGAACATGAAGTGTAAAAGCAAAACAGACCAGCTTTTACAAGGCCTGTCCAGACCAAGATGGACCAAGGTCAGATGGACCAAGATTTTTTGGTTAACAGCAGTAATGTGTTTTTATCCCAACCTCACATATGATGTTCTAGTTACTGCAATCACTGTTGATGTGACTATCAAAAATAAAATAGAAACAGGTTTATCTGTTTGACAAATGAAAAAATACTTGTTCTGAGTAATAAGGAAATATGGATTTCTATATAGAAAATCAGAACACTCACTTAAGTTTCTTCGGTTTGCAATGCGGATCCTCCAGTAGAGAACAGAACTGCTGCACTCCTGAGTCTCTAAGTTTCTTCTGGCTCAGATCAAACTCTGTCAGGAGTAAGGGGTTTGTGCCTAAAATTGACTCCAGATAAGTGTTAGCCTTCACTGCTGCATCACTCTTCAACAACCTACAGACAGATAAACAATACATGTATGTCAACAATCATTTAAGTTCATTCAAGTGTCTACTTTCACAATATCACTAAACATCTGAGACTGAAATCAGAAAAAGCCTTGCATAATGGTTCTTGCAAATAAAATCCCACACAAGTCAACGGAATCAGCTATCTAATCGCTCACTTTACTTTACAGATCGGTAATAAGAGAGTAGTTTTCTAGTAATATTTGGGTCAAATCATGGTAATAACTAATAACAATTCATATTACTGAATAGTAATTGAATAATTACTGAATAAGTTTATCTTATCATGTCTTCATCCCAACACACTGATCCAGTTCAATATCCAATATTATTTGATGCAGTGTCATTTTTGGAGTAACTATTACACTGTAATTACATAGAAACAGGCAGTAATGTAGTTTACATCCTTGAGTCCATGTAATGTCTATAAAAGCACATATGTAAATACTGATAAATATCTTATCATTTCATTAATACATGTTGAAATGATAGTTTGGCCTCATTGCAATCATAACCCTGTTGTATGAGCTTGTCGAGTGCTCTTGATAAGAAGGAGCACAAAAGAATTTGGGACAACATACCAAACAGACCAAATACCGAACCGGCGTCTAACGCAACTGAATGGTACCATAAGTTATGAAAGCGAAAGTGACCATATGGTGCCATTGAGTTAGCGCAAGCTGCGCGTTCACTATTCAGGCTATGTTTTTCCAAATTTTCTCGTTCTCCTCTCCTCTCATTCTTCTATCGATAGCACTCAGCAAGTTTGTCCAACAGTGCTATGATTGCAATGTCAATGGTTGCAATCGCAAATCTAACTATAACAAGAAATTCCTTGTTACTACTTTCATTGACTTACTGACTTATCACTCCAACAGCGGGTTATTGTTTAGAAATAACATAGAAATGATTCAGTAATTATTCAGCTATTACTCAGTAACGTGAGTAGTTATCATGTGATGTGTAACGTGAGTTGTTACCATGATTTTACCATCTTATTTCATACCATCCTCTTTTTACCGATTTGAGAAGGAAAGGATTGAAAGGATTGAAAAATAGGATTTCTGGATTTTCTCTGGATTTTCATTTTATAACGTCTGTTTGTCATGTGATGAAAGCTTAAGGACACCAGAATTTCCTCTGGGTAATATAATATATACAATAATATTACTTATTTTCTCTGGATTGTGATTTCAATGTTAATCTTTTTTCAATGTTTCCCCTTCACAATTTCTGATAAATCAAGAATTATTAATGTGATATACCATTTAAATATCATTCTCTCACCTCAGTGTCTGAAGTTTACATTTCCCATCACTGAGTAAATTGTAGAGATCAGTGAGCAGCTTCACTGCAGAGTCTCCAGGGTCGTTTCCTCTCAGGTCCAGCTCTACCAGGTGTGAGGGGTTTGATTTCAGAGCTGAAGTAAGAGTAGCATATCCGTCTCTTGCTATACTACAATCTGACAATCTGGAAAGTGGAGAAAACATGTTTCAATCACTTACACACACACTTTAAATTTACACTCACAATTAACTGATTGCTGGCACTTTAATTAAATTAAATTCAATTATTTTTATACAGCACCATTTACAATAGTATTGTCTCATGGCGCTTAACAAACATTAGCAAGGAGCACCCAAGATCAACAGGAGCAAGGAAAACTCCCTTTGTATTAGTTATTTATAGAAGAAACCTTGGGCAGATCCACGGCTCAGGGGGCCAACCAAGCTGTCAGGGGTCATGCAGGAAAATTACAGTCAGTAGTTACATGATAGACTGAGCATCATAATAATTCCAAAATATTGTCCCACAGCATTACACGGTAGGCAAGCCATGCGTGGTTGTCTAAAGGTCTGGCTGGACAGTGTAGTAGCAGCCAAACGAAAGTGAGCACGGAGTGAGAACGAGATCATGGGGGTAACAATGGGTGGGTCCTTTTTGATAATGCCAACACTTAGAGAATCTGAATTCTGAAATCTGAAAAATACTTGTACTGACACACATATTTTGTTGTGATTAAAATTTACAGAGCAGATGTTTTAGGTTTCTCTGTCCTGTGTCACACAGATCAAAATGTTTCAGCAGGTCTTTCAACAACATAGCATCAACATCAGTCTTGTTGCAAGGATGAATATTTATTGGATACTGTTGATTTCATACATGCCATAGTAAATATCTGAGAGATGCTCTACTCCATAACTTACTCCAGTTTCCCCCATTTACAGTCTGGTTTCTCCAGTAGAGCAGAGATGTGCTTCACTCCTGAGTCTCCTAGTTTATTCCCACTCAGATTCAGCTCTATCAGGTGTGATGGGTTTGATGTCAGAGATGAAGTCAGATCAGCACATCCTTCTTTTGTTAGACTATTATCATTAAGCCTGTCGACAAGAGGAAAAATACAAATTCTGGTTGTGCTTTACAATCATTCAGGTCAAAAGCATTATGACTTAGATTAAACCAATTTTCACATAGAACATGATTTCCAAACGGTCATGTAACATAAAACAGAGCAATCAAAAATGTTATATGATTCCTCACTATCAGGAGGCGATGCTTTTTTTGTTGTTGTTTTTGAATCATGAAAAAATAAGCAATCAGCAGGTTTCATTTTTTTTTAGGTTAATGGTAGACCCTATGTGCCTAAATTATGAACAGATGAGCATTCATCTGGGATCGGTCTGTAAAACGTAACAATAATGATTTCACATGTCATAAAATATTTCACATGTTATGTCAAAGTAACTAATTATAAAAGTAAATAAACAGTTTGCTATGATGTTGGAATTCATGTGGCCTTTTCAGTTTTCCTGTTGGCGCGTCATCTGCAGCATGTCGTCCTTCTTTTATCCACATCTCTGCGAACCTCTGCGCAGAGAACGAACGCGCATCTGGCCCATTAACAGCAATGAAAATTTTCCCTTATTTTTTATTAGTTCCGCGTAGAATGCAGAAACAATGTATTTATGTGCATGGGGACATTCGCGAACAACGAGATTACGACAATACGGGTCAGGTTGAAAGTTAGTAGGCTACCAACAATGTAGATTATAGCTGTGTAAGAAACTGTCACAACCTGATTTTAATTTCAATCGTTTTTTTTTTTTTTATTATTGACAGGGTTTTATCCCCCCGAGGATAAAATTCATTCAGCAGAGGTAAAAATCAGGTATAAATCACACCCTGCTCACTATACAACAACACGTTACTGCTGTTAATGTGCTGTTTCCATGCTTGCACTGACCCAGAACACACAAGGGTAAAAGGACTTCATGAGAATGTAGAATGAAGGAAAGAAATGCACTCCCATCTATAGCCTTTGTCCATATATTAACCTCACAGACAAAGACATTTTGCAAAATCATTAACCTCAAATAAAAATCAGAAAATGATGATAAAACAGCTAGCGTTTATGCAGAATGACATTTCCCAAGTAAATGGAAAAAAAATATAATGAGACTCTAGTTACTGCAATCATGGTACATGTGACCGTCAAAAATAAAACAGAAATGGTAGTTCATGGTTCATCTATTTGACAAACCAAAGATTACTCATTCTGACTTATAAGGAAATATGGATTTATATATGGAAAATCATGACACTCACTTAAGTTTCTTCAGTTTGCAGTGTGAATCCTCCAGTAGAGAACAGAACTGCTGCACTCCTGAGTCTCCAAGGTTCTTCTGGCTCAGATCAAACTCTGTCAGGAGTAAGGGGTTTGTGCCTAAAACTGACTCCAGATATGTGTTAGCCTTCACTGCTGCATCACTCTTCAAGAGCCTAGAGACAAAATAAAATTACATGTATGTTGCTAATGATGTTTCCTCTGCCTATTTTTACAAACTTCCTGATTATGAATGGAATCAGACATGACATGGTGCAGCTCATCTCATACATGTAATCTCACACAAGTGAACTCAATAACCATGGTTCTAAAAAGCTGTTTTCACAAGATTATGCTTCACTAAATCACAATCTGCTGGAAATTGTGAATTATCATTTGATTCACCAATTCACTCAAATTCTCTCACCTCAGTGTCTGAAGTTTACATTTGTCATTACTAAGTAAATTGTAGAGACCAGTGAGGAGCTTCACTGCAGAGTCTCCAGGGTCGTTTCCTCTCAGGTCCAGCTCTACCAGGTGTGAGGGGTTTGATTTCAAAGCTGAGGCCAGAGCAGCATATCCTTCTCCTGTTACACCACAACCATGAAGTCTAGGAAGGGGAGAAAACATTGTTTGATTCTTTGGTTTTCAATCGTTCACACAATGTTCATGAATTGTTTACTGTTATTATGTTTTTATTATTATTATTTTACTATTATTATATAATCTAAACAATACACATATTTTGTTGTGATGACTTTTAATAGCAAATGTTCTCTTCATTCCTCTCTTCCTTTTGTTGTCACACAGATTACAACTGCTTCATCAGATCTTTCAACAAAACAGCATCAACACTTATCTCGTTGCAAGGATGAATAATTATTAAACACTGTTGATTTCCTAAAATCATAACAATGACTCAAATTAAAAATGTGAATATTACAATTTAACAGCATGTTTCTCTATTTATGCCATTCATCTGATTGTAATGTGTTCTCCATAACTCACTCCAGTTTCTCCCATTTACAGTCTGGTTTCTCCAGTAGAGCAGAAATCTTCTTCACTCCTGAGTCCTCTACTTTATTCCCACTCAGATTCAGCTCTCTCAGGTGTGAGGGGTTTGATGAGAGAGCTGAAGTCAGAAGAGCACAGCCCTCATGTGTCATACTGTTGTCATTAAGCCTGTAGAGAAGGGAAATACAAATTAGGAATTTGTATTTGTAGAATTGGATCTAGTGTTAATCATTTTCAACACGATTTTGGCATCATTAAGTTTTGGTTTAATTTTACAGCGGCTCGGCGATGAGAAGCTGCAAGTAGTATAACTGTGCTTGGAAAAGTTGGGGGGTGGCGAAAGCACCCCGTAATGAGTAATTTAACCACCAAAGTGATTATGAAGCTAGTAAGTTCCTAAGTACCTAAAAACAGCGTCAAATTGTTCCTGGTGTGCCTTTAACAGCTCCTACACAAGCCTCTAATGGCAAAGGCAAACAGACTTAAAAATATTCCAACAAGTAGCAATAAAGGATTAGTAACATCATTACTAATTGCTATTTTTAGATGGGAAACCGTCTCACTCTATACACTGAAAGCATGTTGTACTGACTGGAATGATCCTAGCCAAACATCTCAAACATTCCTGCAAATATAATAACATAAGCAATAGAGCTTATATTCCCATAAAAAGTAAATGTTAGAAAAATAATGACACTCACTTAAGTTTCTTCAGTTTGCAGTGTGAATCCTCCAGTAGAGAACAGAACTGCTGCACTCCTGAGTCTCCAAGTTTCTTCTGGCTCAGATCAAACTCTGTCAGGAGTAAGGGGTTTGTGCCTAAAACTGACTCCAGATAAGCATTAGCCTTCTCTGCTGCATCACTCTTTAACAACCTAGAGACAGAGGAACAACACATGTACGAAAACAATCATTTACAAACAGTTTACTCTCACATAACATAATAGAACATTTGAGAGTGAAATCAGGCAGGGCATTATATAATGGATCTTACACATACAATGCCACACAAGTTAACTGAATCAACCATCTAATCTATAACAAGCTACTTTCACTAGATTCTTATTTCAATGTTTGTCCCTCACACTTTGTGATAAAGTCAAGAAATATTCTCTCACCTCAGTGTCTGAAGTTTACATTTCTGATCATTTAGTAAATTGCAGAGATCAGTGAGCAGCACCACTGCAGAGTTTCCAGGGTCATTTCTTCTCAGGTCCAGCTCTACCAGGTGTGAGGGGTTTGATTTCAGAGCTGAGGCCAGAGCTGCATATCCTTTTCCTGTTATATTACAGTCTGACAGTCTAATAAGAGGAGATGAGGAAATATTCTCTTTCACCTTTTCAGAATGTTCATCAGATCAATCACCTCAGGCCTTTGAGAGATATGCCAATGATTTACTAAATTATGCTTCTTAACACAATTCTACTTTCATAACTCACCTCAGTTTCTCCAGTTTACACTGACAATTCTTCAGTAGATCAGATATGTGCTTCACTCCTGAGTCTTCTAGTTTATTCCCACTCAGATTCAGCTCTATCAGGTGTGAGGGGTTTGATCTGAGAGCTGAAGTCAGAGCACCACAGCCTTCTGCTGTTATACTGCTGTCATTAAGCCTATATACACAGAGAGAGGGAGAGGGGGAGAGAGAGAACAAGAGAGAGAGAGATTTGTTATCCTGCTTATTCTAATCTAACATATAGCACTAGTCCTAAAACAGAAATCTCTCAGAAACAAGCAAATATTTGTTACATTTTGTGACAAATACAGTTTGTGCTACCCCTAGCCCCACCCACCACATGCACATCAAGGAGGTACCGTACTGTAATGGAAAACTAACCAAACTGAATAGAGTCCAGTTGGTACCAAGCAATTGAAAAGTGACATATGTTAGCATTAGGACTCTTGGGATAGCTAAGCTAGGCTCCATTTTCACCTTTGACTTGCTCTCTGTGGCCTTTGGTAAAAGGTAAATGGACCTCATTAAACACATTTCTGTATTGCTCTGGGCACCCAAAGCACTTTTGCTGTCATACCTCACATTCATCCATGCACCAGTTTATACATTACATTCACCGGTGGCAGAGGCTGCCATGGAAGTCACCATCCTGCTCGTCGGGACCAGTTTGGGGTTCAGTGTCTTGGTCAAGGACTCTCTGAAAGAGCCAAGCTTGAACCTCCTTTACCTCCAGTGACGTCATTACCCACATGATGTGGTATGGCAATATTATATCTCTAACTCTTCTCTGAAACCACTTTTTAATCTACCTATAAATGCAAGGAATGTCTGTCTGAGTCTGTCTGTTCCACACATAACTCTCAAACCATTCGTCTGATGGACCTCAAATTTGGTACATGTCTTGCTAACGGCACAAGTGAGTGCAGAGCCAAGTTTGGTGTTGTTTGCAATACAAAAGACTGCTAAAAGAAGCGCATTGCCTCGTGCTGCTCTATTCGCTGTAGCAAGCCCCCCTCACACACAAACACATATGCACACCTCTTACCATTCAAAGGAACAATATCAACAATATATACAATTTGAATTTTGCACATCTTACAACATCATGACAACAAACGCAAACACATGTGGGTAAGAATTCTGTTAAAATCGAAATAAAACTAACGTTTTCTGTTTTCTGAAGTGTTTTAACGTGAACTACAAACAGATAACTTCTGAGCTCTACAACACGGACACAACCTCTGTTGCCTATGAGGTGGGCGTGGATTAAGAACCGCACGAACCAGCACAAATCTTTATCATCATAAACTCAGTAAGGAAGTACCTGCACATATGTAACTGGGCTACAAGTATCCTGGAAAGCAATTTGTACAGGCACTGGCCTAGTATTAAAAATAGCTAAGAGCTGAGCCTTAACTTAAACTCTAGGAAAATGGAACCTGACAAGGACATCCCACTCACATCTAGTGTTAATGGAGAGTGAAAGTTTCCAAATACACTCTCAGGAAATATGGAAACCTGAACTCACTGAAGTTTCTTCAGTCTGCAGTGTGAGTCCTCCAGCAGAGCACAGAACTGCTTCACTCCTGAGTCTCCTGGTTTCTTCTCACTCAGATCCAGCTCAGTCTGGAGTAAGGGGTTTCTATCTAGAATTCCATTCAGATATTCAAAGGCTTTCCATGCAGCATCAGTCTTCAAAAACCTGTTGGGGGGGGGGGGTATTTTTTGACTCTTTTGTTCAGCTGACTTTACATTTGGCAGTAGAATCAGTATCAGTGTTCTCTCTCACCTCAGAGTCCTCAGTTTACACTTTGGATCATTAAGTAAATGATAAAAGTCAGTGAGCAGCTTCACTGCAGAGTCTCCAGGGTTGTTTCCTCTCAGGTCCAGTTCTACCACATGCGAGTGTCTTGATTTCAGAGCTGAAGCCAGAGTGGAGTAACCTTGTCCTGTTATACTACAGTGTGACAGTCTAAACAAAGAGAACATTTGATTGTTAAACAAATCACAGCATGCTTAAATTATCCAAACGTTACTTTTGGATACTCTTTTCTCTGAATATTACTACACTTTTCTGTCAAGTTCAGCCATTTATTGTTTCACTAGAATTAAAGCCTGAATGTATTTCCAAACTACTCCAGATGTACAGTATTTCCAGAGCACTGTGATGAT
Organism: Tenualosa ilisha; assembly: GCA_015244755.2. Lineage (NCBI taxonomy): Eukaryota > Metazoa > Chordata > Actinopteri > Clupeiformes > Clupeidae > Tenualosa > Tenualosa ilisha. The sequence goes on along the minus strand of PYXC01002603.1, from coordinate 199,605 downwards.
GACTGCTCATTATTAAAACAAACTCACATCAGCGTCTGTAATTCACAGGCTGGGTTTGTTATTATTTCAGCAATGTGTTTCACACTCGAGTCTCCTAGTTCATTCCCACTCAGATTCAGCTCTTTCAGGTGTGAGGGGTTTGACACGAGAGCTGAAGTCAGCACAACACAGCCTTCATCAGTTAAACTGCTGTCATTAAGCCTATATGGAGAGAGGAAAAATACATGTATGTTTAAAACACACACACACACACACATATATATTCTTTTTAATGTAATATGTCTTTTATTTAGAATCTGTTTCAGGCCTGACATCACCAGCCCCAGCTCAGCATGTTCTGGCCTTGTCAACTTCACCCATTTATTCACATCATCAATCTAAATGTCTGTCTCACAAAAAACTGATAGCAGGACCTTGTAGGATATAATTCCTGGATGTCAGTTTTGTGTATTTTTTAGTCGCACACTGTAAATGCCTGTATGCACTTGTATGTACAGGTTTACAGGTCTCCAAAAAAATAAAAAATATGAAAATCCATCATCATACAAACCGTGTGTCTGAAAAAGAATTAATTAGATAAGTAGATGGTGAAGTTCCCAATCTATCAGACGAACAACAATAGTGAATTCATTCCACTAATGAGGTTTCATGAAGGAAAACAGTCTTGAGCGTGACCTCTTGGTGTTGGCAGTCAGCTGACAACATTTTTGGTAAAGGGATTAAACATGAACATACTTGAATTTTGCCAGTGTGCAGTGTGAGTCCTCCAGTAGGGCAGAGAGCTGCTTCACTCCTGAGTCCCCCGGCTTATGCTCACTCAGATCCAGCTCTTTTAGGAGCAAGGGGTTTGTTCCAAGAAGTGAAGTCAGATAATCACAGGCTTTCTCAGCAGCAGGACTTTTTAACAGTCTGTGGAGAACAGAGAATATTTATTTGCATGGTAATCAAGAGTTCATTACAGATATTTCACTTTAACCTTTATAATCTCACAGTAGCTTATATACAGCACAGGAAATAGGTGATATATTAGGGATATAAAATATTTTGAGTAAAGGTATTTGAAAGATTGACAAGGCATTTTGTTGCTTTGATGCACTGCCACCATGAGACATTCTTGTGAAACACTGCATACTATTACGAAACCTTTTTGTGACCCACCAAAATGAATTAACCTGAGGTGTTTCCCAAAACCATAGTTTCTAGCCAGTTAGCAAATTTCAATCTATGTTTCCCACCACAGCCTAAATATAGAACGTGCAAAAAATATTTTCGCCATACCAACGCATACCGACGTTTCAGTCAGTCTCTTTTGTTTTCATTACTTTTCATAACTATCGGTAATTCAGGAGTCGAAAAAAAATTACATCAAGCAGCTTTCGAACTCCACTCGCGCACGCATGCACACGCACACAGTGAAAGATGGTGTGTCTATGTGCCGCTCCAAAGCAGCCGTAAATTAGTTCTAAATGACAAGGATATTGCCTAATGAGACTGACTGAAACGGTGAGTTAAAGACTATCAGAAACATCTAGTTCGCTGTCCTATATTTACCAAAAGTCTGATTTCATGTGAAGTCTTGCACAAATAATTCCAGTGTCAGAGAAAGGAAAGATTTTACAGACATTTTCCACTGCAATTTTTGACATTAACTAGCATGTTTGATATTTAGCAGGTTTAGCTATAGGATTAAAATGGTCACTTAGAAAACTCATCTCTTGAAACAAATTTTGGTGCTGGGGTGATCCTGTATGTAAAGAAAATTTATTGGCTGCACATAGTGTGAAAAGAGAGAGAAATGTGTCAACCGTACGGCCAGAACATGCAGATGGTGAGCAGAGTTTTGAAAATACAGGCTAATGATCAGACAAAAGCTTGTTACCGATTGAAAAAAACTCTAATGCTTCTTCTTTTATTTTCTGATGAAAAAGTTTGCTAAATACCAATCAACTTTACTTAATCTTTACAGTCATTAGGCAACTATAACTCATAATGAATAATACCATCTGTCCATTACTGCATCAAAGTGGCAGCACCAACAGTTCTAAGTAATATTTTAATCAATACCTTGTGAGAAGCTGAACTCTCCTCTTCTCACCGTTTAATTTAAACTGCGTGCGCTGCTCGGCAAGCGCCGGTAGGGGAGAGGGCGAGAGACGTTGTGTTTGTTCCTGATTTATGCACGCATGTGTGCGGTAATGTGCGCCGCTTTGGGGAACAATCTGAATGTATATATTTTGTGTTTAATATAATGTATAGTATCTGATGTGGGGCACTGTTGGGTGTTGGGGACTGAAAGGGGTTTGCCGCCAGTTCGGCGTTTGTTCATTGTCCTTTGTTATCCTACCGTGATTTTATAAATGAATCCCTCATTCCATAATCTTTGGTTGCACAACATCAATAATACCAATAAGCGGTGTGGTACCCACCGACCAAACTTTCATTTGTCGTTTCCCACCTCTGTATGTTTCCCATAAAATTCATTCACGCATTAACTCACAGTTCTTCCTGGTCCTCCAACATCTCTGAAGCCGTCCTTTCGCGGTAGCGCGCGCCGCAATGGGACAATCTTTATGTCATTCTGCAGGGGTGGGGACACCCTAATTCCGGCCATACTCACGCAGGGGTGTTCATTATGTTTGTATTGTATTTTATAATTTCCTTTGCAAAGCCACAACGTTTCTATGTACTTCTGAGTTTTGCTTTGTTAGTAATATGCTGAATCCGGTTAACATTAGAAATTGTATAATGATTCCAGCGTGTAATTTTGTCAACTTTGCATGTTCTGTATCCCTGCCTCATTGGTATAATATAGGTGGCCCAATTCATGGTCAATTTGCGCTAATGCAGCAGTGCATAAAATGGGGGGTAGCTCAGTGCCTCAAGTGGTTCAGCTGGGTGACCTGTTACTCTCCTGGTGAAGAGGTAGAGTTGGTGTAGTGAGCCATTTGAACTGCCTTGCAACTGTGTTGACTGAAACTGAATTTTGGTTTATTTTGTCAGGTGCAAGTGTTTTTGTGTATTAGTGTGATTTTGGAAAATAAATACTGTTCACTATTGGGCCAACAACCCTCTCTCCTGTGAATCCTTACCACCTCCACTTCTCAGTTCACATCCCTTCTCGTGAGCTGGCCGCTCGGGCCTCTCACATACCTCCATTGACAAAACATAATTTTAACGTCAATAATTAGGCCTTCTCAGTGTAAGGGAGGTAGTAACCACTTGATATTCCAGCCATGGTTAAAATTTAGGCTACTAACAGACTGGAAATAAATCGTCTCTCGGAACTCCAATTCTGGCAGTCTTTTAGTGACGGGGAAAACGTGGAGGAGCGGCGGTGGTGTGTTGGGATGCATCATTTAAGCCAGGGTTTGAGGAGGGGCCATGTGCCTGCAGAGGGCAGATGACCAGGTTCGAATGAAGGCGGCCCTGCCTACTGATTGTTTTGGCTGTGCAGTGCCCATCATGGACTAATGCCAATTTATTTGCTTTTGCTTTTCCTGTGTCTTTCTTTTAATAGCCTACAATAATGTCACTACATGTCTTACATTAGTATTTCAGTGTATGTGACAAATATATCACTTGATCCTTGATCCTTGTTCTCACCTCAGTCTCTCTAGTATATATCTAGGATTCAGTATTAAATCTGTGAGCACTTTCACTCCTGAGTCTCCAGGGTTGTTTCCTCTCAGGTCCAATTCTTCCAGGTGTGAGGGGTTTAACTTCAGAGCTGCAGCCAGAGTAACATATCCTTCTCCTGTTATACCACAGTCTGACAGCCTGGAAGAAGAAGAATACTTATTCTGAAAACAACAGTATTAAGACAACAGATGGAATACTGAAGATGTTCTTTTTGGAGCTTGGAGAAGTCCAGTGGCATTTAACATCTTGACTGGATGAATGAGAATCTACAAAGACAACAGACGGAGTAATATCTGTAATTACAAAGTATGAGATTATTAACTTTTGTTTATTTGTTTATTTTATTGGATCCCAGTTGGTTGGGGCAGACACACCAGCTATTTATTCTGAGGTCCGACACACTGAACAGCTCATGTATTGTATCATTTTCACATCCTGACTCCACATCCTGATGATCTAACTATGTACTGTAAAGTTTTTTTTTCTTGGTGTTAGGCTCATTAACCTCCTTATGTAAGACAGGAAATCCAAGTTGGTAATCTTGTCATGTTGCCCCTGCACTTACTCTAGTCTCTGCAGTTTGCAGCTAGGTTTCTCCAGTAGAGCAGAGATGTGCTTCACTCCTGAGTCTCCTAGACTGTTACCACTCAGATTCACCTCTATCAGGTGTGAGGGGTTTGATGTCAGAGATGAAGTCAGAGCAGCACAGCCTTCTTCTGTTATCCTGCTGCTCTTAAGTCTATGAAAGCAGAAAGAGGGGAGGTTATGATTTTTTTAAACATACACCTCAAGATATAATGGTCTGATGTCTGTCTAGCATCATTTTCTGGTTGTGGCCAGGGCTCTACAGTGTGTGCATTACACTCGCATTTAATTTGTGAGTAAATATTTCATCATGTGAACAAGGAAAACTAAACAGAAGCATGTATGCAAGTGACTTCTGGTAGCCCACAGATAAGAAGAACAATAGCACAGACATAATAACTGTGTCAAACATCAAGGCCACCAAAACAACGTTCTGAAATATATCAAACATTAAAACAGCACAAAAAGCACCATAAAGTTGCATTTTCTAAAACAAACAATGAAAAAACCAAACGAACAAATGAGGAAGAAAGTGCCAGGAAGAGGGATGGAACGATGGAGAAAGTTGTAGTTAATGTGTACAAATTCAACCCTGACCGGTTATAGGATTTTGGGTGGCTGGAATTCGATGCTACGACTAAGCAGATGCTCTGTAAATTTTGTAGGGCCATCCCATCAGCAATGGCAGACTCCTCTCTGTTCGTAAAAGAGAACCCGCATCTTAAGTGAGATGAAGCGTGATGAAGCATACCGTTTATCAATCTGGATAAAAAAAGGAATTGGCTACTAAAATAGATGAAAGGCAATTTTGGGAGTGGTGACACAGAACCCTTCTTTCTGTCAAACTTGCGTTTTTAGGTTAATTCCCTAACATTTTGGTTTGTCATCACGCCCTTGACAATGAGAAAAGAACAAAATCCGCACACTGACTGTCACAGTTACCTTCTCCCATAAATAAAAAAGCCAAATTCAGTAGGCATATGTAATCTTAACGTCATCACATTCACTATAAATTTTGGGTGATGCTACATAGCTTCTTATCACAGAGAATCCAGAGAGCACGTTGACTCTGACACACTACTCTTTTCAAGGTACGGAGGTGCAGGCTATAGCCTATGGCAGTAACTACAGACTGTATGAAAAAATAATTTGAATTTTTACTAATTTAATCAGTGATAGTTTTGAATTTTTGCTATGATGGAATATTAATACTTATAATTGTTCTGCCCCTGGTATTTTTAGTTGTCGTTTAGGTCAGGTTTAGACAATTTAGTGCCACCTAGTGCCCCTTTTTGTTATGCAAGTTACAGCTCTTACAAGGTTTTGCACCTTCAGTTTTGCTCTGATTTATCACCTGTCGTCATCTTTCATGTTCAAGCCCTTAGAGCGCATCATCTTTTTACTCATTGTTCATTAAAAGTGGACCTTGAAGTTGAAGGACTTCCTGACGTTGTGTTTTCTTGAATGGATTTAGGCTGGATGTTGATTTGGGTTAGACACACTCAAGGAAGGGGGTGCACTATCACAGCATTTATAGTACCCACCCTTTTTTTTCTACACCCCTAGTCATGGTGCTTATATTAATTGTAACCCTGGCACAGTTACCCCCATTTTCTCTGTTCTCCTAAAAAATTTTAACTTAAACTTTAACTCAAAAGTCAAAAGTTAGAGCCCTGATTGTGGGATCAAAAAAAAAAACTATTGTAACTTGGGAAATATGATGGACGATGTAAATGGAGGAAAATAGCTACACTCACTGAAGTTTCTTCAGTTTGCAGTGTGAGTCCTCCAGTAGAGCACAGAACTGGTTCACTCCTGAGTCTCCTGGTTTCTTCTCACTCAGATCCAGCTCAGTCTGGAGTAAGGGATTTGTACCTACCACTGACTCAAGATATCTGTAGGCCTTCTCTGCAGCATCACTCTTCAAGACCCTGTACAGAGAGGGGAATATATTCATTGCCATCTTAAATGTCCAACTGGGATTTCAGGTGAGATGAAGAAAAACAATGTTACTTTAGGATTTCATGAAATAACATGTATCACAAACCATCTGAAAATAGACGAATATCTTAAAAATATCTTTCATTAAGCGATACTGCCGTTAAATTGGCTATGTATGCATTAGTTTGGTAACAGTTGTGCTTCTTCTGTAGTTCCATTTTCACCACAATTCAAACTATTTATTGCCAATGATATAAACCATAATATCTCACTTTAGGGACTGAAGTGTACAGTTCTAATACATGTACTCCCAGACAAGTGAACTGAATTACCATGATTCCAAAAATCTCTCTTCACTAAACTATTCTTCACTAAATCATATTCTGATGATATTCTGAGTATATATTGTGAATTATAATTTGATTCACCATTTCAGTCAAGTTCTCTCACCTCAGTGTCTGAAGTTTACATTTCTGATCATTTAGTAAACTGTAGAAGTCAGTAAGTAGCTCCACTGCAGAGTCTCCAGGGTCGTTTCCTCTCAGGTCCAGCTCTACCAGGTGTGAGGGGTTTGATTTCAAAGCTGAGGCCAGACCAGCATATCCTTCTCCTGTTACACCACAACCATGAAGTCTAGGAAGGGGATAAAACATTTTTGCACTTTGTTATTCAATCATTTACACACACACACACACACACACACACACACACACACACACACACACACTTTAAACACACTCACAGTTTAAACATGTTAGCTGAGTTTCAATGTCCTACCTAAGACTTAAGCCCTGAACCCTCATTGAGTTATCTAACTCAAGCTGCTAAGTGAATGCGTTTGCAAGGCTTGGAAATGTGGTTGCTACATAACATTAGTGCTGCTAATTGAACAATTTGTTACCAGCAGCGTACCTATCATGCAAACAGCAAGGTGAGCACACACAGCCTGTGAGTGTTCACCTTCATGACCTGATTATGCAAATCACAATGCTACAAACTGGTTCGATGTTGACTTAAGACCTCAGAAAGGGTGCAACTGAGCCCTCGCACACTTACCCGGGCACCCCTAAACGCTTGCAAAAATAGCATGAACGTGCATTTAAGATTGTCTGTAAGGGTGGACATTGAAATGTATGTGTGAAATGAATGTATTTCCTTTAATAGAATAGAATGTATTGAACTTCGATTTATCCAAGATAAGCTCAAATGCAATTTTACAAGGCCAATTACAACTTCATATTTAGTCTGGGAATTGAAATAGTGCCCTCTTTGACAACCACAATTGAACTATAGTTGGGACCTCACTACATGGACATTGCTAAGTAGCACCCCCTGCAGGCCTGGAGAAGAAAAGCAGATTAAAATAGCAGTAACTGGTATTGCTGGTGCGCCCCTGCTGAATGAATATAGGGGACACAGTGCTGATGATTAAATGGATATCGTAGTAAATATCTGATAGAGGCTTTTCTCTTTGACTCACTCCAGTTTCTCCCATTTACAGTTTGGTTTCTTCAGTAGAGCAGAGATGTGTGTCACTCCTGAGTCTCCAAGTTGGTTCCCACTCAGATTCAGCTCTCTCAGGTGTGAGGGGTTTGATGTCAGAGATGAAGTCAGAGTAGCACAACCTTCAGCTGTTATACTGCTGTCATTAAGCCTGTAGATAAGGGGGGAAATCAAACATTATGACTTGGATTAGCCCTCATTTCACATACAGCTGATTTCCAGAAATTCATGTAAGGAAAAACAAAGTGGTGAAAAAGGCAACATGAACTGAAAGTAAGTTACTGCGCCCCCTTCACTTAGTGTTAGTTGCTGGTTCACTATTCAGTCTACAGATATTTCTGAAGTAAATGAAAAAAAACATGATGACACTCACTTAAGTTTCTTCAGTTTGCAGTGTGAATCCTCCAGTAGAGAACAGAACTGCTGCACTCCTGAGTCTCCAAGGTTCTTCTGGCTCAGATCAAACTCTGTCAGGAGTAAGGGGTTTGTGCCTAAAACTGACTCCAGATATGTGTTAGCCTTCTCTGCTGCACCACTCTTCAACAACCTAGAGACAGGTGAGACCAAGCGAGAAACAAATTTAAGTTTGTTTTAAGTGAACTAAACAAGGCAGGTGTGAATACCCCCTTAATTGAATTACCATGGTTCTATAATAGATGTTTTCACTAGATTATTGTTGCTAAACCGCTTAATCATATTCTGCCATGAGTTGTTGGGAATTATCATTCGATTCAACATTTCACTCTAATTCTCCCACCTCAGTGTCTGAAGTTTACATTTCTGATCATCTAGTAAACTGTAGAACCCAGCAAGCCGCTCCACCCCAGATTCTCCAGGGTCGTTTCCTCTCAGGTCCAGCTCTACCAGGTGTGAGGGGTTTGATTTCAGTGCTGAGGCCAGAGCAGCATATCCGTCTCCTGTTATATAACAGTCTGACAGTCTAAAGAGGATAGAAACATATTTTTGGTCTTTTATATTAAATCGTTCACACTATGTTTACATGCAGATGAACTGAACTTAATTCATTCATTCATTCATTCATTACTGTTACTTATTAGAGAATCAAAAGTTATATCATTTGAAAGACACTTGTATTTGATACACATATTTTGTTGTGACGAATTTTCAGTGCAAATGTTCTGGTTTTAAAAAGGTAAACGTTTCTCTCTGTATTCTTCTCTGTCCTTTTGGAGATCTCTTACAGATTACAACTGTTCCATCAGATCCTAAAATGGCATCAACACTTTCTTATCAAGGATACATATTTATTGTATATAATACTATTACAATTTTAAACTGTTATTATTACAATTAAACAGCATGATTTTTTAATGATGCCATTCATCTATAACTTACTCCAATTTCTCCCATTTACAGTCTGGATTCTCCAGTAGAGCAGAAATCTCCTTCACTCCTGAGTCTCCTAGTTTATTCCCACTCAGATTAAGCTCTCTCAAGTGTGAGGGGTTTGATGAGAGAGCTGAAGTCAGAAGAGCACAGCCCTCATGCGTCATACTATTTTCATTGAGCCTGTAGGTAAAGGAAAAAAGGGTTTGGGGTCATTTTAGCCTTAAGTGCTACAATTCCTATGAAGTTCATAGGAATATCAATGTGTTCATACTATGCATTCACACACAATTTATCAAAACCTGTTAGTGGTATAAAAGTTTCAACACGTATTGCTGTGACCCTACAGCACATAGCAGTGACAACTACTGTATTGGCAGAAGACAATCACAGCTCCTACACAAACCCTTAAATACTCCAATGTATAGAATTAGTCATAATTATTAATTAGTCATAATTCATAATTAAATCATAATTATGATGGTATTTTTAAATGATAATTAATTTCTGCAAAGACTACATGTCTGTCTCACTCACAGGATTGATCCTAGCAAAACATCTTCAGCATGCTTGCAAATGACTCATGCAAAAACACAACATAATATAGCTTGTTTCTAGAAAATGCAATTTTCCAAATAAATGGAAGAAATGCATGAAGACACTCACTTCAGTTTCTTCAGTTTGCAGTGTGAATCCTCCAGCAGAGAACAGAACTGCTGCACTCCTGAGTCTCCAAGTTTCTTCTGGCTCAGATCAAACTCTGTTAGGAGTAAGGGGTTTGTGCCTAAAACTGACTCCAGATATGTGTTAGCCTTCACTGCTGCATCACTCTTTAACAGCCTAGAGACAAAAGAAAATAACATGTATGTTGGTAATGATGTTCTTTCTGCCTATTTTCACAAACTTCCTGATTATGAATGGAATCAGACATGACATGGTGCATCTCATCTCATACATGTAATCTCACAAAAGTGAACTCACTAACCATGGTTCTAAAAAGCCGTTTTCACAAGATTATGCTTCACTAAATCACAATCTGCTGGAAATTGTGAATTATCATTTGATTCAACATTTCACTCAAATTCTCTCACCTCAGTGTCTGAAGTTTACATTTGTCATTGCTAAGTAAATCGTAGAGACCAGTGAGGAGCTTCACTGCAGAATCTCCAGGGTCATTTCCTCTCAGGTCCAGCTCTACCAGGTAAGAGGGGTTTGATTTCAGAGCTGAGGCCAGAGCAGCATATCCGTCTCCTGTTATACAACAAGCCGACAGTCTAGAGAGGGTAGAAAACATTTTTTTGGTCTATTATGTTAAATCGTTCACACAATGATCATCAGTTTTTGACTATGTAGATGAATTAATTACTGTTCATTATTAGAGAATCTACAGTTATACGATCTGAAAAATGTACTGATATATATGTATTTTATTGTAGTATATGTCCAGAGCAAATATTCTCTCTGTATTCTTCACTGTCCTTTCATTGATCTCCAACAGAATACAACTGTTTCATCAGATCTTTGAACAAAACAGCATCAGCACCAATTTCTTTTCAAGAATGAACATTCATTGGACACTGTCATTTTCCTAAAAATCTTAAGCACATTTTAATATTCCAATTGAAACTGTAAATATTATAATTAAACAGCACATTTCTTTAATGATGCCGTTCATCTGATTTCTATGTGTCCTCCATCACTCACCCCAGTTTCTCCCATTTACAGTCTGACTTCTCCAGTAGAGCAGAAATCTTCTTCACTCCTGAGTCTCCTACTTTATTCCCACTCAGATTCAGCTCTCTCAGGTGTGAGGGGTTTGATGTGAGAGCTGAAGTCAGGAGAGCACAGCCCTCATGTGTCATGTTGTTGTCATTAAGCCTGTTGAGAAGATGGTAAGTTAACCTAAAAACAGCGTCAAATGGTTCCTGATGTGCCTTTAACAACTCCTACACAAGCCTCTAATGGCAAAGGCAAACAGACTTAAAAATATTCAACAAGTAGCAATAAAGGATTAGTAACATCATTACTAATTGCTATTTTTAGATGGGAAACCGTCTCACTCTATACACTGAAAGCATGTTGTACCGACTGGAATGATCCTAGCCAAACATCTCAAACATGCCTGCAAATGTAATAACATAAGCAATAGAGCTTATATTCCCATTAAAAAATAAATGTTAGAAAAATAATGATGCTCACTTAAGTTTCTTCAGTTTGCAGTGTGAATCCTTTAGTAGAGAACAGAACTGCTGCACTTCTGAGTCTCCAAGTTTCTTCTGGCTCAGATCAAACTCTGTCAGGAGTAAGGGTTTGTGCCTAAAACTGACTCCAGATAAGTGTTAGCCTTCTCTGCTGCATCACTCTTTAACAGCCTAGAGACAGAGGAACAACAGATGTACGAAGACAATCATTTACAATCAGTCTACTCTCACATAACATAATAGAACATTTGAGAGTGAAATCAGGCAGGGCATTATATAATGGATCTTACACATACAATGCTACACAAGTCAACTGAATCAACCATCTAATCTATAACAAGCTACTTTCACTACATTCTTATTTCAATGTTTGTCCCTCACACTTTGTGATAGAGGCAAGAAATACTGGTGTAATTCACCATTTAAATATCATTCTCTCACCTCAGTGTCTGAAGTTTACATTTCTGATCATTTAGTAAATTGCAGAGATCAGTGAGCAGCACCACTGCAGAGTTTCCAGGGTCGTTTCCTCTCAGGTCCAGCTCTACCAGGTGTGAGGGGTTTGATTTCAGAGCTGAAGCCAGAGCTGCATATCCGTCTCCTGTTATATTACAGTCTGACAGTCTAGTAAGAGGACATGAGGAAATATTCTCTTTCACCTTTTCAGAATGTTCATCAGATCAATCACCTTAGGCCTTTGAGAGATATGCCAATGATTTCCTAAATTATGCTTATTAACACAATTCTACTTTCATAACTCACCTCAGTTTCTCCAGTTTACACTGACGATTCTTCAGTAGATCAGATATGTGCTTCACTCCTGAGTCTTGTAGTTTATTCCCACTCAGATTCAGCTCTATCAGGTGTGAGGGGTTTGATCTGAGAGCTGAAGTCAGAGCACGACAGCCTTCCGCTGTTATACTGCTGTCATTAAGCCTATATACACAGAGAGAGGGCGAGGGGGAGAGATAGAGCAAGAGAGAGAGAGATTTGTTATCCTGCTTATTCTAATTTAACATATAGCACTAGGTCTAAAACAGAAATCTCTCAGAAACAAGCAAATATTTGTTACATTTTGTAACAAATACAGTTTGTGCTACCCCTAGCCCCACCCACCACATGCACATCAAGGAGGTACCGTACTGTAATGGAAAACTAACCAAACTGAATAGAGTCCAGTTGGTACCAAGCAATTGAAAAGTGACATATGTTAGCATTAGGACTCTTGGGATAGCTAAGCTAGGCTCCATTTTCACCTTTGACTTGCTCTCTGTGGCCTTTGGTAAAAGGTAAATGAACAACAATAAACACATTTCTGTATTCCTCTGGGCACCCAAAGCACTTTTGCTGTCATACCTCACATTCATCCATGCACCAGTGTATACATTACATTCACCAGTGGCAGAGGCTGCCATGGAAGTCACCATCCTGCTCGTCGGGACCAGTTTGGGGTTCAGTGTCTTGCTCAAGGATGCTCTGGAAGAGCCAAGCTTGAACCTCCTTTACCTCCAGTGACGTCATTACCCACATGATGTGGTATGGCAATATTATATCTCTAACTCTTCTCTGAAACCACTTTTTAATCTACCTATAAATGCAAGGAATGTCTGTCTGAGTCTGTCTGTTCCACACATAACTCTCAAACCATTCGTCTGATGGACCTCAAATTTGGTACATGTCTTGCTAACGGCACAAGTGACTGCAAAAAGAAGCACATTGCCTCGTGCTGCTCTATCCGCTGTAGCAAGCCCCCCTCACACACAAACACATATGCACACCTCTTACCGTTCAAAGGAACAATATCAACAATACATACAGTTTGAATTTGGCAAATCTTACAACATCATGACGCAAACACATGTGGGTAAGCATTCAGTTAAAATCAAAATAAAACAAAAGTTCTGTTTTATGACATTTTTGAATGTGAACCACAAACAGATAACTTCTGAGCTCTACAACACAGACACAACCTCTGTTGCCTATGAGGTAGGCATGGATTAAGAAAATTTCCACGAACTGGCACAAATCTTTGTCATCATAAATTCAGTAAGGAAGTACCTGCACATATGTAACTAGGCTACAAGTATCCTGGAAAGCAATTTGTACGGGCACTGGCCTAGTATTAAAAATAGCTAAGAGCTGAGCCTTAACTTAAACTCTAGGAAAATGGAACCTGACCAGGACATCCCACTCACATCTAGTGTTAATGGAGAGTGAAAGTTTCCAAATACACTCTCAGGAAATATGGAAACCTGAACTCACTGAAGTTTCTTCAGTCTGCAGTGTGAGTCCTCCAGCAGAGCACAGAACTGCTTCACTCCTGAGTCTCCTGGTTTCTTCTCACTCAGATCCAGCTCAGTCTGGAGTAAGGGGTTTCTATCTAGAATTCCATTCAGATATTCAAAGGCTTTCCATGCAGCATCAGTCTTCAAAAACCTGTTGGGGGGGGGGGGGGGGTATTTTTTGACTCTTTTGTTCAACTGATTTACATTTGGCAGTAGAATCAGTATCAGTGTTCTTTCTCACCTCAGAGTCCTCAGTTTACACTTTGGATCATTAAGTAAATGATAAAAGTCAGTGAGCAGCTTCACTGCAGAGTCTCCAGGGTTGTTTCCTCTCAGGTCCAGTTCTACCACATGCGAGTGTCTTGATTTCAGAGCTGAAGCCAGAGTGGAATAACCTCCTCCTGTTATACTACAGTGTGACAGTCTAAAAAAAGAGAACATTTGATTGTTAAACAAACCACAGCATGCTTAAATTATTCGTATTAAATGTTACTTTTGGATACTCTTTTCTCTGAACATTATCCTGTGTATTCCTGTGTATTCTACACTTTTCTGTCAAATTCAGACATTTATTGTTTCACTAGAATTAAAGCCTGAATGTATTTCCAAACTACTCCAGATGTACAGTATTTCCAGACCACTGTGATGATGACTGCTCATTATTAAAACAAACTCACATCAGCGTCTGTAATTCAGAGCCTGGGTTTGTTATTATTTCAGCAATGTGTTTCACACCCGAGTCTCCTAGTTCATTCCCACTCAGATTCAGCTCTTTCAGGTGTGAGGGGTTTGACACGAGAGCTGAAGTCAGCACAACACAGCCTTCATCAGTTAAACTGCTGTCATTAAGCCTACATGGAGAGAGGAGAAAGACATGTATGTTTAAAAACATACACACACACACACACACACACACACACATATTCTTTTTTTAATGTAATATGTCTTTTATTTGGAATCTGTTTCAGGCCTGACACACCAGCCCCAGCTCAGCAAGTTCTGGCCTTGTCAACTTCACCCGTTTATTCACATCATCAATCTAAATGTCTGTCTCACAGAAAAAAAAACAAAAAACTGCAAATGCCTGTATGTACTTGTATGTACAGGTTTACAAGGTCTCCAAAAAAAATCAAAAATATGAAAATCCATCATCATACAAACCGTGTGTCTGAAAAAGAATTAACTAGATAAGTAGATGGTGAAGTTCCCAATCTATCAGACGAACAACAATAGTGAATTCATTCCACTAATGAGGTTTCATGAAGGAAAACAGTCTTGAGCGTGACCTCTTGGTGTTGGCAGTCAGCTGACAACATTTTTGGTAAAGGGATTAAACATGAACATACTTCAGTTTTGCCAGTGTGCAGTGTGAGTCCTCCAGTAGGGCAGAGAGCTGCTTCACTCCTGAGTCCCCCGGCTTATGCTCACTCAGATCCAGCTCTTTCAGGAGCAAGGGGTTTGTTCTTACAAGTTCAGTCAGATAATCACAGGCTTTCTCAGCAGCAGGACTTCTTAACAGTCTGTGGAGAACAGAGAATATTTATTTGCATGGTAATCAAGAGTTCATTACAGATATTTCACTTTAACCTTTATAATCTCACAGTAGCTTTTAAACATCACAGGAAATAGGTGATATATTAGGGATATAAAATATTTTGAGTAAAGGTATTTGAAAGATTGACATGGCATTTTGTTGCTTTGATGCACTGCCACCATGAGACATTCTTGTGAAACACTACATAGTACTATGAAACCTTTTTGTGAGCCACCAAAGTGAACTAACCTGAGGTGTTTCCCAAAACCATAGTTTCTAGTTTCAATCCGTGTTTCCCACCACAGCCTAAATATGAAAAAAATATTTTCGCCATACCAACACATACCGACGTTTCAGTCAGTCTCTTTTGTTTGCGTTACTTTTCATAACTACCGCTAATTCAGGAGTTGAAAAAACACGAAGCAGCTTTCAAACCTACAGCTCTGTGCTGGAGGCTCCTCCACTCGCGCACGCATGCACACGCACACAGTGAAAGATGGTGTGTCTGTGTGCCGCTCCAAAGCAGCCGTAAATTAGTTACAAATGACAAGGATATTGCCTAATGAGACTGACTGAAACGGTGAGTTAAAGACTATCAAAAACATCTAGGTCGTTGTCCTATATTTACCAAAAGTCTGATTTCATGTGAAGTCTTGCATAAATAATTCCAGTGTCAGAGAAAGAAAATATTTTACAGACATTTTCCACCGCAATTTTTGACATAAACTAGCATGCTTGATATTTAGCAGGTTTAGCTACAGGATTAAAATGGTCACTTAGAAAACTCATCTCTTGAAACTAATTTTGGTGTTGGGGTGATCCTGTATGTAAAGAAAATTTAAACATTATAGAAATGCATTTATTGACCGCAAATAGTGTGAAGAGCAAGAAATGTGTCAACCGTACGGCCAGAGCATGCAGATGGTGTGCAGAGTTATAAAGAGAAATAAAGCTGACGATCAGACAAAAGCCTGCTGGTGCTTGAAAAAAAAAACTGTAATGCTTCTTTTATTTTCTGATGAATAAGTTTGCTAAATACCAGTCAACTTTACTTAATCTTTACCGCAATTAGGTATCTATAACGCAAAATGAATAATACCATCTGTCCATTACTGCACCAAAGTGACCAGATGACCAGGTTCCGATGAAGCCTACCGATTGTTTTGGCTGTGCAGTGCCCATCATAGACTAATTTATTTGTTTTTGCTTGTCCTGTATCTTTCTTTTAATAGCCTACTATAATTTATGCAATGTCACTACATGTCTTACATTAGTATTTCGGTGTATGTGTGTCATGGTCTCACCCTGTGCTGGCAACTTTCCACCACACTGCAACCACGCAATCACCTGCCGCACCCACTCTGCTCTCACTCAGTCACTACCGCTCCTCCCTCTAATTATTCAATCATTGCCTCCACCTGCTACTTGTTCCAGCCACAGTATTTAAACCCATGGTTTCCCTGTTCTGCCACCTCCACGAGGGTTTTCCGGCCGTTTCCATCAAAACCAAGCTACCAGCGCATGGATTTCCCAGTTCCCAGTGTGATCTACGGAGTCACAGCCTGCCTCACACTGCCTTCGCGGTTTCGAGAATGAGACATTGGAGCCGCCCTTGACCCACCGTCCAACCCTCCGGTCAGTCGCTCTCACTCTGTCCTGTGCCTTTAATCTTGTTCTGCGAACTTCTCTGTGCTGTTCAGTAAGGGTTTCGCTGCTCCCTATTTCAGTGGCCATCTCCTCTGCCTTGCCTCCCTCCTCGTCCAGGTTTCCCCATTGGACCTTACGGCAGCCACTGTGTCCCGGGGCCCTGCGTTACACCCCTGACTCTGAACTGAACCCTTGAATAAACTGTTTGTGTCTGCAAAGTATTGCTCTTGGGTCGTCGAGGTCGTCTGTACTGCACCATTACAATATGACAAGCATATACCTTGATCCTTGCTCTCACCTCAGTCTCTCTAGTATATATCCAGGATTCAGTATTAAATCTGTGAGCACTTTCACTCCTGAGTCTCCAGGGTTGTTTCCTCTCAGGTCCAGCTCTTCCAGGTGTGAGGGGTTTAACTTCAGAGCTGCAGCCAGAGTAGCATATCCTTCACCTGTTATATCACAGTCTGGCAGCCTGGAAGAAGAAGAATACTTATTCTGCTTTGAAAACAACAGTATTAAGACAACAGATGGAATACTCAAGGTGTTCAGTTATATGCAACTGGACTTCTTTTTGGAGCTTGACAACAGACAGAGTAATATTTGTAATTACAAAGTATGAGATTATTAACTTTTGTTTATTTATTTTATTGGATCCCAATTAGTTGGGGCAGACACACCAGCTATTTATTCTGGGGTCCGACACACTGAACAGCTCATGCATTGTATCATTTTCACATCCTGACTCCACATCCTGATTATCTAACTATGTAGTGTAAAGTTTTTTTTTTTTCTTGGTGTTTGGCTCATTAACCTTCTTATGTAAGACAGGAAATCCAAGTTGGTAATCTTGTCATGTTGCCCCTGCACTTACTCTAGTCTCTGCAGTTTGCAGTTAGGTTTCTCCAGTAGAGCAGAGATGTGCTTCACTCCTGAGTCTCCTAGACGGTTACCACTCAGATTCAGCTCTATCAGGTGTGAGGGGTTTGATGTCAGAGATGATGTCAGAGCAGCGCAGCCCTCTGCTGATATACTGCTGCCATTAAGCCTTTACACAAAGGGAAAAAATACAAATCAGGGTTGTGTTTTACAGTTATCTGAGTCAACGGAATTGCAACTAGGACACTTTTCAGAAATGATTACCAAAGGTTCATATAAAGAAAAGCAAAAAGCAAAGTCAAAAAGACTACATGTATATGTGCTTCCACAGGAATAACGGGATGAAAGTTTCCACCTCTATTGCACTGACCCCAGAGCACACAAGGGTAACAACTATTGAATCTGCGGGCGGTGGTAGCGTAGTGGTTCAGGAACCTGGCTAGCTTGCAAGTAGCCTGAAAAGTTGTGGGTTCGAATCCCAGCTGCCATTGCTGTGCCCTTGAGCAAGGCACTTAACCCTAAGTTGCTCTAGGGGAGACTGGCCCTCAACAATTGATAGTTGACAAGTTGTAAGTCGCATTGGATAAAAGCGTCTGCTAAATACATAAATGTAATGTGTGAATCTGGGAGTGTTTTACAAAAAAAAATTACTTTCATGGTTAATATAATGAAAAAATCATTGAAAAAATTGCAGTATATCTCAATTAAATTAGGAATTAATCCATGTACTGTAGCTCTGTTGTTCAGGGTCACTGAGTGTCGTTGGTAGGAAAAAGAACAAGAAAATTAATCACAGCATAGACCAAATAGTGCATTAGCAACTAACACTAATCAAATGTGGCACAAAAACTCACTTTCAGCTTCATTTTCAATTCAATTCAGTTTTATTTATACAGCGCCTTTTACAATAGTATTGTCTCATGGCGCTTCACAGAAGGAGCACCCAAGAGCAACAGGGGCAAGGAAAAACTCCCTTAGGTTCAGTTAATCTAGGAAGAAACCTTGGGCAGATCCACGACTCAAGGGGCTAACCCAACTGCCAGGGGTCATGGAGAAAAATTACAATCAGTAGTAACCATGACCCATAGCCCCATTCAGTTAAAGGAGCTATATGTAAGAACTTACTGAAATAACTTTAAAAATGCTCTTGATGTCTCATCAGGGATTGAGGAGTCACAGTAGATTAAAATATTATCTTCACTGACAACAACAGTACAGCCTGTAAATCCGGAAATTGGCATTTGCAACCCACAAGTCCTATTTATGTTTTGTGTTTTTGTTTTGGGTCGAAAATGTGTTGCCAGTTAGCGCCTGGAACAGGAGGCTGACATGGATCAGCGGAACTGTTAGCTAAGGTAGGCTATGTAGTTAACACTGTTAGATCTGTAGAAAATAATTTGAACTGCGCTAATTTGCTGGGGAAAAAATACTGTTGCCTAAAGAAGACATTGCAGATGTTTTAAACTCCAGGGAAGGTTCTACAATCCCAAACTAATTTGCAAACTCTCTACTGACCCAACGCAACCCGAATGCTTACAATATTTCATCCAAGAATATTTAGAGTAGCATAGGTTATGCTGTGGATGTAAACCTAAACAACTGAGGGAATGATACAAAGTAGCCTGCCATTGTCATGGAACTCGTGATAGGCAGATTCTGATCCAGCAACCTGCACAATAGCTCAGGGATATGAAATAGAGATAGTCCAAAACGGAGATTGCCAGCTGAGGTTTTACATTGACTGACAAGGTGGCTCACATTAGGCTGAGGGATAGCCTACTCTTATAGCCTATTAACTAGTTTTGTTGGAAGCCAGAATATTTGAAATAAACTGCTGCAGTAGGCATACCTTGGGTTTTGAGTAGCCTGATCTAGTCTTGCTAGGTCAGAAAGTCAAGACCTAGCTATACAAATGCTTTTCATCATTGTATTACTAAAACATGACATGACAGTATTCTTATGGCAATCTGCGAGAAGCTTGTTTTGATCAAGGCTGCAATACCAGCATGAAACGCTAGAGGGAGCGGTCTTGCATATAGCTCCTTCCATTATCACATTATCTGCTGGTTCACTATTCAGTCTATATTGTCAATCAATTTTTCTGTTTCTTATTCCTACAGACTGCACTCGGTGACCTCAAAAAACAAGGCTATCGACTGATTCACACAGTATTTCTCCTTTAAGGATTAGTAACAATACAAATTGTATTATTCCACAATAAATCATCTCTCTCCACAGACTGCATGTCTGTCACTCTGTCATACTGACCTGAAATACTAGCAAAACAGCTTCTAGATGCTTGCAAATAACCCAAAACTGTAACTGTTAATTTCCTGAATATAAGCTGCATATATATTCCTGAATATAAGAGCATAAAACACTGGTCAATTGTTTATGGAACCAAAAGGGCAAATAAAACCTTATATTCATCCTTATATAACCTGATATTAACCACAGTTTGTTAAACATTACCTACAATAAATCAATATCAGACCATGAGTCAATGAGAAAGTAGAATGAAGAAAAGAAATGCATTCCCATAGCCTTCACCCATGTATTAACTGCACATATGAAGACATATGTCTGTAATATACCTTGTATAAGAATGTCATTTTCCAAGTAAAGAAGAAAATTTGAAGAAAAACATAATGACACTCACTTAAGTTTCTTCAGTTTGCAGTGTGAATCCTCTAGTAGAGAACAGAACTGCTGCACTCCTGAGTCTCCAAGTTTCTTCTGGCTCAGATCAAACTCTGTCAGGAGTAAGGGGTTTGTGCCTAAAACTGACTCCAGATAAGTGTTAGCCTTCACTGCTGCATCACTCTTTAACAGCCTAGAGACAGATAAACAATACATGTATGTCAACAATCATGTATTAAGTGTCTACTATCACATCATAACTTAACATTTGTGTCTGAAATCAGACAGAGCATTACATAGTGGCTCTTACACATACAATGTCACACAAGTTAACAGAATCAACCATTTAAACTACCGTAATTCCTTAAATAATGGCAGAGGCCTTTCTTTACTTCAGCTGCACAAGACACAGGCTTTTATTTTAGTGAGGCTTTGTATTACAGGCAGGCCTTTATTTCTAGATGTAGGCTATCCTTTGTATTACAGGCAGGACTTTATTTCTAGATGTAGGCTATCCTTTGGTGGATGTGGTGTTTGCATGTTCTATGTATCGTGCGCCTGCTCAGACTTTCCAGTGTTTTCTTAGTTACATCAAATTCACCCCAACCGACATTTCTGTATTTGCTACATGAATATACTAATGCAAACCTCGCTGAAGTGTTCTACTCAACATGATCAGCTGGTTTGCTGGAACAGATGGCCTATTTAAAACTTTTACTTTGAAGCCAGGATGCTTATCTCTGCGGCACAACAGCATGGAAAACCAATGTCTGTTTTCATCACTGGGAATAGCCTACATTTGCAGTAATTCTGTTAATAAAACAAGATCTCCGTCTTTATTTCATGCTTTATAATTATCCTGCAGCTCATGAGATGACCAGCAACGGTATTTCAAGGTAAGCTTAGCGATCGCCATGGTCGTATCTCCCATTAAGGACACCGAGGTCATGTCCTCTGCATCTTTTCTAGAGTTGATTTATAGATTTGTAGATTTATAATTATAATATAACCTGTATCAAATCCACTGTCTTTCAGATATATACCTGACCTCTCAAAACAAGAATGTTAGACAAAAATTGCAGAGTGGGTGCTTGCCTACTTCTCAAAACAAGAGCATCTATGTTGGCAAAAAATCGTGGTGTGTGCTTGGAACACATAATATATCAAGACTGGCATCAGCTTCAATATAAACTGAAATTATAAGCTGCTGGCATTTGTCATGGTGAAGAAAAGACAGAGTGTGTCTTCTGCTAGAATGAGATGGTAAACTCTACAAAGACAGCCTGCAATCACAGCCTCTCCCAAAAATGTCTTTTGTGAGTGGGAGAGCCACAGATGCAGCAAGAGAGAGAGTGACAAGGAGAGCAATTTTTATTGGGCTGTTTGTTATTTAGTGCAGATGTACCTTTACAGTCGACCTCTATATCTCTCTCTCACTAGGCTATTAATTAGTCAGAATGAAAGTTTATTACATCATTGCAGGCCTCTATTCAACTGTTTGGTGGCTGGCTCACAGAGATCCACAAAGGAATCGGTAACTTGGGGCATGTTAAAGGAATACGCCACCCCCAGGTGAAATTGAGTCTATCCCCACTGTCCCTAGAGTTGGATAAGTGAGCAGAACAGTTTTCCAGCTGACCCAGCCATTGCCCGACTCTGGCAGCACTGACTTTAGCTTAGCTTAGCATAGTCGCTGTGATCTAGTGTTGCCAACTAGCATAATGCGGCAAAAGTGAAGCAATTCCCTCAATTTTTTTTGTAATTACTTCTCGTGACCTGTGCATTTAGATTGAGTATAAATGACAATGTAAATTAACACGAAGGGATTGACCAAGCGGTATTTAGATGGGGGACTATATTCCGCGGAAGCACAGGCGAAGCACAGGCAAAGCACCACTGAAAGTAAATGGTAAATGGACTGCATTTATATAGCGCTTTTCTACTCCTACGAGTACTCAAAGCGCTTTACAGAGTATGCCTCACATTCACCCATTCATTCACACACCGGTGGCAGAGGCTGCCATGCAAGGTGCCAACCTGCCACCGGGAGCAATTTGGGGTTCAGTATCTTGCTCAAGTACACTTCGATGGGGTCAGCCCGAGTGGGGCTCAAACCTGCAACCCTTCGTCCACCACCGCCCCTAAGGCGCAAAGACACCATGCAGCACCTGAAAATCCCCGACTTCCATCAACACACAAGCATGGAGTTGTTACCGGTAGGCAGTGAGAGTAGGCAGACAAAGATGATGACTTCAATTACCAAGATCCAAAACCCTACCTGTTCGAACCCGTGTTCACTGAAGAGGAGCTTCGAGCTTTGGATCTGGGAAGAGAGGGCGCTCCAACTACTCAAGGCGATTCGCAAACACAAACTGGTGGTGTGAGTGTGGAGTGTGCCAACCGATGCCGACTGAAATGGAGTGTTTGTGTTGTGCAGAGTGGGAAGTCATCATCTTTGTAATCTTCAATATTCGTCGCCATTTTTACTCAGTATATGAGAAAACATACTTCCAAACACTGTAACAATCTAACTGCCTACCAGTAACAACTCCAGACTTGTGTGTTGACAGCGTTTTTTGTTTTGGTGTTCCATGTGCTTTTGTTTTTGTTTTGAATCTTGTTTCCTCATTGTGTCTCACCTGTTTCTCCTGGTTCAGTTACTGTCGCAATGTTTTCCTGCTGTGTCCTGTTTGCCCTTGTGTGTCTGTCTGCTATTGAAGCTTGCCCAGTTTTCTGTCCTGTGTCTGATTGTCTGACCTTGTCTCCCTGCTAGTAAGAAGTTTGTTTAAATCTACCTCTGGATTATCTGTTTCTGCCAGCGGAATTTTTGTCCTCTGTGAGTAGTTTTCTGAACCTGAAACCCAGTCTGAAACCTCTGTGCTTTCTTGGATTTTTTGTTCTTTGGAATATTTTGTGAACTACCGCAAATAAATCTGCCAAATCAGATCTGCATTTGGGTCTCTGTCTGGGAAAGCCTTACAAGGTAGGTCAAGACAATTGCCAGGGCCGAATTTTGTTCCCAGTCTGACTCTGGGGTTATTTGCAGCTCATAATGCAGGAAATACAATATTTTGGTCATGAATAAAACTGTATTACACTATATTGCATTTAGCCCACACAAAAATGCAGATTTTGTTGTAGGCCTGTACTTTGCCCCATAACTGCAGGTAGGCCACAGTATATTTAAATCTATTGAAATTCAGTGACGGGTAACCAACCTAACCTACACTGATTGATATCAGGCCTATGATGATTTGTTAAGTAATGTGGTGATGGATTGAATATCCTTTTTTTGTCAAATAACAGCTACCTGGGATCAGTTAACCTCTTTGGCCATTAGAAAATAATAAACAGAAGAAAAACAGTTCCCAGTTCCTCAGTTGAGAATAGTCAGGAGAAGAGAAGGAGATTACAGGGAAAACCTTTACAAGTGAGTGACGGTGAAGAAGTGACCTCCTGTCAACACACACATGCACACACATGGGAACTGGCAATAGCCAAGACTCAAAATCATGATCTACAATTGAGTGACTTGTGAAAATTACCATTTTTGTGTCTGATAGCCAGTGGTCTGACACACACTCACACACACAGTCATGGGGGTCATAGGTTTCAAACCCCACAAACTCTCTCATTGTACAATTTGCACAACGATTTTTTCATTGTTGGACATTTTTTGACCTCGGCATTTGAAAACTCAGACCGATATGTAGATACATGTGAAAACAGTAATCAATGTAAGTAGCGTTAACAGTCAAAGAATAATTTTCTTGACAAAATATCATGTAGGGAGCCTAATTCTAATCCAGACACCTTGATAGGAAGATTACTGTATTGATGGTTGGTTGCGCTGACAGCAGGACCTACCACTTCAGCCTGTTTCAGACACGCATAACACACACACAAGTGCTGTAAGTAGCATTTACAGAATATTTAAATTATTATTTTAAAGTGGTAGAGACGTAGGCTACGTAATGGTTTCCTGGTATGTACAGCAATATGCTGAGAAATTTCCAAACAAGTTTTAAACAATTTGTTTGTTTGTTTTTTTTTAACCTGGCCTGAATTTTCAGGTCTGGCCTTTATTTTCTTGCGTCGACTATGACCCCATTATGTTAGGCCCAGCCATTCATTTAAATCGGTTATTGTTTAAGGACTTACGGTATAACAAGCTACTTTCACTAAATTCTTTTTTCACTGTTTGTTCTTTTCATTTTATGACAAGTCAAGAAATATTAATGTGATTCAGCATTTAAAAATCATTCTCACCTCAGCACCTGAAGTTTAAATTTCTGATAATTTAGTAATTTGTAGAACTCAGTGAGCAGCTCCACTGCAGAGTCTCCAGGGTTGTTTCCTCTCAGGTCCAGCTCTACCAGGTGAGAGGGGTTTGATTTCAGAGCTGAGGCCAGAGCAGCATATCCTTCTCCTGTTATATTACAGTCTGACAGTCTGGAATAGAATGGAATGGAATGGAAATAAGATCATAAAGTCAAAAATATCATTAAAAAGACCAACTACCCAAGAACTAATCAAGGAATACAATTAAAAAAATAATTAAAGCATATATTGTGTACTTTTTCATGAAATCAATTTTAGGATTTGAGAACTCGCATGCAATTACTTTATTTGATACAATGGTTCGGTCCACTGAAAAGTATTTTACAAAACAAATTTGACGATAATCTTAAACAGTTTACACTGAATAGAATCCTCTTCCCTTGAAACCAGAATGGTAGAATTTCTAAAGATTACATAAAAATGGTCAATCATAGATTAACAGTCAGATAAAACACAGACACCATACTCCCAGTCAAACTAAAGTGTCAAAATTACTTGAGTGTCTCCAGTGCACAGTTTGGATCCTCCAGCCCGGTACAGAGTTCTTGGGCCCCAGTATCTCCAATGCTGTTGTCACTGAGATCCAAATGTTTCAGCTTTGAAGATGTTTTGCGAATAACACCTGCCAGTACTGTACAGCTCCTTTCAGTGAGGTTACAGCCATTCAAACTACAGAGGAATACAGTCAACAGTGACAGTCATCTCTAAAATCAACACTGCTATCAGCTGTGTGTATGTAGACCTGTGCTTCTAAATTAATGCACACTACCATCATACTTACAGAGCTGTCTGGGATTCTTCCATTACTGGCTGCAGCCTTTGCAGGCCTTCATCAGACCTGAAGTATTTCCTTAGGTCGAACACCTCCAGGTTCTGATCTGATGTCAGCAGCACAAACACTACAGCTGACCACTGGGCAGATGAGAGAGTAGCTTCAGAAAGTGTCCCTGCACTCAGGAAGCTCTGGACCTGTTCCACTAAGGAGTGATCGTTGACTTCATTCAGACAGTGGAAGAGGTTGATCACCCTTTCTGATGTGGGCATCTGCCTGATCTTTTCCTTTATATAAGTGATTGTTTTGTCATTGCTCATGTCATTTTCTATTTTTGGTAGTAAGCCATGCAGGAGACTCTGATTAGATTCCAGAGAGAGGCCAAGAAGGAAACGCAGGAACAAGTCAAAGCGTCCATCTTCATACTCCAAAGCTTTGTCCACAGCACTCTTGTGTAAGATGACCATGGATTCCTCTGCCGAAGGAAACCAACTCCAGAGCCAATTGAAAAGCTGAATGTATATTCCAGGAGCTTGTGGTTGGGAGATTATGTGCTTCCTTTGAACAGCCATCATCAGAAACACATACAAAGCTGCAAGATACTCTTGGATACTCAAATGCATGAAGCAGAACACCTTCCCCTGATAGATCCCTGATTCCTCTTTAAAGATCTGGGTGCAAATGCCAGACTGCACTGCTGCCTCTCTGATATCAATGCCACTCTCTCTCAGGTCTTCTTCATAAAATATCAGGTTGCCTTTCTCTAACTGTTCATAAGCCAGCTTCCCAAGATCAAGTATGGTGTCCTTGTTCCATTCTGAATCAAGTTCATGCACATTTTTATACTTTAGACTCCCCTGTTTGGTTTGAAAAATGAGGAAATAGGTATACATCTCTGTCAAAGTCTTTGGAATCTGTTTACCTCTTGAGGATTTAAGAATCACCTCAAGGACAGTAACAGTAATCCAGCAAAACACTGGTATATGGCACATAATGTAAAGACTTCTTGAAGATTTAATGTGAGAAAGGATTCTGCCCGCAAGATCCT
Source organism: Tenualosa ilisha (assembly GCA_015244755.2). Lineage (NCBI taxonomy): Eukaryota > Metazoa > Chordata > Actinopteri > Clupeiformes > Clupeidae > Tenualosa > Tenualosa ilisha. The sequence continues at coordinate 173,246 of PYXC01002603.1, read as the reverse complement.
TATCACTGATCCTCTTCATGAAGTATTCCTCTTTCTGTGGATTGCTGAATCCCTGTGCTTCTGTGACCCGGTCAACATATTCAGGAGGAATTTGATGGGCTGCGGCTGGTCGAGAAGTGATCCACAGTAGAGCAGATGGGAGCAGATTACCTTTGATCAGATTGGTAAGGAGTATATCCAGTGATGTGTCCTTTGTTACTTCAGTCAAACTTTCATTTTTCTGAAAGTGTAGTTGGAGTCGACATTCATCCAGACCATCAAAGACAAATAACACTTTACAATTCCCTAATTTTTCTAAGCTTAACTGCCTTATTTCTGGGAAAAAGTGATGGAGAAGACCCATCAAAGAGTACTTTTTTTTTCTAATGAGGTTGAGCTCCCGAAAAGGCAGTGGAAATATGAAGCGGATTTCCTGGTTTTCTTTTCCCTCAGCCCAGTCCAGGATGTATTTCTGAACAGAGATAGATTTCCCAATGCCAGCTACACCCTTTGTCATAACACTTCTGATTGGTTTGTCTTGGCCAGGTAAGGGTGTGAAGATGTCATTGCATTGGATTGGGGTCTCCTGTCCGGCTGATCTCTTTGATCTGGACTCAATCTGCCTGACTTCATGCTCCTCATTTACTTTTCCACTTCCTCCCTCTGTGATGTAAATTTCTGTGTAGATTTTTTCTAGCAAAGCAGATTTCCCTTGCTGCTGTATTCCTTCAAACACACTCTGGTACTTCCTCTTGAGAGTTCTTTTCAGTTCCGTCCGACAAACTACATCCAGTTCATCTATTTAAGGGAAAAAGAACACATTTGACAAATGTAAAATATTACTTTCTCCTAGTCCAGCTTTGTGACATAAAGAAAGAATTCTTACGAGCTTGTAGTTTGTCAGCAATATCGGTCAGTTTCATGTTCCTCAGGAAGTGCAGTGCCATCTTGAGAGCCCCTTCTCTGGCATCCTCACTCTTTTCCCCCTCTTTACTCTTAGAGGATTCTTGGTAATCTGGACTCAGAACCCACTTGAATCTCTTCAGCTCATTCTTCACAAAGGTGATGATCTTCTCCTCGAGTACCTGGGATACACATATCTATGTCAGAAACGCGCACAGCAATAGACCTCCACAGTGATATCACCAAAACCTTATTGAAAGCCCACCCATGTCTCCATGATGAAAAAATCCATAAATTTAACCCAAGCTTTTTGAATAATCTCTGCTTTCAAAGTTTAGGTTACGGAGAAGTCCAGGATGCTGATTTTTTTCCCACTCACCTTCGTTATCTTTTCCTACTTGGTGTTTGTGATCCTCGTTGCAAGCTAAGAGGTGTACTATGCTTTTTGCTAACCAGGAGCCAACACAGGCTAGGAGCCCTTTGGCAGCTTAGCATGTCACATTCTTTCGTGGCAGTAAGTTTTATAGCTTGTTTCTGCACTCAACAATCATCATATAAATGAAATCAAATCCACATTTTTGTTATTTACTGTCATTAACATCCGTGCATATTTGTTATTTGATGCAGACCAGGGGTGCCCAACCAGTCGATTGTGGCCAGCCAGACGAAGACAATGCAGGTAGATCACGCGAGAATAAATGCTCTTTAGCCATTTAATTTCTCCTCGTTTTGGATTTGACATGCAATTGACATGAACGCAGTCGGCACAGCTGCTGCAAACTACTGTCAAACTTGTGGTAAATGGAGTCTTTAGTCTCTTTTCTCTTCTATGATAACATAAAGTACACAGGTCACTATGCAGAAGTTCAATATGCACAAGACCAGTTCATAGACAGCTGCTCATGTCTGAAGGTTAACTGTAACTATGCGCTCTGAATGTTAAATGACAACTAGCTGACAGTAGCGAAGTCTCAAATTCTTGTTAAGATTTCGGGAGCTTTGTCCAGGGATGACAGAGTTTCTCTTTGACATTATTCGCAGAACACAAGCAGTATAATGACAGCATATACTTCATTATATGGCATTTTTTAAAAGAGCTGACGGACACGTTAAATGGGAATACAAGGAAAAGGCCAAACCATGGTAGATTTGAAGCAAGGGTGAGTGTGCAGAGCTTGCATGCCTGGGATGCAAGCGTGGGAGTGGTATCATGTAGTCAATCTTTTTGACGCCGTTATTTCAAAAGTAGCTCGCAAGCTGAAAAAGGTTGAGCACCCGTGATGCAGGCACTAGATGTGAATTTTCATGACTATGTGTAAACAGGGCCAGCGTAAAGGGTTGTAGGGAAGAAACAGAAGGCTTGTGCGCATTCTGTCTTTCTGAGCTTTAGATGAGATGTAGGTGAGATAGTAATTGTAACCAATCTGACTCCAGTTTATAAATTCACCACTAGGTGGAAGTTAAGCATTAACCATTATCAGTACCACACCTTAGAAGAATTAGGTTCTGTTCAGACAGAACTGGGTCTGGCAAAATAGTTCGGTGATAGGAGATACAGGCACAGTACGCACTGAGACCATTAAAATGATACCAAACATAAACACATTTACATTTCATATATGCAAGATACATTTCAAATCCAAAATTTAAAATGAAGTCACTCTGCTTCAGTGGGGCTTGGCCTAGCAGTAGGTGTCAATAGTTTGTCACAAAGCAGGTAGTTAGACTAGGGCCATTAATGTTGCCAGGCCCAGACGTTGGGGTTCAGACTTAATTTATTTTACCAAGTTACATTCAATACAGGCTTCTATCAGATTCCATTTTTCAAGGTGAGCAGACTTGGGTGGGGTGGAGGTGCCAAGGGACAATTGGGGCACCCTTTAGAATAGCCTTACAGGGTGAAGAACATTTTGGCTTCAGCCACCATAGACCGAATGACATCCATATACATTGGCAAACCATAGACTAAAATTTAGCAAGAGAAAAAAGGCATTTAGGCACGGGAGCCTACATTTTGTGATTCTCATGTTCAGTACAGTTAGATGGCAGATCTGATTTTCTATCCAGTACTCCAGACTGTCTCCAGACTTGTTATGTTATTATACATACATAGTTATACATAGTTTTGCTGTTTTATGTCTACAGCAGCCAGTAAAAATACAACTCACAAAATATAATACAGAGATATATAGAAAATATGAAATACAGATGCAGACATACTGCATACAATCACATACTTGGAAAATGTGTTTTAAATCCTGTTGCTGATCCTGATCACTGGCATCTAGTTCAGGCATTCTCCTTTGCTCTCTAAACAGGAATAAAAGAGTTTATGGAGGACATGTTGAAGGATTCAGTCTCTAGAGTAACAGTATGCCTATAAATTAATTAATTCATGTTATGTTGTGACATCTCAGAATTCTATCCCACATGAATACTCAGTGGCTGTTTTGAACACCTACGGAATTCCATCAGCGTTGTCTTGATGAAAGTTGATGATCCTTTCATTTGACTGGTCACTCTTCAGGGACATGCAGCTGGGCACAGGAGACAGACATCTCTGCTGATCTGTGGATCTGCTGCACAGAACATCTTTAATTTATCTCAGATTAGATTCTTTTGATTGTCAGATTAGTTGATTCTTGGAACACAAGACTTTCCCTTTATGTGACCGCTGTTTGTTGCAGCATAGCGCAACACAGTTAATTGATTGCTAATTTTTTTCTCTCTCTTTTGACAGGTATTTGCTAAAACATTGCTAAAACATAGCTAAAATGAAAAATTACATGTTATTAAACTTTTGTGTCACACTTTGACATTTTTGGATAAAAGCATCTGCTAAATAGCTCTAATCTCTACCATGCCCTCCAATATTACCCATAATGTAAGGCATAAGAGTAGGCAAGTTGTAGTGCATGAGACCATATCTTACTGATATCTGTTTGCAGTTTGGATTATACAAATGACTGCAACACAAGTCACTTTTTGCATCTGATGTATAGATGTTCTATATGCCGATACATGGAGAACACAACTGCAAGCACAGTAATAAAGAATTTCCACCTGTCAGAGTCAGTGTTCTCCTTGGAGTCACTCATGTCCAATTCACAGCTTCTCTCAACTTCCCCTGACATTGTCTCTGAGGTGGCTGTGGTCACACAGTTATCTTGAAGTCAGCACAGACAAACATCTTTATCTGGAGGTCAGAGAAAAATACTGTTAATGTGTTTACACTAAGGGAGTTAAAGTTCAACATGGCACAAGCTCTGATTGAGATCAAGTTCATAAACATTACTAGTGCAGCCTAATTTTCCTATTAATGATTTCTGTTAAATCATTATCACACTTAACCTTCTATTAATGGTAGTCTAAACTGCCATTAATTCTGCACTGAAATTATCACATTGTGGTGAGGACTAACTTCACCAATATCTACTGTTAAACAAACATTGAAAATGTCAGTAGGTCTAATGTCTGTATTAACATGTGAACACTTTTAGATAAATACTTCACCTAACATTCACAAGCATTTAAAAAGGACAGGTAAGCATTTGAACATCACAAACATCCAACATAGGGCCCAGACAGATCGATCTAGGTCTGGACCAGACACAGTCACTCATAGCTACTGGCTAATGCTGGGTCAGGCTGGTAACAAAATTCATCCCTGCCTCCTCTGCTCAGTCATCGGTAGTGTTCATGCTAAAAGAGTAAGTTATACACCGTGAAGGAAACACAAAAGGTCTGCTGTTTGCTGGTGACAATTCATTCTTTGAGTTATAGGTAGGGGTACTTTGAGCAAGGGTGTAGGTTTGGTCTCAGGTTTGGTTGGGGCAAAACCAACCCCAGATAGCACCCCCCACACACACACAACTCCACAGTTGTTGACACCTGCCCCCCAGTGTGCAAAAGTTGTAACAAAATAGGTCCAATTTTACATTCGTACTACATTTTGATGTCTTGTTTGATGATTCACTTCTCTTTCATAATGAAGCAATTAACCCTATGGGCCCTACATTTTTGTCAGGGTAACTTCACTAGCATTACTTTTGAGCTCTTATCTCAGTCACAAGGCCATCTGCACATGCTATATCATATTTTTTCAGGGCAGGCTAGGCTATCCAAATCTGGCAGGATTTGACATTTTACTTCTTGCATATTCCTTACATAAGCCTTAGTGTTAAGAAATATAGTTTGTGTTTTTCTGCATTTTTGCACATATCTCACCATAGGAATCATGCCAGTAGAAATATCTTTTCATAAATGGATAGGGTGGGTTTTCTGGAATCTGGCAGCATAAGATGACAGTGACATACTGTTTGGCCTTGCAATTTACAAAAATATATGTACCATTGACAGGATATTTTATTTATGTTCATATTTTGTTTATATTTTTTGAGATCATGAGATGTTAGATTAATGCGTATGAGATGGACGTAGAGCTGTATTAATATTGGTATTTTTATGTAAATTAAAAGTTAGTTTTCTCACGAACCGTTCATTACTGCAGCTAACACAGTTGGAAATCTCGGGTCGTGCAGTTTCACGTGATATGAGCGTGGTATCTGTGTGATAAAAATTCCTCGAGTAATCTGACAGGAAGTATGGGTGTGAATTCAGGGGCAAGGTCTGGCTGTCGGTGGTTGGCACATCTTGCGCCCATGCCCCACAGTTTGAGAAACGCTGCTGCAGGCTACATTAACACCACCACACGAAGTTTAACAATTTTCCACAGAAGAAAGACTGTTGATGTAATACTTTGCAATGATAGGTTTGTATTGCGTGGTATAAATAATGTCAGCCTGTTCTGGGCTACTACTTGGGTGTTGATTTTGCTCCGTGTTTTTTTCTTTTTTGTGGCATTATCTAGGATATCTACAGTGCAAAAAATAGGACAAGTTGAGTTTGAATACCAACGTGATGATAATGTTAAGTTGCACCTGTTTCTGAGGACCTGCAGTAGGCTACCAGATAACTTACATTGTCAGCAAAACACACGTAGGGCCTATGCTTTCTCCTTCATGTCATCTACTTGCCTCTATGATTTTGCTCCATATGAGGAGAACGCAGACCCTTTGTTTCAGCCAAAGAAATTGCAGCATGGATAACCCTGTCGCTCAAACTCTGGAATGCAGAATGCTGACACGTCGAAAACACAAAACGTGACCACTGATTCATTTGCTGATTACATTTAAGAGCATAGGAGGATTTATCGTTTTCTAGTCGGGTGTCGTCAGGTCCCCTCTCTACGCAGCTGCATTTAGCCCAATATGCTATGGACACAAAGATTAGGCAGAATTGATTCACAGCTGCATGCAACATTTTGTCTTTGTCATTTAGCTTCTGAATGGTTACAGTCAAATTCTACTTACCACAGTTGCAGGTCACTGGTGGCGATCGTTGTGTTGTGTCTCTTTGTTTAACTCAGTTTTCTACATTTCTTTACGTATGTAGCCCTGAGCTCTAGTTTCCACCGTCTCTCCTTTCACTTTCTCTTCAACCGCCTCAAAAAGTAGAGAGAGGAATAGTTTCAGCTTTAACATAGCTGACGCTCCCTCTAGCGATTAGGCCGTGGGCTGTGTGTGTGTGTGTGCGGATGTGAGTGCGCGAGCGTGCGTCTTTGAGAGCATTCATGTTACATCGATGCTAGTAACTTCATGAATGGATGAAGAGGTGTTTTCAAAAACACAAGAGTCAGCTTTAGTGCCTTTAAACTCTGCAGACTGGGCAATGGGTAGGAGGTTCCCAACAAAAAATGATGAACTCAACTGCTGAAATGGCTGTAGGCTACACACTATCTGGGATGTAGGCCTATCCCTGCTAGACGTTTTATTATTGTTTTATGTTTAGAAAAGAGGAAATGTGTACTAATTTCACTAAATACAATTTTACAAAGTTGAGCCATGGTTTCAGTAAATCACAAGCATGTAGCTTGGGAATAAAACCAGAACCTTGTGCGTGCTACAGTTTCATTTTGTACAGGAGGTCTGGACATTCAGCAGTGAGATTCAATTGCTTGCTTGAAGTTTTTAAGTTGAAAAACAGCCCCTGACTGATAGCTTTCCTTGACTGATAGCATTCTAGTTCTCCATTCACAACGCCTCCGCTGACTGGACAGGTTAAACTGCCTCCTGAGACAACAAGCTCAATGGGATCAAATTAAGACTAGCTGTAGAGACATGATAATCAAGTGGAAGTGCTAGGAAGGCATGGCCAGGGTACAAGCATGTGCACAATTTAATCAAGCGAGCACACATTCTCTTGATACAAAATCACACCTCTCAGCTCTGGTTGTGTGCAGCACAGAGCAATATGCCACTTTTTGGAAACAGCAAGAGACACATTCTCTAAAATAGGAGGGAGAGGGAGACACACAGACACTTGCGCACGCGCACACGCACACATGAAAAAAAAAATGTTTGGACACACATTCTAATTCAATGTTTTTTCTTTATTCTAAAATGTCTACACTGTAGATTAATACAGAAGACATCCAAACTGTCAAGAAATATACATTATTTTTAGCAAACAAAAATGATGAATAAATCAGAATATGGTTTAGATTTTAGATATCATAGACTTTTAGAAAACATGTAGTTTATGCTGTTTAACCTGTTTACTTAAGTGTATGTACTCTTGGTTGATGCATTTTGGCCTTATACCCTACGTCTATACATGCAGTCATTGGTTCCCCCCATGCACCAGCAATGTTTTGTCACTAAGTGCTGATTTGCAGTTACATTTTTGCACTACTACCTACAAATATTTTTTGAAAAACTCTAGACTCTGAAGTTGCAGGTTTTGTATTTAGCATTTCTTTTTACATTGTTACAACACATCCTTTTGCACCATTACATTTTTGCACATCATTCTGCACTATCACAACACATCAGGATTTTGTTGTGCTTTCTTGTGTTTTTGTCATGTGATCGTTTTGTCTTGTGATCTTGTCTTGTTTAGTGTTAGGAAAATGTCCTTATCTGCTATGCAGCTTTTTCTTTAGTGTTAGGAAATGTCTTCATAGCTAGAAACACACTTTTAATTCTTCTGTATGTCTAGTATATGTGGAGGAATTGACAATAAAACTGACTTCACTTGAACAGTTGAGCAGTGTCTCCACACATGATGGAGAGGGAAGAGACTGAGTTTACATGTACTTCAGTATCCCTTCACCGGTGTTGATAATATTTGAGACAAGGTGTGCACAAAGCTGGCACTTCATATCAGCCATAAGCCCTGCCCACTCTGGAAAAATATCTGCCCTATGACCCATCTTTCATCTCTCTTTAAAGCAGATACTGAACTTTTAGCTTCTATCAGCAAAATTAAATATTTGGGCTTTTTTTGTTTGTTTTTTTGTTTGTTTTTACAAAATATAGGCTACCATTCTCCAGCTTTTCAACCCTATTCACTGAAAACTGTTTAGTGCCACAGATGAAACTATTCAATATTTGGGTTAGCTGGTTTACAAATATCATAACCGGTCCACTCCTAGTGACTCATAGAATGTGTCTTATCCAATCAGAAATGGCTAAATAGTTAGACCAGACATAACTGTTGTATAACAGGTAAATAATTCAATTCTGTCTGTAGCACAAAAGAATGTGACACAATGTAGCAAAATAGCAGTGCAAGGCGTTAGAATCTCTTGTACCAACTACTTGCCTGTAAGCTAGCTGATGCATTTACAAGGTTCGACCTAAGTAAACAGCAAAAACAACAATAATTTTCTCAACAATTTAAATCTTCTCAAACAATTTAAATGTATTTTAATTCATGGAAATCATGGAATCATGGAACATAGCCTATGGTTAGTCTAAATGTTAGCTAGCCCACAAAAAGAACAAATTAGCCAATTTTACAACCTGCAAGTGAGAATGAATTAAAAATGTCAAAAAAAAAAAAAAAAAATCAGAGTAGCATAGATGACATTGCTGAAATCCAGTATCTCTTCTAAGCCCTCAAAGACTTAACTTGCATGAGTCAATCATGATGCCGAGTCATGCCAGTCTTTGGTTCAGGGTTTGGGTTTGGGATGTTGATGAAATAAGATTTCTATCAACCTGTGACCTCAGGCGCCCCTCAGTAGCTGTGCACAAACCCAATGTCCACCTAATGATGATATCCTAGCCACACCTCAGCTATGAAATATAAGTCCTAGGACATTTCACCTAGTTTATCCAAGTGAAGACCGCTTCACGGGCTCTTCACTCCGCTGTGCTTGCTTTAGGCTACTCCATTCAAGTCCATTATTCTTTAATGAGCTGTTGCTGTCCAGTGCAATGCTGAGAGCGCTATGTCCAGATCAAAACCCCTGTTCATCAGCATATTTTGATGGATTCAGTATTCTCTGTAGTATCCGACTCAATGTGTGAAAGATGCCTGTGATGGTAAAGAAAACTTGGTAACAATTTATATTAGCACACACAGATCCTCCATTAAGAAGCTGCTTATTAACATGCAAATTAATAACATACTAGTCATTTGTTAGTCACTACACATCATTAATTAATACCATATTCTCCATGAGCTTATTCTACCCATAGTAGACCATTAACTAAGAAATTTGACAGTATTACTTTCTAATATGAAGTGTCACTGAAAACTTTTGTCACTGCGGTTACAACAATTACATACATTTCTATGACGCTTTTCAAGACATAAGAGGTGCAAGTAGCTGTGTATGCACAAAGGCAACAGCCGAGACACAGATTATGTTACATATAGAATAGTCTACTGGTGGCAGGGTGTTCAGATTGCATGATGTTATGCAACATAACAGTGCAGGCATATTGTTTACTATCATCATTTAGTTTACCTGTCAATACAAAAGAGAATAAGCTTGGCGCTTTAGGCTCTTTAAGTTATGGAGAGTTAAGGCGAAGTTTGCCAAATAGGCCATAATGAAAGAAACTGGGCTTAAAACCCGTTAGTTATACACCATAACTTTTTTTTATTTTTACCTCAACCGAAACCCACAAATGGTGGAGGAGCCTAGATCACTTTACGTATGTAGCCTAGACCTAATGAAAATGCAAATGCCTTGAGCACATCATAGGTTTTCCCAACACTTCAAACAATGCTGAACACAACCCAATGCTGAATTGTCTATTAGTCTAACAAGTCAAAAAATAGGCTACAGGCCAAATCAAACAACTCAACTTCACATCAACACTTTCCTAGCTCTGATTTCTCCTATGCCACAAAGTGACTGAGAGTATAGGCATATAGCCTTAATGACCAAAAAGTGACTGAGAGTATAGGCATATAGCCTTAATGACCAAAAAGTGACTGAGAGTATAGGCATATAGCCTTAATGACCAAAACATGACTGAGAGTATAGGCATATAGCCTTAATGACCTAAAAGTGACTGAGAGTATAGGCATATAGCCTTAATGACCAAAACATGACTGAGAGTATAGGCATATAACCTTAATGACCTAAAAGTGACTGAGAGTATAGGCATATAGCCTTAATGACCAAAACATGACTGAGAGTATAGGCATATAACCTTAATGACCTAAAAGTGACTGAGAGTATAGGCATATAGCCTTAATGACCAAAACATGACTGAGAGTATAGGCATATAGACTTAATGACCTAAGAGGCTGCTATGCGAGCAGGTCTGTGCAGACATCAAAAAGACCAGTCGATATGTTTTTTTTTTTAAATGAGTAAATTGTGGAGCTGTGGCCTATAAGTAGCTTATACTGGAAGTAGGCTGCAGATAACAGAAAGACAGTTTGTCCTGTCACAGCGCCTCCTCATTTCACCAAACTCCGTGGCAGCAGCCAGCGGGCAGAACAGAGCCCAGTATGGACCATGAACCTAAAAAAAAAAAGAAAAACCTTTGCGAGAGCTCACAAAAGTGTGTACATTTTTTCCCCCTACATGTTTTTTTTTAATGTTCTCTCGGGGGCTCTGTACAAAATCACCTGCCAAACACAATAAACATAAACATACAGAACATATGACAAAATACATACATTAACAAATAATGACAGTTTATTGACATTTCACAGTCCATATACGCCAAGTGCCACTATGAACAAACAATAATGTTGAATATACAGAGTTGTTGAATTAACACTACAACACAAAGACGGTACACTTCAAAATTCCCCTTAAAAAAGTGTAAATAATAATAATAATTTAAAAGAAAAGCCAAACAAACAAGATTAGAGCTAAAGTTATCAAGGAATGCATATTTATTATGAGAGACTGTCTCTGTCATTTGTTCTTGTTTGTAATGTGTTAAGAGTTAAAATGTCAAAGGGGTCAAACCAAAACAAAACAAACACACACACACACAAAAAAAAAAACAATCTTGCAACCCTGAGAAGAGTTCCTAACAGAAACGCTTACCTTTATATGTGCTTGTTGGTAGTTGTTTTGTGGGTAAAGCATTTCTCTTCAGGTTTAGAATAAGGCCGTTCTATGGCCCCCATTACCAAATCAAAACCAAATACCATCCTCCTAACTAAAGACAGTAGCAGATGAAGACTCCATACTACCTGATATCATATCTCCTCAGTCCCTAAGGCAGGTCTGGAAATTTCATGTAAAGGACCAAACTTCAAAATATTCCATCTTCACTCCACTGCCTTAATTAGTCTTATGCTTTTTCTTGTTACGCTTACAAGAACCATCTTGTTTTTTCCTTCACATCCATCTTCTGACTCCATCTTTGACCTGGAGCTTTCTCACCACCACCATCAGTCTCTCTACTCGTCACTCTCTTGCAGACTTGGGTGAGATGAGGAGCCATAATCTCATTTTGACCATGGGAACCAACTCTTCACTTTGTCTTTCCAGCTAGAATCCAATCTGTAAGTGAACATAACACAAAATTTCAACATTAGTTATTATAAACATGGGAAAAAGACCACAGAAAAGTTCATATCTGACTATTTGCAAACATACAGTACACATATTTGGAAGCAAACAGTCAGATATGATGTATTGGTTAATGTACAGTACATGTACATTATTTATGTTATACAAATTAGCAAGAGTGGACCTGAAAATAGTAGTCAGGCTAGCGCTGCCTAGTGCTCCAGCTCAATATCACGTTTTGCTCAAGCACAGTCAGGGATCTCTCCATTAGCTTAGGTTTCCTTTGACAAATTTTGCGCTGGCCAATCAATGAACAGGGTGTTCTGACATGCCCAGTATTAAGTTCACTGAAAGTATCTGCACATGTGCAAGGGAACGTACACCAGCTGAGGGATTCCAGACACTTTGCACAAAGTGAAAGCTTGGTGCACCAGGCAACAGAAATAGTACATTAACTAGACATATTCTGTTGTGGAAATATACAGTTTGAAACTGATACTGAATTTTGGGACACCCTGTACAAATAATTTATATAACCGTGTGTGTGTGTGTGTGTGTGAGTGAGTGTAATTCTCAGCCATTAAACAGCTATTTAATTAGCATTAGTACACCACACTTACTGATGTAAATAAAAAAAACTCTGCTACTACAGATCCCTCTTCCTTATGATGTTTTTCATTCCTTCAAAAGCATTGAGCCATATTTCTTAGGACGCATGTTCTGCTTACTTCAGTCAAGTCTTCTTATCATGGGTCTTAGCCTTACCATCAGCTACTGAACAATCCTGGGTCTCCTCCTTTGTACCATGCATTTTGAATAACAGTCCAGATTAACTAGCAAGTCTATTCACCTAGCAGCCCTAACGCTATGTATCTGAGACTGCGTGGAGTATGGGTCAGTCTGAGGCGTATTAGTGGAGCTTTTGGTTCTCTTTTTCCCAGATGTCTGCAATCATCACTAGACTATATTTCTACATTACAGCAATGAACGCTGGTGATAAATATGATCTATATCAGAAGCTTACAAAGGAGAGTAAATTACACAAATTGTTTGGTTAATAGAATCTAACATCAGGGTTTTCTATGCCTTGTTTCATTGGTCAGATGGTTTTCAAACAGGTCACATAATTCCTCTCCCGAGACAACCTCCAATTCAAATGACTAATACCAGGCTACAAAGTGCTTAATGGCTCTGCTCCTACCTACTTCACTGCTCTCATAAAGGCTCATGTTACCCCTTGTCTACGGCCATCAAATGAATGCTGTCTGGCAGTCCCAGCACCTCGCACAGGACAATTCAGACTTTTCATGTGTCCTTCCAGGCTGGTGGTACCAAGCGCTACCAGAGCAGATGTGTCCCTGTCTATCTTCCAGAAGCTTCTTCAGAGAGCACCTCCTGTCCTAGGACTTGGACCCACCCCTGCACCCCTTTATTCTTTACTGCACCCCCCCCCCCCCCCCCGCCCAACACAAGTGTCTATAAAGCATTGTAATGCTCATTATAACCATCTATATATATTCACTCCTAACCCTAACTCCTCATAACCAACTTCATGATGCATTATCTATCTATTAATGCAAGGAACGTCTGTCTGTCACTCTGTCTGTTCCATGCGTAACTCTTGAACCATTCATCTGACTGATCTCAAATTTGATATGTCTTGCCAATGTTCCAAGTGAGTGCAGTGCCAAGTTTGGTGCTGAACCAGCATGGATAAAAAAAAAGCCCATTTCGCTGACACATTCACCTCTTGCCATTAGAGGGAACTACAATGTCTCACTTCAATGACATTGTTTAAGTTCGCTGATCTTGGAACAACGTGCTGACACACACAACCCACATGGGTAAGCAGGCTGTTAAATACAACTGATGTTGCCTAGCGCCCTCGCAGTTCTTTTGCCTCATGTGTCTGGACGTCAATTGTGACGAATTACATTAGCCAAAAAATGAACTTCTCAGCTCTATCTGTTGCCTCACGTGTCTGCACGTCAACTGACAAATTACATTAGCCTAAAAATGAACTTCTCGGCTGTCTCACACAGACATGGCCTTTGCATCCTTTGCACTTAATCATTTCACAACAAGGAAACACACGGACAGCCTTTGCAGTCCATCTTTCCTTACCTGCAACCCAATCATGCTTGACTATTTCAGCTCGCTACTTCTGACCGTCTTTGTAGCCTTTAATAAACAAGTGCCTCCTCTAACTGCACAGGCCTGAGTCCAGCCCATAGAATTACAGATTAGACATGGACCTACTGCACACATGGACCTACTGCACACATGGACCTACTGCACACATGAAAAGTGCTACCAGTTTACTGAAATACATTGTTGTACGGGAACTGCACTAGTGATGACTAATGACAGATATCTGGGACTATAGAAGAAGTCAAAACTCATTATGCATAATATAGCAAAGCAAATACTTATCATGCATCATAAAACTGACAACTGAGCAGGCAGATAATCACACAGACATAATGCGTTATTCAGATTAAAATTATAATCACTCATAAGTAGTTGTCATAATGCATCATGAAGGTGGTTATGAGCAGTTGAGAAAACATATAGATGGTTATAATGAGCATTACCATACTTTATAGACACTTTATAAAATATTATGAATATATTAATAGGGTATTATGAATACAACCTTCATAGAAAATGTTACTGAGAAAATGAACAAAAATGTTTTTGTCTTTGATGCAAATATTTTGTACCCTGTCAATATGAGTCTCCGTTCATAGTCAGAGTGCATCTGCAATAAATCTGTCTCTATATTTATATGTCTCTATATTTTTGTACTCTATTCCTCTATTCCATTATGTCAAATGTTCTACTTACTCCAGTTTCTGTAGTTTACAGTTTGGATCTTTCACTAGGGCAGAGAGCTCCTTTACTGAGTCTCCTAGCGTATTCCCTTTCAGGTTCAGCTCTATTAGGTGTGATGCTGGGTTTGATTTCAGAGCTGAAGCAAGAGCAGCACAACCTTCTTCATTTATTTTGGTGCCTTCAAGCCTGTCGAGAAAGAAAGAGCAGAAAGATATAGATGAACGCTTTTTTCACCTCCAAGCTGTCTAATTAAAATGTTTTACTATGTTTTACTCCATATATGCCATATACTGTATATCATTTTACTCTTTTCACTCTTACAGTGAAGCACCAGCGCTGACACTATTATTTAGCTAAAAAGCTAAATTATATTGGTAGCTGGGTTTTTAAAAGACGCTGTCGTAGCAACAAGATGTTTACGTCTTGCATTTTTTTACACACAATGCTTTGTCCTAATTACATTTTAGGAGGTGAAAAGGTGAAAAGAGGTAAAAAGCATTTGTCTGAATGCTGCCTTTTTCTCTCACCAACACACACACAGTGTCACATACACAGGAAGGTGAATCATGTTGCATCAACATATGCATTGGTACACACACTAACACTGACAGATTGAAATTTGTAGATATAAAACAGTTGAGGTTAAGTACATGGACAATTCAGATACAGATTAGTATTTTCACAACTAAGTACGTATAGTTTTTGTTGCATATTTGTTTGTATACACATTCTCTCACATACTTGGGGTGTAACGAGATCTTGCCATATTAAAAATTACAAAATTTCTTGTCCAGGTGAAAAACTGTCTTGTGCAGTAGCCTAGTATCTAACTACCACCAGCATGGTAGAGAAATATCTCCATGAACGTAGCATCTGAGCAAATTGAAGAATCAGGGGAAAGCCCTTCACACACACGTTACCCAACAGTATCAAAGGGCCACAACTGTATGTAATATACTTGTGCAATGATAAATTTTGGTGGCAGAACAGAACACTGTGTCTGGCTGCAGACTGGTGTTTGATTTTGGGAATCCAGACATTTGTTTGTTTTTGTTCTATTTCACAAACAGCAAACAACCACAATATTCAGCGATCCTCTGTGATAGGCACCTATCATCCAACCACGAGACAAGATGTGGACACCAACACTTGATTTTAATGAATGAATATTTAGTAAGAACAAACACACTGTAAAATATTTCATTCAATAAACCTAAACACACTTGTTTACTCTCTAATATGTTTGTTGTTCTTGTTATGGTGGTAATTGCTTTCTTTCTTACAGATTTGGCCTGCATCAAATATTAATTTGAGATGATAATTTACTCATAAATGAATGTCTATTGTTGCACATTGTACATTGGGGAAGATGCATTAGCTATCTAACACATTTTATAGCCTAGCAGATTGACTCAGCTGACATGTAAGACTAATTGGAGATGTTGGTGATCACATAGCTTATATCTAAGAGAAATAAACCTAAGTTTCTGTTATGTACTTAATTTTTTGATCAAGGGTTACAAGTGTTTTGGACAATTATATTTGTGTAATTCATGACGACGGTCTAGTTTAATCATGTGAAGTAAGTGTTAAAAAGGTAAGTCATCTGATCTTTAAAAGATATAAAATGTAATTTAGCACTGCAATGGCGTTCAGTTTTTCCTCATTTCACCAACAAAATGGCACGTAGGATATATCAATCACATTTGCCAAATTTGGGGATTACATTCAAGTTTCATCTATTTGACATTGCAAGCTAATGTAACTTGCTAACTAATATGTTCATCTTTGGGTCGCACGCTCTGGGTCCTGCAATAAAAACTCAGGCAGATATTCAGCCTGCAAAAAACCTTCTAGGTAATCAAATTAGCAGATTGGCAAATTAGGATTTTAGGCAGATTGGCAAATTAGCGGGTTAAAACATTCCGCTAGTCCAATCGGAATGTTTTAACCATTGCGTTAGCCATGCCCCTTGCAGATATGATACCCACATAATTGTTGGCTTTATTGTTTGTGCTGTGGATGTTGTCATTCATAGTAATTAGAGAAATATTTATTTGTCATGATACTTATCGTTCTTCATAGTAATTAGAGAAATATTTATTTGTCATTCTTCCTGTGAACAGCCCTTAAGTCTATATTTGGAATTTCCTGTAGTATCATTATGACTGTTGAGTGAATTTCACGTCCAGGGATGTCACTAGCTTTGTAAGACGAGGGGGGCTTAGCCCCTTGGACAGTGAACGAAATATTTTGGTCAAGTTTAAGGGAGAAATCCAGTGTGAATCAATCTATAGCTCTGTTGTTTTAGGTCACAGAGTGCTAAGTAGTGCTTTGTAGGTAAAGAACAAAAAAATGAATAAAACATATACAATACTGAAGCTGAGCTAGGTTTCTCACTGAGTCTCACTGACATAATTTTGTTAAGGCATCAATTAAAATATTTTAGTAGCTGACTAGTAATCAAATTAGCACAGATTTATTGAGTATAAAGTACTCAATTTTTAAAAAAAATTTAAAAAATTTCAGCCCCCCTAAAATGGACCTAATGATGTCCATGTTCTCTATTTCATACACTCCTGAGTATACCTACAGCAGTTTCTCCAGTTTACATTCTGGATTCTTCAGTAAAGCAACGATGTGCTTCACTCCTGAGTCTCCTAGCTGGTTCCCACTCAGATTCAGTTGTCTCAGGTGGGAGGGGTTTGATGTGAGAGCTGAAGTTAGAGCAGCACAGCCCACATCTGTTATATTGCCGTCATTTAACCTATGGAGAGAAGTAGGTGTGTGGGTGAGTCAGTAGCTGGCAGTGAGTAGGTCATGAGGTAGCTCTTGGCAAACTTCCATCTGAGAAATAAACCAAACCAAACAGAGAGGAATGCCTGTTTTCTTTTTTTTTCTGAAAGGTGATTTTTTTTCAAAGTTTTAAACCACTAACACAAGCTTCTGCAGTTTGCAAAGTGGATCCTCCAGTAAAGCACAGAGCTGCTGCGCTACTGTGTCGCTTATTTTCTTCTTACTCAAATCCAGCTCAGTCAGGAGTAAGGGGTTTATGCTTAGAACTGAGGCCAGATAATCACAGGCTTTCTCGGCAGCAGCACTCTTCAACAACCTATAGAGAGAGGAACATACATGTTATCATGCTTCTATCTGATTATTACTGATGATTAATCACACTAAGTAATTCAGTCGATGAACACAATGCTGAAAATAATGCAGATATTATTTGGCCTCCTGCAAAGTCGTCTCACCTTAATGTCTTAAGTGTACAACTTGTGTCATCAACAGTATTATATAAATCAGTGAGCAGCTTTATTGTGTTGTGTCCAGGATCATTCCCTCTCAGATCCAGATCTGTCAGCTGTGAACCCTTAAGATTTGAAGCCAGAGCTGCAAATCCCTTTTCTGTTACACCACAGTCAGACAGCCTGACATAACAGAGGAGTTTGTCAAAACATACAGTATATACATTAAAAATCACCAGTCAAAGTTAAAATGAGTTAGAAATGTTTTTTTCTGGCCTGACTGTGCATTAAGAAATAGTCTCTGACACTGTCACTACTGTTATGAAACGTACAAACTCATTATTCATAGGCTTCCAAACATCTCAGTGTAAATGCTGCATCCATATAAAGTCCATAAAGTCTATTTGTTTGTTGAGCATCATTTACTTACAGGAGTTTCTTAATTTTACAATTTTTCAATACAGCAGAGATGTGCTTCACTCCCGAGTCTCCTATTTCATTCCCACTCAGATTCAGCTCTCTAATGTGTGAGGGGTTTGATGTGAGAGCTGAAGTCAGGGCAGCACAGCCTTCTTCTCTAATACTGCTGTCAACGAGCCTGTAGGTAGATTAGAGAGATACAATCATGTACCAGAGCCTTCTTCAATTATATTGTTGTTATTAAGCCTGAAGACAGACAGAAACTGTCACGACAAATGCAGAAGTATTACACCAAAGTTACAGATGTTATTTCTCTGTTTTTCAAGTTGAGTCAAGTACTTTAATTTGTCACTTTATGTTCTTTTTCTGATTTTCCATTTATCATATTTTGCTACAGTGAACTCAGTAAAGTTTATCACTGTGCCAAAATATGACAACATACCTGGTCTTCATTACTCTACTGCTGTAAATCTTCAAGTAATAAGAGTTTCTCCACTATAACTACCTTGGTCTTACCTTTGGTCAATAACTCCCTTGGTCATACCTTTGGTCAGAAACTACATTGCTGAGGAACTCCAAAACAATCTTACTGATATTTGGAAATAAAGAACAGCTTATTTGTTCCTGAAGGGTTTGGTTTCCAGTTCGATTCACAAATAGAACATACAAGTTCTAGTTAAATGAAATGCATATTGACAAACAAATAAGATACTGACTCCAGTTTTGCCAGTTTACAGTCTGGGTTCTTCAGTAGAGCAGAGATGTGCTTTACTCCCGAGTCTCCTAGCTGGTTCCCACTCAGATTCAGCTGTCTCAGGTATGAGGGGTTTGATGTGAGAGCTGAAGTCAGAGCAGCACAGCCTTCTTCTCTAATACTGTTGTGATTGAGCCTGTAGGTAGATGGGAGAGATACAATCATCAGTAAATATTAACTACACAGGGATAGATTGCAAATTTATAAAGAAACACCACGTTACTCTGTCCTGCCTTCTCATTCCACCAGCACACAGCAGAAAGTCACAAACTGAATCCTCAGCATGTGCAGTATGCGATATATTCCTCAAATTTCAAGAATACATTGCAAGTTCACTAAAGATAAATATATGCAATCCAAGAAATCCTTGCACATCTACTTTTCTGCACTTTAAAAACAGGTGTAATCAAGACCACAGTCAACTATATGAAGTTGGTAATGAAGTTCAAATTTCCCCATTACTCCCAGGGGGGCCCATGGAACACTAAAAAAATAACATTTTTGAATGCTGTGAATCAGTTAGGCTATGTATTCTAAAACTACATTTTACATCTTATACCAAAATTACAAACAAAGATTAGATATATGCTTGGCCTAAATAAACATGGAAATGTCGGGATAGTCTATGTGTTAGCTGTATGTGCGTAAATCAGTCATCTACTGTTCATTTGTATGGCACATCTTATATAGTGAAACATAGATGTTATATGGCCCTTTATATTCATTTATATTTATATATTTATAACCCTTTCACAGGCTGCTTGCTGATGTCTCTCACAGATAAGTGAGGGGAGAAGAGTGGTGTGAGTAGAGAGTGCACACTTTCACTTTCAAATGACAAAGCCTACACGCTTAAAACAAGTGGTTAAATCAGGTACAATTGCTGGCCAAAAAACACTATTTTGGCTAAGTTTCCGCGCTTGCTATATATATAAGCTATATTTTTACACTGGCAGGCATGAATTGGAACTTGCGTGCACTTGGTGTTGATACAGATGACTGCCATTGCGGTGCGAAAAACACAGGTTATGTATAGGCTACCTATAGGTTACACATTATGCACTGGAGAATGTCTAGAAGACGAAAAGTCAGCAATAGGTGAGGCATGTGTGGCACGTGGGCAAGGGCTCTTGCATGTGTATCATGCTTAATGCATTAATTTAGAGGGCCACCCTGACTGTGGTTAATGCATTAATCATGAGGACCACCCTGACTCTGGTTAATGCATTAATTGAGAGGGCCACCCTGACTGTGGTTAGGGTTAGGGCACCCTGGTTGGGAAACTTTAAAAAAAAAATGGAATCAGTATTCAAAATAACACGTTCACTTCGTTGTACTATGTCAAAGGCAAATTTTGTTTTGTTTGCCTTTTAATCTTTAGTCTTATTTTCACTTTTTCACATCATGCACATTCTTATGCCTGTTTGACTTTGATGTGTTGATGTCGGCACAAATCTTCTTTTTTTTAAGCATAAAGAGTAGAATTACTTTCTGGCACTGTTGTCTGTCTGTTTGATGACATCTTGTTAACATGCTGCATCAATAAAATGTCCTCCAAAGTTGAAAGAAAACTAAACTGACCTTTTTTTCCCCGACAATACTATTACATGTTATTGTAATCCATTATTCATTATGGATATTATTGACCAATTTGGCCGGACTCCCCCTACTGACTTCATCTTAGCCAAATTCTTAAAAAAATTAATTTTAGAATGTTCGTAAGTTTAAAATACATTAAGGTACACATATTCATCATTAACTAGCAGTTTATTAACAGGCAAATTGGTAACATACTAGCCATTTGTAACTCATTATAAGTCACTTTTTAAAACCTTAATCTGAATGATCTTATTCTACCCATAGTGGACCATTAACTAAGAATTTCCCCAAAATAAACTCCTAATTTCTGCTTATTTATAGTAAGTATGTTAGTTGCTGTATATGAATTGTGATCTTAGCATGCTTTGATTAGTATGCTTACAAGGCAGTAGTACAACAGGAATAGTTATATTTGGAATTTCCTGTAGTACCATTATGACTGTTGAGTATATTTCACTACTTCATACACTCCTGAGTATACCTACAGCAGTTTCTCCAGTTTACATTCTGGATTCTTCAGTAAAGCAACGATGTGCTTCACTCCTGAGTCTCCTAGCTGGTTCCCACTCAGATTCAGTTGTCTCAGGTGGGAGGGGTTTGATGTGAGAGCTGAAGTCAGAGCAGCACAGCCCACATCTGTTATATTGCCGTCATTTAACCTATGGAGAGAAGTAGGTGTGTGGGTGAGTCAGTAGCTGGCAGTGAGTAGGTCATGAGGTAGCTCTTGGCAAACTTCCATCTGAGAAATAAACCAAACCAAACAGAGAGGAATGCCTGTTTTCTTTTTTTTTCTGAAAGGTGATTTTTTTTCAAAGTTTTAAACCACTAACCCAAGCTTCTGCAGTTTGCAAAGTGGATCCTCCAGTAAAGCACAGAGCTGCTGCACTACTGTGTCGCTTATTTTCTTCTTACTCAAATCCAGCTCAGTCAGGAGTAAGGGGTTTATGCTTAGAACTGAGGCCAGATAATCACAGGCTTTCTCGGCAGCAGCACTCTTCAACAACCTGCATAGAGGAAAATATTACTACATAACATAATATACACCAGAGCCTGAATGTCATGTTTGAACAAGGGGGAAATTCCCCCCCTCCATGCTTCACTTGGGGGGATTTACACAGTTTGGTAAGTATATAAGCCATAATAAGTCATTGTCTCCCATGTGCATGATAACATGCATGAATGCTGTATAACTCTTTACATATGTGCATGTGCCTGTTCTTGCTGAAGTATGGAGATATCAGATAGAAAGTAGTCAAATTGGATAGCATCATAGCATCAGAGCCTGGTTGGACTATTCAGTTTTCAAGTCTATGTCTAATGGCTAATTGGGAGAGTCAGGAAGATACCTGATAGACCAGTCTACTTTTACCTTTCTTTGGGCCGCTTGGTAGAGGAATTCATTTTAATAATTATTTCACAAGTAGCCTTATATGAGAATGCAGCCGCAGTGTCAAAGCAGATCATATGTGTTCTCCCGTCTGAGGGAGTTTTCCCCTCCGAAATGAATTGGTTTAGCTCATCGTCTTTCCTGAAGCGGTAGAATTAAACACAATACAGTCGCTTGCCTGGCTTGCCTAAGTGCATTCTATTCATCTTGGTTAAATCGCTAAATTGCCAAGATCACTCACATACCATCACCAAAGCATGTGAAACTGTGCCATCTGAGCTTTTCAATCATGTCAATCTCTGGTTGCTGTGAGAAACGGTTAGCGTAAGTATATTTGAAGTTAACTTAAATTTCTACAGTCTGCATTTCATCTTGGCACAATTGGTCATGAACTCTTAGGCTACTCAACAAATGAACTGTATCAGTAAGGACAAGAACCTATGGATTCAAGTACAATTAATCCAACTAGGATCCAACTACAGTAAATAGGCCAGTATGCAATGCTAAATAGACTAGGTTGTTCAGCAACTAGATTCTTAGAATCATATGCCACATTAAATTTGTCCTAAATACATTGATGGGCAGATTTGATAACTTCTTGGCCTATTTACTGTTCCCAAACAAGCAGGCTTAGTAATACTGTTACTGTAGTGGGCCACATATGGGCATAAAACTCCTGGGCTAAAAAGGGGTCCCACTCTGGCATATTACCACCATAAGAAGATGCCAAAGGCACCACCAGAAAATCCCTATTCGGGCACTAAAAGCCCTGTATGCTAAGATTTTACACTATGCAGACAAGCCCACATGACAGTGTTGTAAAAGTAAAAGGTATCTGATGGTATATTATTCTGTTTTGTCAGTTAAATTCTCTCACCTCAAAGTTTTCAGTTTAGAATTTGGATCGTTAAGTAAATTGAAAAAATCAGTGAGCAGCTTCTCTCTTGAGTCTCCAGGATCGTTTCCTCTCAGGTCCAACTCCATCACGTGTGAGTGCTTAGATCTCAAAACTGAAGTCAAAGATGCATATCCTTCTCCTGTTATACAACAGTGTGATAAACTAGAGAGTTTGAAGAGAAAAGAGAGAAAGTGTCTTGAAAAAAACTGTTATGAAATTGTAATGAAAAAAAACATGAAATGTTTTCATTGTCATGAAAAAAAAACTTCTCTGAATAAAATATTAACTGTTGCTTCATCACATTTTCAGATTTTGATATGCCTTGAGGAAGAGTGTTCCAGCTTTTCAGTTCATTCTATAAATGCATTACTATCCTTACAGTGTTATTTTTACCATACATAAGCATGAATTTCACCCATATGTTTTTCATTACGACTCCATTTAACAGCAAACACAGCAGAAATGTCAAAACAACTGTCAAACTCACAAAATAAAACTCAAAAGGATGGAATTCTTTGAGAATAATTAATGTATGCCCCTGGTAATCATCTGTGTTAATATCATATTTTACTTCAGTCAATCCTTATTATGTACATGAATAGTGAATATGGCAACACTCACTTCAGTTTCTTCACTTTGCAGTGTGAATCACCTAGTAGAGCACAGAGCTGCTTTACTCCTGAGTCTCCAAGTTTCTTCCCACTCAAATTCAGCTCTCTGAGGAGTAGGGGGTCTTTGCCTAGAATTGAAGTCAGATAGGTGTATTCTTTCTCTGCAGCAGCACTCTTCAACAACCTGTGAGGACAGAAGAAGACTAAGTAACCATGTAGTATCTTCTAACACAGGTGGGATTCTTCATCTGCACCATGATTTGATTAAATTCTGATTCAAAGTGTCCCGATTTGACAACTAAATGTTACTCGATGCATCACAATGCATCTTAGACTTCAAGTTATTTTATTTTTTTCTGATGTGTACTCTATTTGAAAGAAGATATATAACAGAATTTCAAAGAAGATTATCAGTTAGCCTAAGCTTATACCCCACAACATCTGTTGTGTAATTCCCCTGCACTATAGATAGCCTAGATAAACTGCTTGTTAAATGTATTTTGTTTGTTAAATTGATTATTCCTAAACAGGCCCACAATATTCTGTTAGATTTTGTAAAACTAAATATGAGATGACTAGGCTGGTTCCCTCTAACTTTTTTCTGCACTGACCTGCATGCATCAGCACTGTGAGCAGCCTTTAGGGGTCGACAAATATGCATTTTCTAAGGTATCCTAAGCTTGGCTGGGATTTTTAAACTATGGCGCTTCAGCGGGGTCATGCATCTAGGAAGCATGGCAAATTTGGTTGGCGCTCCTCATTTGCCCTGTAATGAGCCATCTGTCCATCAAAGTAACTACTTTAGTTCCTCTAAATATCCAGAAATGCTACAAAAGAACAAAATACACGGCAAAGTGTGGTGGAGGTTGTGTGAGATCTGTCAAGATCTCATGGTCAAAGTTAAATGAATAGCACTCTCACTTTCCAATAACTTGCTTATTCATTTATTCCATTGGTCTTTAAGACACTGAGACTGTAGTTTCAACACAACTGTTATGATAATGTATTTTTCCCATCTGTGGCTGTAACAAGGATACTTTAGAACCCAAAATGAAGCATTCTAGACTTCACCAATGAAATAAAACAGGATACAGTTGTTTCCTAAATAGGTGTGTCCTAGATGTCATAACATTAACATTATGTTACATTAACATTAACATTTTTCTCTTAATAAACAAGATAGACAGATAACATAACAAACACAACATAAATAACATAGATAACATAAATATAATTTTGTGTGTCGATTTATTGCCATTTGTTTGTGTGTGATGCCAACGACTCACATTTTCAGACACAAGATAAATAATTATTTTTGTCACTTAACCGAGCTTTCTAGCTTGCTAACATTAGCACGTCAACCGATTTTGACTGGGTTACTAAGGGAATATGGCTTGTAATGTGTGCAAGCTCGCTAGCACCTAAGGACTTTAGTTAAGCTTGCATATTGTTGCAAATGAACTTGAGATGAAAATGTTAGTTTTAACTGACGCCAGTAATGTTGTCTAGCAAGGTGGCATTTTACTGCAATTTATCTATTTAAAAGCATTACTATGGCTATCGCTGACTTTTTAGTTAGGTAGCAATCAGGCAGCAGGAGACTTTTCTGGCTGCATCGGTTGAAATAAATTTGTTTTCTTCAAATCACCTAACTTAAATTTAAATCAAATTTAAACCACCTAAATGTTTTAATGCTAGCAGTGATCACAATTACCTGCTCATTGTGACAAGGGGTATGAAAAGCTCCAAAGTCTCTGCTAAAATAAGGGATTCCTATTTACTGATGAGATAAGAGTAAATTCCCTCAAATTTCCTATTGAGTTTAAATGGAGCACTGCCTACTACCGACTCCTAAAAAGGCGTGTCAGCTTCAAACCCTATGTCATGTTGATACAGGAAGAAACTCAGGAAGAATCATCTCGGTTTATCAGTTATCTATTCTATCAACTATCCATCAATATTCCTTGGTTTGCAACAGGTTATTGATACAATGTTTGAAGTATCAAAAGTTGCAAAGTTGCTCCATCGAAATTTAGTACATCACACAAAATTATCAGCCCACCCCCAGTCTGTTCACCCGTCCTAAGTTAACCTTTCACTGAAGATGGCACTAACAAAAGCTTTTCTTTTTTTTTTTTTAATTAGGATTTTAGGTTATTAAAAAAAATAAAAAGTATTTTTTGCTAGTTTATGTTTTTATTTTGGTTAAAAATCATACAAATTCTCTGACCTTAGTAGCAGAGTTTATTTTTTTGTTTTGGTTAAAAATTATACAAATTCTCTGACTTTAGTAGTAGAGTTTACAATTAAGTCTCTGGAGTTTTTACCTGATTTTCTTTAGTTTATTGGCCTTCAGTGAATCTGTGAGCAGTTTCACTCCAGAGTCTCCAGGGTCATTTCCTCTCAGGTCCAGCTCTACCAGGTGTGAGGGGTTTGATGTCAGAGCTGAGGCCAGATCAGCATATCCTTCTTCTGTTATACTGCAGTCTGAAAGTCTAGAAAGAAGAGTCTACGTTGTCTGTCTGTTGTCTGTACTGTGATAAAACTACTACTAATTTACACTAAAACATATTCAAAATTCAAACCTGTGTTTTAAATTAATTAAATTGTCTGCATTCCAAACAATGTCAATGCTGTTTTACATTTCAAAAATAACACTCAAAAATGACACTGAGGCATTAAGGCTTAATAAACATTAAAAAAAAATTCTGATGAAACTGGGTTATTCACCATCTTACTCATCTTAAACCAATAATCAATATTCCTGATATGTGTCATCTCATGATTATAACGTGCATATGTCACTTTTATAGATCATTCTATCTTTCCTCCACCAAGAAAACAATTACTTCTGAAACACAAACATATATCAAAATATTCTACAACTCTGAGGCATAAATTCATAAGAATAATGAACATTTACAAACAGTTTTCTGTTAGGTTTCCTGCAAACTTACTGTTGAAATCTAATTTACCCAAATTGTTCAAACTGAACAGTTCAAAGGAAATGTGTTTGTTACAACTGTTTGACTCTAGGAATCTGATCTTCAGATCAGCAGGTTTCATAAGAGACACGGGATTATGGGTGATCACATGAACTCACCTCAGTATCTGCAGTTTACAGAGGGGACTCTTCAGACCCTCAGACAGCTGCTTCACTCCAGAGTCTCCTACTAGTTTATTTTGACTCAGGTCCAGATGAGTGAGTTTGGAAGACTCTGAGCTGAGGATTGTGGCAAGCACTGAACAGCTTTTTTCAGTAAGACCACAATTATTTAACCTAAAAAACAAATAGCATGTATAAGAGGAGCCCAAATGTTTTGTAGAGAGAACATCACATAATCCGAAAAATGTTGGGATGTATTGTTATACAATTACATCAACTAATGTTTTTGTGCAGAAACACACAATGCACATCTTTTCTTTTTAGATGACTGGCTTTCACTGGCTTTCAGCAGTTAGCTTTAACTTGTATGTCAGTGCCAGTGATATAAAATATTTGCGTTGAAAAACAGCAACATTTTGACTAATGTGGTTTGAACATCACAAAGTTTCCTTAAGATAAAGCCACACCAACTTTATTAGCTGGTTATCAGATTCGCTGTTTCAAGAAATCGTGAAATGGAAAGTAAATTAATGAATTAAAAAAACGAAACAACAAACAAACTCAGTGATGTGGGAAATGAGGGCTGAATCCAGACACGAAAATGGAATTTTTCTGTAAACTATATGGAATCGCAAGGACAACAAGCCACTGATTCATTGACTGATTCGTTCAGCATGTTTGATAAGACATCATTTCTCAATGGACTGATGGAAAAAGAAAACAACATTTTTCTCTATCAGAAAATACTTGCTAATTTGTTTTTATAAAACATACCGGTAGATGCATACAATCAAGTGCAATGGGAGTGCTCAGCCTCATTGAGTGAATGTGCTAAAGTGAAACCATTTCAGCTGCATGTTGTAGTTGGGCAAAGTAACAACAGAGCCTATCATGGAAGCAACACTGAGACATTTAAGAGGCACTGATGCAGGGATCCACGCAGTGTTCCATTTTCCTATGTGACTGTCAGAATTAAAAATAAGTAGTGCTTTTAATCGTGGATGATGCGATTTTGCTTTATTGTCTTTTCGGAAACCAGACAACCAGACGCATCCATTGGTGCCATTTGCAACGCACAAATTCTATCCCAAAGATCGCTCACATTTAGGCGAGGGAAATATCTACCTGGTATAAACTCTTCTAAGTAGCTCAGTTCTGAAATGTTTTGGGATGGCACTTGTAGCCTATGCAAGCAGTATAAACTCTAACCACATTGAACTGCATAAAAATAGCAATGATGGCAAAACTGAGTGACTTCCAGCATCCCTGCACTGATGTGCACTGGCTACTTTCACTGAAAACGTTTTTGTGAAATATCATGGCATTGAAAACATCGACATTATTAGGCCCCAAGGAAAAGAAGTTTGGAAAGGCAAAAAAAAAATCCAAAAAATTAATCAGAAAAAATGGAATTTGGGGAAAAATAAAACAGAATTTAAAAAAAAGTATTTCATAGGGCCCTAAAAATGAAGATTGCTGTTTCAGACTTTTATTTTCAATTTATTTATCTAACCAGGATGGCATACATAACATGTACATAAGCACATAACATCGTACATAACAGCAATCAATAAAACTGAATTATAAATCCATAGGTGGAAATAAGTAGCTAGCCCGGTCGCTTCATATTTTTACTGAAAAAATCAGAGAACCAACAATTTAAATTGGTGTGGCCAACAAATAAAAGTAAATCAAACACTAACTTCAGTGTATCCACTTTACAATGAGAATCCTCCAGTAAAGCAGAGATGTTCTTCAGTTCTCCCGCATTCTTCCCACTAAGATCCAGCTCTTTCATGAGCAAGGTGTTTGTACCTAGAATTCTATTCAGATTAGTAAAGGCTTTCTCTGCAGAATCACTCTTCAAAAACCTGCGGATAAAAAAAATCATCGTTAAAACCATGAGCCATATTTCTCCTTCTTGGATAACACCAATTGTATTAACTGATTAAAGGGGTAACACTGATCTGTATATTTTAAATGTAAAAAAGTATAAAAAGTATAAAAGAAATCAAATAAAGGGCTAATAGACAACTACACCAACTAACATTGTGATTACTGTAATTAAGACTCAATTTCAGAACTAATATCATTTCTCACCTCAGTATCTTGGATTGTGGACCATTAAGCAAATCTGAGAAATGAGTAAGTAGTGATTGCCCAGGATTATTTCCACTTAAGTCCAACTTTTCCAGCTGTAAAGGCATCTTTTTTAGAGCTGAGGCCAGATCAGCATATCCATTGCATGTTATACCACAGTCCGACAGACTAGAGAAAAGAGACGTGATGAATTGATTAATGTTTACTCAATAATTTAATTTAACAAAGAAAAAAAACCTGAAGACAAGGTATAAAGAATATAAGAGAAGATAATAGACTCTTGGCCAGTTTACTTACAACACTTTTCTCAGTTTACAAATTGGATTTTTCAGTAGATCAGTAATGGACTTTGCTCCTGAGTCTCCAATGTTATTTCCACTCAGATTCAGCTCTATCAGGCGTGAGTGCTTCGAGATCAGAGCTGCAGTTAGAGCAGCACAGCCCTCATAAGTAATGCCAGTTGTGTGGAGGCTGCAGAGATAAAGAGTGAGAGAAAGAGAGAAAGAGACAGAGAGTGAGGGCAGAGAAGTTATGTCTCTAAGTGTGTTTGTGAGAGAGAGGTCAGTAGTATGTCAGGTTCTTGGGGGATGGGACGTGCAATGGGTGTAAAGTGCAGACTGACAAATATTGACAAAACAACATGAACTGGCAAATGACATCTGTGAAACACTCCTTAGCATGTCTCATGGACAGTAGAAAACACAGTAGAAAACACAGTGACTAAGTTACACCGCAACATTAGCACAAACACAGGCCAATCACAATCCTCCAGTCTTTCTCTTTCACACTAAATTAGCACAAACACAGGCCAATCACAGTCCTCCAGTTATTCTCTCTCACATTAAATTAGCACAAACACAGGCCAATCACAATCCTCCAGTCATTCTCTTTCACACTAAATTAGCACAAACACAGGCCAATCACAGTCCTCCAGTTATTTTCTCTCTCACAATGTCTTTTGTTCACTCTGTCAATCTCTCAAGAATTCAGGAATATGGAGCATTTGGGGGCTATAATTCACTGGCAGTTTTGTGAATTTGTTAAGAAACCATCTATGCTGTGGTGTCCATCAATCAGGGGATCACAAGATTGTTGGCTAATAATTGTAAGTGTTCTCCATAGCTTCCTGTATTTCTACTCATGATCCAAGTCTATAAAATGTGGATCAAATGTGGATTATTCCGGGGGTCACAGCCCAAAAAAGGTTGTCTAATGTTTAGGCTTTGGCTTGGATACAACAGACGCTAAATGGGATGGCACTCTAAAAGTATCTAAATGTAGACAAAATCCATGTATTGGAAAAACATCACAAATACGTATGAGCTACTGTAATAATTATTCAAATTGAAAAACTTTTGATGTTTGAGAAAACCAACTTTAGCTTCTTCAGCTTGCAGTGTGAATCCTCCAATAGAGCAGACAGTTGCATCACTTCTGAGATTCCTAAAGTCTTCCCACTGAGATCCAACACTGTCAGAAGTAAGGGGTTTACTTCTACAACTTTAGTCAGATATGTACAGAATTTCTCTGCAGCATCTTCCTTCAACAACCTGTAAAAAATAAAATAACAAATAAGTATATCTATTTTACACTTTGTAGACATAGTTACATGCATGTCTTTTAAAACATAAAGTATTTTCAGTCATTGTCAGACTGTTTTGTCTGTTAAAGGTACCCCAGGCAAGCCAGCAATTTTTTACCTACTGGACTCCCAGTACAGTCACAGATTTTTTAAAAAAAAAAATGAACAACAGTGGTGCAAAGTCTCACCAATAAATATGGGTTTGTTTACAAACCAGAGTGGGAACTAGCAATGATCATTTATGTTGACTGGCAAGATAATAAAGACCATTTCGGTTTTATTCGGTTTCGGTTGTTGCTGTCGACAACCTGGAAGTGAAATAATTGTGCTAGCAATCGCTATAGGGGGGTGAAAGAGCTTCCATTTACCCCATAATGAGCCATTTAACCATCCAAGTGATTATGAAGCTGGCAAATGAACCTAAAAATTGTGTCAAATGTTGCTTGATGTCCGTTTAAATTCTCTCACCTCAAGGTCCTCAGTTTAGAATCTTTTGAATCAGTGAGCAGCTTCACTCCAGAGTCTCCAGGGTCGTTTCCTCTCAGGTCCAGCTCTACCAGGTGTGAGTTCTTTGATTTCAGAGCTAAGGCCAGAGTAGCATACCCTTCTCCTGTTATACTGCAATCTGACAATCTAAAGTTTGCAGAGAAGACAATGGAGAAGTAAGCGATCAACTATGAGGCTTTAGATGTAATGAAAAACAACTTAAATATTTCTTGCTACTTTTTTGGCAGCATTATGGCAACAAAACAATTGTCTAGTAAAAATAAACAAGATTTAATTTTTAGTTTTTTTCACAGTATACACTCCATACATAAGTTTCTGTAGTTTATTGAATGGTTTCTCTAGTAGATTAGAGATGGGCTTCACTCCTGAGTATACCTACAGTAGTTTCTCCAGTTTACATTCTGGATTCTTTAGTAAATCAGAGATGTGATTCACTCCTGAGTCTCCTAGCTGATTCCCACTCAGAATCAGCTGTCTCAGGTGGGAGGGGTTTGATGTAAGAGATGAAGTCAGAGCGGCACAGTCTTCTGCTGTTATACTGCTGTTATTAAGCCTGAAGAGAGCAAAAAGAAGGATTTGTTATTGTTTTTTTTTAATACCACAATTTTTGTATGCTTATTTTACTATTTAGTTGATAGAACACTACAAATATCCTGTCATCTCACACTTCATGGTATCACGTCTTAAAATATCCTCAACTTTGGAGACCATTCCAACTGTAATAGGCAGCAGCAAACACAGCAGAAGTTATGTGAATTATATTCAAATAATAAAAAACTATTCTCTGTGTAGGTTCACAAAGTCATTTTACTCATATTACTCTTATACTTACTATTTCATCACACTCTCCTTATTTGGAACAAGTCTGTTTGTGCTGTGATAGGCAGTAGGGTTCATACAAAACAGAAATAACTAGAAAAGCACTCAGAGAGCGCAGACCTCCGCCAAGACATTATAGGGTCACTGAAGCAATACAAATTCAAGATGGTGTTCTGGATCAGAACCAAAATTGAATCATCTGTTCCTTGTCCTAATACCCACGTTGTCCAAAAATTTCATCAAGCCTGTGCACTACTTTTCGAGGTATTTTGTACACAGACAGACAGACAAACAGACAGAAAAAAAAATGCTGGCACAACATAACCTCCTTGGCGGAGGTAATAATAAAGTCTAGCTTGTTAAGTAACAATGCATAACACTAAAACACCATGGAAGTGGGAAATATAAATTAAATCAAGTTGAAAAACATTTTAAAGACAAAAGTTGGTCAGTGAAGATTTGACGATCAAAAGTTTTTTTTTTTTTTTATCTAACTACATTTGCATTCCTGATCCTAAAGTGCACCTTCAACACATTTCCACCTGAAATTTCTGAGCACTTGACCTTTTCTCAGTTTACAACAAAATCATATACACTTATAATGAAACATCTTATTCAGCTTGGGAAATATTAAGTACAAGTCTTCTTGATAAACCCTCATTATGATAAAGTCCTCATTATTTGGAAGAAAATAAATGTAGAATATAGCCACACTTACTTAAGTGTCTTCACTTTGCAGTGTGAATCCTGCAGTAGAGCTGAGAACTTTTTTACTTTTGCATCTCCTGGTTTCTTCTTACTTAGATCCAGCTCTGTCAGGAGTAAGGGGTTTGTTCCTAGAGCTTTAGTCAAATAATCAAAGGCTTTCTCTGCAGCGTCACCCTTTAAGAACCTAGAGAGAGAGAAGAAGAATGTCGGTAACCATTTCATATCTTCCAGCAGGGATGGGACTCGTCACCTGTGCCACGATTTGAATAAATCTGGATGCAAAGGGTCAAAAGTCAGTTACCATTACAATACAGTTGGCAAGAAATACGTAAGCTTGTAGTTTTTTGTGTTAGCCTGGTTCTCAAGGTAAAGATCCCTATGGGAAAATGAATGGGCCTTTTGCAAACCTGTCACAAATAAGGTGTGAGTGTGAGCTAATGAACTAATTCGCCTTATAAAATGACAGTGGTGGCTTGCCAATTCTATTGTCGATGAATAATGAATCTTGGCCCTCCAGTTCTTTTTCCAATAACTACTACTACTACTACTACTACTTCTGCTATAAATAGCAATATTACTATTGCTAGTGTTTTAACTGCAAAAGGGGAATTTTTGGTCATGTACCAGCTTCTTCAGCCATTGCCTGTCTTACAGAGGTCAACAGATTTTCCAAATACATTTACATTTTCCAAATACATTTACATATTTCGTAACACTTTATGTTAGCACACACATATTTGCCATTAATTAGCTTGATAAAATACTAGCAA
The DNA here is from genome assembly GCA_015244755.2 of Tenualosa ilisha. NCBI lineage: Eukaryota > Metazoa > Chordata > Actinopteri > Clupeiformes > Clupeidae > Tenualosa > Tenualosa ilisha. Next base: position 140,186 of record PYXC01002603.1, on the reverse strand, counting down.
TGTTTAGTCATTACAAATCACTTATTACTACCTTTTTCTGCATTACTTTATTTTACCCATAATAGACCAATAACTATGAATTTCTCCAATATTAACTCATAATTACTGTTTGTTCACAGTTGTTAAGCTAGCTGTTGTACATAAATTATGATCTTAATCTGCTTTGGTTAGTGTGGGGCTTATAAGGCAGTAGTGCAATAGGAACATTTATTCTCCTCTATAATACTATAGAATTATAGTATATATAATATAGAAAAGATGGTCTATTGATTGGAACAAAATCTAAAGCTACAAGAGCTCATAATGTCCAAACAAGTCCTACTTATGTCTTTTTGATTGAGAATAACTGTTCCTGAGATTAATCATTCCTGTTGTACTAGCACCTTAAAAGCCCCTTATTGAGCAAAGCATATTGAGATCATAATTTAGATACAACAACTAACTTATTTACTATGAATAAGTAATATTCTATCTATTATGGGTAGAATAAGGTCATACGGATTAAAACATCAATAAGTGATTTGTAATAACTAACAAATGGCTAGTATGTTATATATTTGCATGTTAATAAGCAGCTAGTTAATAGCAAATATGTGTGTGCTAATATAAATGTTTACCAAATATTCTTTAAATTTAAGTTCTACTTTGCCATGGGAAGGAAATTTGTCCAATGCTTTTAACCCATTTGAGGGTAGTATTCATGTTGCACCCAATACCGAATAACGATTTTTTAAATATATATTTTATTCATAATGTATTCCAGGGCAGCCAATAATTGTGGCACAATTTTTTTGTTAAAAATTTTATTTTATTCATAATGTGTTAGGAAATATAAATTTGCTTCCCTCAATGGAGGTATTTTTCCTCAATGTTGTGGGACTACGATAAATACTGAACAGATCATTTTTACATCCTGTTTATAATCATTGTCACCAGGGGTGCAAATAATTGTGCAAGAAGCTGTAGATACCATACATTAATGATCAGCTCTACTGTGAAATAGTCAGATTTCATACCTGATTGTCTTAAATGTATTGGCGTTCAGTAAATCTTTAAGCAGTTTGACTCCAGAATCTCCAGGGTTGTTTCCTCTCAGGTCTAACTCTACAAGGTGTGAGGGATTTGATTTCAGAGCTGAAGCCAGAGCAGCATATCCTTCTCCTGTTATTCCACAGTCTGACAGTCTGAAAAGAAAAGAAGTCAGATGTTACTATCACTGTTTGTACCTTTGACTGCAATAATATTACTACTGATGCTAAAACACATCCAAAAATACAATAATGTTCTACAAATTGAGGGAATTTTAAATTAATTAAAATGAATAATGTACACAAGGGATATTTCACATACACAACAACAATACTCTCTCTGACAAAAGAGAGATATTGGACACTACAATACAATATTGCATTTAGTACATTACAATTACAATATTTCATTTACATTAACACACTCATGAGTATATGTGCTAACTTGGCTCATACAAGACTGGAGATGTTGTTTCCCATCGGTTTGTTTTCATTTTCCATATTGCATTACCAGGTAATGTTAAGTTTAAATTAATTAACTCTCACTGGGTCTTTGTAAGGGCATGGCCTTTTTGCTGCTATGCCTACTACACAAAGTGCTTTCATCACAAAATATAAGACCTTTTACCCCAGGGAAAAAAAACACATCGGCCAAGATATTCTGATTAGCTGCGCATTGATGGCCTAACAAGACAAGTAACCTACTGTATTGGATGAATAACTGGCTGTTATTAATCTGACTGACATATCCTGATGTGTGATTAGTTCTCCCTCTTTCCTTGGACAGGAGTTTGGGCCTATACAGGTGGTCAGTGGTCTTTGGATGGCGGAGCCTATACACACACCTTTCATTTCCTTCACCTTTGGTGCCTTCTGGACATTGCTGTGAACCTTCACATGTGCTGGTGTACTGATATTGTGTGTCTGTGTGCTGTGTGTATGTGTGTCCTCAGATCCCATCTGAGGCACTTTCTCACCTGTGGTAAGCCCAAATCCTGTCCTGGGTTGTTTTAGTCTGTCATTTTAGCACCGCCCTTACGGCACTGGGACGTCCACTTGTTATATGTCAGTCCATGTCTGAAACTCTGTGTCTGTTTTGTTTGTTTTTTGTAAATTGGCGTGGCCTTATTGTCTATATTTGACCACCCAAAAAATATGTATTTATTTATACTTTTGTGTCTGTGGATCATGTCTCTGCCATCAAAATGTCAATAATCTGTGTGCCTAGTGATCATAATGATCAGTACATTTTTTCCTAGCAGTAGGTAAATTACTCTAGGTGGCGTAGTCACTACTTATCTGCTTTTCCATTCTGCCACAATTGAATGAAATTCTGACCAAATTATGGGTTTTTAATCAAATATGCCAATGTCCACTGGACCACTCTTCTACAGGCCATAGCTCCTACCACTGTGGCAGCAACCAAACATGTGATCCATGCTTGACTAACTATGGGTCTTTTTTCTTCCTGTCCTATACAAACCTATTAAAAGAACCATCAAACAGGTCATAGAATTTCTCAGCATGACCTCCTTGATTCCAACCAATCTGGTTTTAGAAGTGGACACTCCAGTGAAACAGAAGCCTGAGAACTGAACTGAAAACTGAACTGCTGGTCCTCCCAACCAAGCTAACCATACATCACAACATCAGCTTTAAGATAGACTCCCTATCTGTTGCTCCCATCAAGGTTGCAAGACACCTGGGTTAAATGATTGATGACCAGCTGACCGTTGCTGATCACTTTGCCTCTGTAGCTCGGTCAGGCCGCTTATCTCTATTCAACGTAAGGAAGATCAAGTTGTACCTAACCCTACATGGAACCCAGCTCTCCTAACAGGTCCTCCAGTCTGTGCTTTGAGACCATTACAGATGACCCTGAATGCAGCTGCATGTCTCATTTTCAATCAGCCTAAAAGAGCCCATGTCACCCCTCTGTTCACTGAGCTCCACTGGTCACCCTTTGCTGCTCGCATCAAATTCAAATCACTGATGTTCACCTACAGGTTGACTGATGGATCTGCTCCCATCTACCTGAACACCCTGCACTTCTATCAACTACCCCTGCCAATTTCCTGTTAGCAAGTCAAACTCTTAGTAAGGTTTTTGCTTGTGTTGTAGCTTTAATGTTAATCTTCTTTTTGTGAGTCATTTTGGACAAAAGTGTTTGCTAAATGCATAAATGTAAATGTAAGTATTGACTGAGCAAGTTGACAAAATATATGTACATATATTTATTTATACATTTTCATATTTTATCCACTTTAATATTATTAATTTTGATAAAATAGTCAATTTAAGCAAAGGACACAAAAGTGAAGTGAACACTATCCATAACTGTTAACTGATAATTTACTTCAAGTAAGCTACACAAATCTTTAGTTACAAGGTAACCCGATGGAAAGTGAGACTTTCTGCTTTTATTGGCCCTATCCTAGGTCTCTGAAGAGAACATAATCATTTAAAACACTCACCCCAATGTCTTGAGGCTCTTGAGTAGAGTACAGATGTGCTTCACTCCTGAATCTCCTACTTCATTTCCACTCAGATTCAGCTCTCTCAGGTGTGAGGGGTTTGATGAGGTTAGAGTAGCACAGCCTTCTGCTGTTATACTGTTGTTATTTAGACTGGAAAAGAGAGAGCGAGAGAGAGAGAGAGAGAGAGAGTTACCTCATGTGAACCAAAGAATCAAACACAGACACATACCCCCGCACGCATCTGCATACACATGCATCACATCCACACATGCACACGTGCACACACACACACACACACACACACACACACACACACACACACAAACACAGACACACACAGTGTTGTATGATTAATTGTGCTACTTTTGTGTACACACTACAACTAGAAATGCTTTGGCAATCCAATGTGTATTTTTGTCATGCCAATAAAGCTCTATTGGATTGAATTGAACTAAACTGACAGAGAGAGAAAATGAAAGTTATTACATTTTTGTTTAATTTATGTTTAATTTCGAAATATTCAAAATGTACCTAAATGAAGAATACAACTGTATAGTACAGTCAGAGGAGAAAAATTACTTCTCAGACATTTTTAAATATCCCACACGTGTACATAACATAGTTCAGCATTTACAAACAGTCTGTTGAGTTCCCTGCAAACTTACTGGTGAAATGTAATGTTTGTCCAAAACAATAAACAGTTCAAAAGAAACATGTTTGCTACAATTTTCGCCTTTATTCGAAGAATCTTAATACATCTTGAATGTTGGATACTTCAATCCTAACATCAGGAGGTTTTATAAATGACACTGGATGTCACTACCCTGCTCTGTCTGTCTCTTTTTTCTCCCATTTCCTCCAGTCTTTTCTGCTAATTCAGCAACGAGCTTAACTAATTTCAATTACCTAATGCCTGCTAGTATTTATTCCCCTCTGTTTCAGTCGCCCCTTGTCAGAATATCCGCAAACCTGAACGCTTCACAGCTGCCGGCAAGCACCCAGAGCCTGACTCCCGCACCTATTCTCCGTCTCTGTTACAGCCCGTTTCCTGCCTCCCCAGCCCTGTCTCCCGTTCTGTCTGTTTTTGTCTCCTTTTCTATGCATGGTCGCCTATCCGTGACGAACCCGGACCGCACCGACCTACGCTCTGATCTCCAGTCCCGGCATCCGACTTGCAGCCTGACCACGACCAATGCTCTGATCTCCAGCCCCGGCTACCCGACTCAACGTCTGCCCGACCGTGAGCGCTCCTGCCAGCCACCCCCCGCGCTCTGCGTGCCTCCATCTACTCCGCGCTGAGAGCGGAGAGCGCTTTACATTCTCCTACCCCCCCCCGCAATCCTAAATAAAAACTGTGTGTAACGTGACGCTACCGTGGTCCATCTGTCTGTTCGTGAAACTGGATTATGGGTGATCACATGAACTCACCTCAGTATCTGCAGTTCACAGAGGGGACTCTTCAGACCCTCAGACAGCTGCTTCACTCCAGAGTCTCCTACTAGTTTATTTTGACTCAGGTCCAGATGGGTGAGTTTGGAAGACTCTGAGCTGAGAATTGTGGCTAGAACTGAACAGTTTTGCTCAGTAAGACCACAATTGTTTAGCCTAAGAAAACATGGAAGAAAAGCTCAAGTATTTTGTTGAGAGGACATAATAAGCAAAACATTGGGATGGGTTTGGGATGGGTCAACGAATATATATTTTTTCGTGCAGAAACACAAAATTCACATACTTGTTTACAGATGACTGACGTGAGTATTTGGTAAAATAGTCTCAAATGATGATGAGCAAGGGAGATCAGTGATCAGTGTCATTTGAGTCCCATCTATAGATCTGTAGCGGTTGTGCTGGTTGCACATTTTTGTTCAATAATCAATATAAGCTACTTATACTTGTACTTATATACTTATACATAACAGCATTTAAAATTCTCAGGAAATGACGCAATTTACTTCCTGTTCATCTCCTTCCAGCATTGCAGAAAATTCTTACACAACATTAATGATGTTTCACAACAGAATATTTTGATAATCAGTGCCCTTAAAAAAGACATGGATTCTCTTTGTCCTTTACTTAATGAATTATAATGGCAATAGTTGATATGGCACTTTGCATTCTGGCGCACTTGCAGTCTCTGAGAGTAAGCAAGTTTTGAATTATGACATGGTAAAGTTATAGGCTAATTACAAGCTGAGTACAAACTGAGTACTAAAAATACATTTTCCTATACACAAAAATAAAATAAAATCAAGCACTAACTTCAGCGTATCCACTTTGCAGTGAGAATCCTTCATTAGAACAGAAATGTGTTTCAGTCCTGTGTCTTTTAATTTCTTCCCACTGAAACTCAAGTCTGTGCCAAGCAAAGGGTTTGTTCCTAGAGCGTCATTCAGATAAGTGAAGGCCTTCTCAGTAGCATCACTCTTAAAAAGCCTGTAGAAGAAAAAATATTATATCCATAACCATGAGCCATATTTTAACTTGGATTATGTTGTGTCAGTGCGCCCCCCCCCCCCCCCCCAGTTAATAATATATTCTCACCTTACTGCCGTGGAAGTAAAATAATTAAAGACATTCCTCATCAGTGATTTTTCAGGGTCATTTCCACTGAGGTCCAACAACTCCAGCTGTAAATGCTTGAATTCAAGAGCTGGGGCCAGAGCTGCATATCCATCACCTTTTATACCACAGTCTGACAGTCTGGAGAAAGGAGACATTCAGGCATTCATGAATAATTAATTACTGGTTGCTCATCATGTAACAACTGAGTGAATGGAATGTTCTGTCACAGACTTTTCGCCAGTTCACTTACAGCAGCCTCTTCAGTTTTAAAAGTGGCGTCTCAAGTAAATTGTGAATTTGCTTTGCCCCCGAGTTTCCTAGTACATTACTACTAAGATCCAGCTCTAACAGGTGTGAGCAGTTTGATCTCAGAGCTGCAGCCAGAGCAGCACAACTAACTCCTGTTATTTCAGTCTTTGTAAGTCTGCAGAGAAGGAGAGACAGAGACAGAGACAGAGAGACAGATATATTACATCAGCAATAGATATAATTATGTTACAATGCAGTAAGGTATTTTGTATTTGCTTAAGGATGCATGGATTGATGGTTTGCACTGACTTAAGTGTCTCTATGACTAGCAAATTGCTAGAATCAAGCCCAGGTCTCTGCATCCAGACACCCAAAAGGCTGCTGTTAGCCTCACTGCTCATATAGCATGAGGAGCTCAGCTCAGGGATGTAATGCTGCAAATGGCAGACATGGACTCACCGCAGGATCTGCAGTTTACACTGTGGGCTCTCCAGTCCAGCAGACAGCTGCTTCACTCCAGAGTCCATCAGCGCATTGAGACTCAGGTCCAGTTCTGTCAGACTACACAGGTCTGAACTGAGAACTGGGACTAGAGCTGAACAAGTGGCCTCAGTCAGATGACAAGAGCTCACTCTGGGAGAACAACAATGACAACTGTGAATGTCAATATTTTAGCTAATACACTATATGTTTACAGGCACACCCAGGCAAACACAGACAGGAAGATAGATAGGCAGACAGACAGATAGGAGAGAGAGAGAGAGAGAGAGAGATTTAACTATATACGTATACTATATACGTATTACTATATCTGTAACATTGTAAACGTTTTAGTCCACCATAAAATAAAATTAAATAAAATAAAATAAAATCAAACTATCCAAACACCATGTTATTGTAAAGAAGCCTGTCTTACTTCAGTTTCTCCAGTATACACTGATTATTCTTCAATGCATCAGCCAGCTGCTTCACTCCTGAATCCTGTATGTTATTGTTGCTCAGATCCAGTTCCCTTAGAGCAAAACCATTTGATTTGAAAACTCTGGCTAGAGCTGAACAACTCTCCTCTGATAACCCACAGGAAGACAACCTGTGATAAAAAAAAGAAATAAAAAAAATAAACAAAGAAATTACAAATAAATGAATTAAAACAAACAGATCTTATTCTTATTCTATAACCTTTTATGAATGTGTCTGTAATGCTATTATGGATACTGAGTGTAATAGACAGTTTCGATCTGCCAAAGACATCCAACATTAGTTGTTACCTATAAAGAAGCAATGTACATTTTCCATATAACCCATAATAACTATATGAAAACCATGAAGATACTAACTTTAGTTCCTTCTCTTTGCAATGCGAATCATCCAGTAGAGAACAGAACAGTTTTACTTCTGAGTCTCCTGGTTTCTTCTGGCTCAGATCTAGCTGTGTCAGGAGTAAGGGGTTTTTACCAAGAGCATCTGTCAGGTACACACTGGCTCTCTCTGCAGCATCAGTCTTCAATAACCTACAAAGAGACAAAACATATATTGGTATCAATACCGGAAAACGAAATAAAGCAGGGAAAGTAGCAGAATAAAATGAATAGCACATAATTTCTATGACTAAATTACAAAGAACAAATCAGTAACTCTTTAAAAGGCTTCTTAATATCACCAGAATTATTGCTGACATTACAAGAGGTAAAGAAAACTTCATTAGGCAGTATGATACTTAAGGCCATGACAGTTTATACTTTAACAATGTTACACTTAACGAATGCAATCAGTACCAAGTATAAATAGTTCCATACAGGTATGCAAAGTAATCTGCAGTAGACTTGAAAATGCTGCCAGTTCTCATTCCCATTGTATTATTCATCAAAAGCTGTGAATCATATGTCAGTTATGCCAATATTATTCTTTTACCTCAATGTCTTAAGTTTACATCTTTGAAGTAAATCATAGAAATCAGTGAGCAGTTTCACTCCTGAGTCCCCAGGGTCATTTCCTCTCAGGTCCAGCTCTACCAGGTGTGAGTTTGATTTCAGAGCTGAGGCCAGTTCACCATATCCTTCCCCTCTTATACTGCAGTCTGATAGTCTAGAGAAAGTGGAATCAATTTGCATTTGCTTCTACTGTTTCACATTGCATTAAGTGGACTCTAGTATAGTAGAGTTGTGTATTAGAGGGATATACCACCTTCTTTTGGGATATTGGCTTGTTTGTAGTCAGCTAGCTAGATGTGAAAAAGCATAGCATTCTCCTCTATGTGTTTACAATGAGTAGTTTGACAGTGTGAGCAAATTTAACAGTAATGAAAGTTTATGGTGGCAATTAAAACATCATCAAATTTACTTATAAAGCATTTAAAAATAACCTACAATTCACCAAAGTGCTAAATTGTTTTTTAATTACCTCAAGTGAACACTTAGGTCTTGATGCTAATGGCACCATTTACTTCCAGTGATTGTGCTAAGCTGGGCTAAAAATGTCAATCTTAGTACTGAACACAGTGAGAAGAGAATGCTGTGTGTTTTCTTGAATAATACTGGGGCATAATGCAAATACATAACTATCTAATAAAGGTGGTGTATCTCTTTAAAGTCTGTATTTTAGTATCCTTCATTTCTACTTACATCAATGTCTGCAGTTTGAAACATAGATTCTTCTTCAGAAGATCAGCAATCTTATTCACTCCTGAGTCTCCTAGTTTATTCCCACTCAGATTCAGCTCGTTCAGGTGCGATGGGTTTGATGTCAGAGAGGAAGCCAAAGCAGCACAGCTCTCATGTGTTACATTGCTGTTATTAATCCTGAAGAAAGGGGGTGTAAGATGTGGTACTTAAATGAAATTAATTCTTGAATTCAAGGTAAAACAATGGTTGATCTCTTTTGTTTAGTAAAATGACTAAACATAAACTAACTTAAGTTTTGCCAGTGTGCAGTGTGAATCCCCCAGTAAGACAGAGAGCTGCTTCACTTCTGAGTCTCCTGGTTTCTTCTCACTCAGATCCAGCACCTTCAGGAGTAAAGGGTTTGTCTCTAGAAGTTCTGTCAGATAATCACAGGCCTTCTCTGCATCATCACTTTTTAACAGTCTGTGAAGTGAAGGGAAGCAAAATAAACACGTCTCCTAGTCTCATCTTTGCTATTGATTACATCTTATTTCTGATTAGTTATATATCCTATTTTCTGAAAAGAACCTGATGGAAAAAACCCTGTGAACTGCATGGCCATTTGTTGCACTTACCTTAATGTCTTCAGTTTGCCTACAGGATCATTTACTAAATCTAAAAGTTTCTGCACTCCTGAGTCTCCAGGGTTGTTTCCTCTCATATTCAGCTCTATCAGCTGGGATTTGGGATTTGATTTAATTCTTGAAGCCAGTTCTCCATACCCCTTTTCTGTTATTTCACAATTTGAGAGTCTGGGGAAAAAAGAACAGCTTTGTTTTTGAAAAGTACAACACAGACACAAACCCTGTGTCTTCAGAGTTTTCTTAGCAAGACCAAAACACAATATCAATCTCCTTTTCCCGTGAATATCCCCTTTCAGAATTTATTATGTGAGCGTGGATATTAATAACCCTGAACACCAAATCCCAAATATGATCAAAACTGGGATAAATATCATATTTGGTATACTAAAGTGCCTGTAAAAACCAAATACAGCTGTCAGTGAGGCTCAGGCTATATTCTGCTCTTCTACAATCTGCTAAATTTTTGATGCCCATGAATTTCTAGATTATTGTGATGATTAGTTCATTATTATGTTTTACACATACACACACACATACACACACACAGACACACATAATTATTATCATCAACGGTAACTTACATCAATGTCTGTATTTTACAGTCTGGTTTCTCCAGTAGATCGGCGATGCATTTCACTCCTGAGTCCCGTAGTTGGTTCTCACTCAGATTCAGCTCTCTCAGGCGTGAGGAGTTTGACATCAGAGCTGAAGTCAGTGTAGCACAACCCTTTTCTGTTATACTGTTGCCACAAAGCCTGTAGATGAATAATAAAGATAAATACTAAAACTATGCAACACATTTCATGATGCTAAGGCATGTGATGTACTTGAACATCCACCTCAATAGCACATCCCACTGTGTCCAGTTACAGTGAGACTGTATTCTGTCCCGTGGTGCTTATGCTTGTTCATTGTTAACAGTTACTCACAACAGTGTCTGTAGTGTATTGTGTGGATTCCCCATTAGATCAGAGATTCTCTCCACTCCTGAATCTCCTAGTTTATTCCCACTCAGATTCAGCTCTTTCAGGTGTGAGGGGTTTGATGTCAGAGCTGAAGCAAGAGCAGCACAGCCTTCTGCTGTTATACTGCTGTTATTAAGCCTATGGAAAAAGAGCAGAGAAAGATCATTCAAGAGTTCAAAACTGACTGGTTTACAAGTCAATGATTGTTGGAGTCAAAAGCAGCACTATTTAAAGTTGAGGCCACTCTAATATGCTTAGATAAGCACCTTAAGTGATGATCTCATTGTAGCCACAAAAACAGCATCCTTCACCCAGCTTAGCAACCAACAGTGCCACATCTCCCACCACACTCATGCACTGTCTGTAGAGCACCAATTGTTGGAGGGATTAAAAACTTCCCAGTATACAGAAGTCCAATGAAGACTTGAAGTTTTTCAATCTTAATCCAGAACATTTAGAATTTAAAAGCATTGTTTGTTACACAGAGCTGCTCTGGTGTAACTTCACATTTGTCAATATTAAATACACTACGGCTCATAGCCTACTCTGCAGCTAGGGTAGTCCTCCTGGATACTGGCTATTGCAGCGGTCTTTTCTGCTGGATACGAAGGCATGGATACATTTTTCAAGGTCAGGTTGTCATTTGCGCCTTTTTGAGCATGCGTGAAATTTGTTTTAAGGGCATGAGAGTGCTTAAGAGACGTCCAGACCACTCTTATGAAAGTATGACTTACAGAAGATATATTTATATACTTATATTTAAATGTTGATAAAAATGTTGGGAATCATGTCATAACCTTAAGGTAGAGGTTAAGGTATAACTTAAGAACAACTTAGCGTTAAGAAGGCTTTGGGAAACCGGCCCCTGAGTTTTATACATTACTTTGCATTGTGCCTGAAATCTCCCCTTAACTGTTCTTAAACTAGTCTATGTCCTCTTGGGGCATGTTGTTTAAGTATAAAGTAGGGATACTGTCTGCCCACTGTTTCTTGTGACAGATCAGAAGCTGGCTATAAGAATAAGCATAAGGATATGATTAGAGTCTAAATTGTAGCACAAGATGTTTGTAATGCAGCTGCATACCAATAGAAATGGACTTCATAATGCTCTAGTAAAGTAAAGATATCATTGGTGTACAGTGTGAATAATAATGGGCCAAATATTGAGCCTTGTGGAACATCTGAAGTGAAACCTGTCACATTTAGACAGTGTGCTCTATCACAGAGGTAATCTTGAAACCATTGAAATGAAACCTCATCAAAACCCAAAAAGGATAGTTTTTCAAGAAGAACACTATGATCAGTGAACAGTGTCAAATCAATAAACATAGCAGCACAATGCTTCTTGCTATCTACAGCAGTAGCTATATCATTTACTGCAGCAGTGGCTGCTGCAATGATGCTATGACCAGCTCTAAAACCAGACTGATAAGGATTTAAAATATAATTTGAAAAAAGAAATGCTCTGATCTCTTCATTTAAAAAAAGATTCTAACATATTTGCTAGACATGCAAGCTTAGAGATTGGTCTGTAGTTATTTAAATCATTTGCATATCCTCGTTTATGTAGGAGAGTCACCAATGCTGATTTCCAGACTTTTGGAATACAACCAGAGAAGAGTGTCTCAGCAATCACAGGGGCAGACAGCTTTAAGATATGGGGTTCTAAATAGTCTTGTCAATGTTAACGCGTTAATGCATGTGATTAATGTAAACATTTTAATAAGTTATTTTATTTTAATGCAAATTAATCATGCAGATGCATATGTCACACCTTGTAAATAGGACGTGGACACACTCAACGCAGAACCATAATGGGAAAACAACAACAAGGTACAGAAAGTACTAATGCATGGTGAAGTTCAGATTGATTCAATGGTCTGAATGAAAAGGAAGAGTTGGGTCTATTAATTGGAAATAAAAAGGATTCCTCCAAAGCTATACTGACACTATCTGGAGTATCTGATGTGACATCCATACCATCAAACAAGGAACCACACTTGATAAAATGCTTGTAAATGCTTGTAAGTTGATATTTTATTTTCTTGTTCGTTATGTAAAGAATTATTTAGCCTTAGTATAGAATTTCTAATCAGTTTTCTCTTCCTTATCAACAGGGAATATACATGTTTATTTGCATTCGAACCTGCTATGGTTTCAGAATTGTTTATTTATTATTAAACTCTGTGCACATTGTAATCTGTGTACATTGTAATCTGTGTACACTGGCCACTGATAGAATGCCTAGTTCATTATTGTCATTGTTACGGTGGAGGCAGACCATTTAAGTTACGCTCTGCCTTAACTCGTAAAGCCTTAATCTAACTCTGTGCAAGAATTACCAGCAACAAGGTATTTACTTCCTTTTGTTTTATGTAATTTTATTTGCAATACTCGTTTTATTTAATCTGCATATTACTGTATAGCCAACCACTTTATACATCATTTTAGGCCTGGTATACTTGTTCCTACAAGACAAGAATGAAGTTAAGATCAACCCCTCTTTCTATAACTAGTGGCCAACGAGGTATTTACTTTTGTTTTATGTATCATTTTGTTACGATTGTGCACCATACACTGATGTATTCATTTACTGGTGATTACTAACAGTTCTTACGATGTGAATGGAGTGAACGGAGAGAACGGAGTCTTTGGTGTATGCAGTGTCCAAATAAACACCCGTATCAAAGAACTTAGCCATGTTGTGTTGTTGTGTTGTTGTGGAAAGAGTTATAATACTTGTTTAACACATAGCAAATCTCATTTTATTTATAATTTAAGAATCCACTGTATTCTGCTATGGGAAAGTAGATAAATGAACACCTTTAAGTGATTTAAACACTTTCCAGAATTTTGCTGAATCACAGATTATTTAAATAATAGGTAGATTTAGCTCTCTTTTCTAAGATGTCTGAAATTCTGCCAGTCACCATCGTTACAAGTGGATCTAGCCAATGCCCAAGCTTTGTTTCTTTGAGAAATAATCTCACTTAGCTCAGTTGTAAAACAGGGGTTGCATCTGCCCTTTATCCTTAACTTATTAAGTGGTGCTTGTTCATCAAACTTTTGAAAGACCTCTTATAAATACAGCCCACAGGACAGTGATCAGTAAAATCCATTGGGAAAACACAGTGTCCACAGAAACGTGAATTATTTGTAAGAATAAGATCTAGCAAAGATGAACGGCTAGAGGATTTCATATTAGGTCGTGTGGGTTCTGTAACCATTTGGGTAAGCTTGAACTCGTTACACATGGAGAGAATAGTGATGAGTCTAAATTCCTCCACCTGTTGCCTTGACCAGCTTTTTTTAATCAGTTTTTAAACCGTGTCATAAAGGTTGTTAATAACTGTTAATGAGTCACTACTGCCTGGCACTTTTCCCACTCTACTCAAAACTGCTGTTGTTAAAGCATACTTTAGACCCAACTATGATTAGTAACTACCACTCCATATCTAATTTGCCATTTCTTGATAAGTTCATTGAAAGAATTGTTTTTAATCAGTTAACTGCTTTTTTTTATCAGAAAAGTATAGTCTGGATAAGTTTTAGTCTGATTTCTGTGCAAACCACAGCACTGAAACAGCACTGATTAAGGTTTTGGATGACATTAGACTAAATGACTAAACTCAACTGATGGAGGCAAATTATCTATCCTTGTGTTGCTAGATCTCAGTGCTGCCTTTGATACAGCTGACCATAGCATTCTTTTGGACAGACTGGAAAATTTGGTTGGCCTCAGTGGAACTGTAATTAAGTAGATCAGGTCATATCTTCTGAATAGACATTTCTTTGTGGCCATTGGTGATCACATGTCTGACACATCACTACTTACATGTGGTGTCCCTCAGGGATCCATTTAGGGGCCCCTTCTTTTTAAACTGTATATGCTCCCTCTCAGCAAAATTATAATGGGCAATGACATCTGCTATCTTAGCTGTGCAGATGATACACAGATCTACCTAGCCATTTCCCATGACTATACCCCTTCAGACTCTCTCATTACATATCCAAATCAGATAAATAGATGCATGAAACTAAATTTCTTCAACTAAATAATGAAAAAAACTGAAGTCATTTTATTTGGAAAAAATGATGACAGGTTAAAGCTATCAAACATGTTCCAGTCGAAGGGCATCATAGCGAAGGACAGTGTATTTATTTGTTCTTCCTTTTTAAACTGTTCTTTTATCCATTTGTTTTTCTCTTTATGTATTTATTGATTTGGTGTAAAGCACTTTGAATTGCTCTTCATGAAATGTGCTATATGAATAAAGCTTGCTTTGCCTTGCTTACACAAATCTTGAAGGTCATCAACAGCTGGGGACATCCAGTCTAGGTTAAAGTCCCCTAAAATGACTGCTTCAGAACCAGCTACTGAAGTTAATAAGTGCATTAGGACTGGCAGATGGTGGATGGTATACACCCACAACTACCAGAGGACAGCTGTCACATTTAACCCTGATGGCTAATAATTCAAACTGACCTGGAACAGAGGTGGAAATAATTACAGCCTATTGACTGTGTTTCTATCATAGATAGCTACTCTACCACCACGTTTAACTGTCAGTTATAAGGCACACACAGGGAAACCAGGCAAGCAGCCAGGCATGCAGGCAGACAGACAGTAGCAGCACAACAGAAAAAACTTTTTCAATGGCTGCCCGTAGGCCAGCCAGTCCATTATCTTTTAGTTTTAGCATCTGCCACAACAACAAATGGTGCAAAAATAATGAAAATAAACAGTGAAATATGTACACTAAACATTATTATATACTGATCGGAAAAAAACATTTACTTGAAATTATAAACCTTTAAAACAGTCAAACAAAAACATGCCAGATGGAGCGGTGTCAGTCTCGCTTGCGTCCCCATAACCTAGTAACCCATCAAATTAGACTATTACCAATACCAGAGAAGATAGCTGGTCATTTCTAATACCAAATAGTGGAGTAGGTGTGTGAAGAGGATGTTGACTGAGTGACAAGAGTTGTCATGAAAGGGCTGAGGGCAAGAGACTGGAGGGAGATATGTGACATGCTAATATGATGATTATGATTATTTGAAATTGTCAGTTATAATAACATCTTGACACTGTTATCATGTTATCAGACCATCACTCCTCATTGCCGAACAAGATCAAGTAGCCTAACTACTAGCAAGGTACTTCTTGTACCTTGCAAAATCCTTGTAGAAATAACTCAAACTAACAGAAATAACTATTTAACTTAATAACCACTTAAATGGAAGAACAATAGCTACACTCACTGAAGTTTCTTCAGTCTGCAGTGTGAGTCCTCTAGTAGAGCACATAACTTCTTCACTCCTGAGTCTCCTGGTTTCTTCTCACTCAGATCCAGCTCAGTCAGGAGTAAGGGATTTGTACCTACCACTGACTCAAGATATCTGTAGGCCTTCTCTGCAGCATCACTCTTCAACACCCTGTACAGGGTACAGGGAGAGGAATATATTCACTGCCATCTTAAATGTCTTACTGGGATTTCAGATGAGATGAAGAAAAACAATGTGACCTAAGGATTCCATCAAGTGACATTTTTTACCATAAACCAATAGAAAATATACAATTATCTCAAATACAACTTTCAGTGCCAGTGACAGTGGCAGTGGGTTGGCTATGCATGTATTTCTTTAGTATCCGTGGTCCAAATTTTCACCATAAAGTCATGGGTGGCAAATTCTTAACATTCTTTGCCATCATATAAACCACAACATCTCACCTCAGAGTCTGAAGTTTACATTCCTGATCAGTAACTAAACTGTAGAGATCTGTTAGCAGTTTCACTGCAGAGTCTCCTGGGTTGTTTCCTCTCAGGTCCAGCTCTACCAGGTGTGAGGGGTTTGATTTCAGAGCTGAGGCCAGAGCAGAGTATCCTTCTCCTGTTATACTGCAATCTGAGAGTCTACAATGGGGAGAAAACATTTTTTTCATTATTCACTCACTCACATTCACACTGAAAACTCACAGTGTAATGTTGATGAACTGATTCCTGGTATCTGAAGTTAACATCTGAAAAACACATGAGTTGATACACATTTTGTTGCAATGAATTTACAAAAAAAATGTTCAGGTTTTAAAGGGGACATAGAACAGATGATTGTATTGCACCCCGAGTGAATACCTATTGAGTATTGTACCTGGTTCTCTGATGTTAAAACAGAATATATTCAAATTCAATTCATAGAAATAAGATCAAATACATTTTTACATGACAAATTACAACTTTATTGTAAGTGTGCCCTTATTCTTCATGAATTTATTCTATCCATTGTAGACAAAAACTAAGAGTTTGTCCAAAATAAACTCTGAATTACTGTTGATGAATATGGTTTGTTTAGTATGGGGCTTATAAGTTGGTTGTACAACAGGAACAGTTATAATTCCCCTCAACAAATTAGGAGGTAATACTGGAGAAATTCTTTTTTTAACAAATCAGCAGCTGTGGGGGACAAAATCGCAGGCTTGCCTGGTATGCCTTTAATACGAGTTTTTTTTATAGTTTGTTAACAACGTGCATGTTAATGTGCAGCTAGTTAATGATGAATATGTGTGTGCTAAATAAAGCATTACCCTTTGTGAGGATGAATATTTTCTGTTTACATTATATTCTGCAAATATTTAATAGATGTTTTTCTCTATGACTTACTTCAGTTTTTCCCATTTACAGACAGGTCTCGATAGTAGAATAGAGATGTTCTTCACACCTGAGTCTCCTACTTTATTCCCACTAAGATTCAGCTCTGTCAGGTGTGAGGGGTTTGATTTCAGAGATGAAGTCAGAGCAGCACAGCCTGTTTTTGTTAGACTGTTATCATAAAGCCTGTGGATGAGGAAAAACAGTGCAAATTACAACAATTACAATTACAACAATTTGAGTCAGAAGCATTGTGCTTTGGATAAGCCCTCTTTACACAAAAGTGATTTCCAAACATTCATGTAAAGAGAGAAAAAATGGTCAAAAACACAATCCAGCAACACATTACCAGAGTAAAAGTTTTCCCCTATGTATACTGCATTGACCCCAGAGCACACAAGGATAGCATGAATCAATGAGAAGGTAGAAAGAAGAAAAGAAATGCATTCCCATATATAGCCTTGGTACATATATTAATGACTATTAATTTTTGCAAAGTCAATGTATTAACCTCGGCTAGATACCGCTTGCATTTGTAAAGTAAATGGAAGAAAAACATGATGACACTCATTTAAGTGACATTAGCAGATAACGATAGGGATTAGTACAGAAGCATATTGTTTAGAAGCATAGTGTTTAGAATTTTTGTGGGGGTGGTGGGGGGTTAATGTTCTAAGAAAAAAAAAAAATCACAAATTTATGAGAAAAAAACATACATTATAAAGTAGCAAATTTGTAAGCTAAAACTCAGTTATCTGTGAAAATAAAACTCAGTAAAACTCAAATTTGCAGAATTAAAATTTTGAATTATGCCAACATTGTTATGCCTGGCATTCTAAACAGAGCAGAGGAACTGGTCCGTGTCTGGTTAACTGTTGCATTGAATGGATGACTTTGACAACAAGGAGATCCTTAGTGTCCTTATGAAACCCATTTGCTATTAACGCACTGTCCTCACAGACAGTTGTCATTTTGGGGAGGTTTTTTACAGGAGTTAACTCACACAAACATGGAACACGTTTTTCAGCTTATTCATAAATGTTATGCATTCACACCACCAAACTAATTACCTCTGGCCAAACTGGCAAAGGAACAGGCCATTAACCCTGTTACTCACCCCACACATATGTCTAGGCTACTATCATACATAAACTGACAGCAAATAACAGGGACAAGTTCAACTGTGCGCTGTTTTGCTACGATTTCCTGATTGAAGGTGTCTGACTATTACTTGCGCTTTGCAAGGGTGTTTAGTGTTTTTTTCTCAGAATAATACCCTTACCCCCCCACCACCAAAAAAATCTAAACATGGCCATAATATGTTTGCGTAGATTAGTGCCATAATTCTAAGACTATTTTTACACTCAATATGCTTACAAATGACTCCAGCAAAACACGTTTTCCTATTTTCTAAACAGAAGAAAAACATCATGACACTCACTTAAGTTTCTTCAGTTTGCAGTGTGAATCCTCCAGTAGAGAACAGAACTGCTGCACTCCTGAGTCTCCAAGGTTCTTCTGGCTCAGATCAAACTCTGTCAGGAGTAAGGGGTTTGTGCCTAAAACTGACTCCAGATATGTGTTAGCCTTCACTGCTGCGTCACTCTTCAAGAGCCTAGAGACAAAATAAAATTACATGTATGTTGCTAATGATGTTTCCTCTGCCTATTTTTACAAACTTCCTGATTATGAATGGAATCAGACATGACATGGTGCAGCTCATCTCATACATGTAATCTCACACAAGTGAACTCAATAACCATGGTTCTAAAAAGCTGATTTCACAAGATTATGCTTCACTAAATCACAATCTGCTGGAAATTGTGAATTATCATTTGATTCACCAATTCACTCAAATTCTCTCACCTCAGTGTCTGAAGTTTACATTTGTCATTACTAAGTAAATTGTAGAGACCAGTGAGGAGCTTCACTGCAGAGTCTCCAGGGTCGTTTCCTCTCAGGTCCAGCTCTACCAGGTGTGAGGGGTTTGATTTCAAAGCTGAGGCCAGAGCAGCATATCCATCTCCTGTTATACAACAATCATGAAGTCTAGGAAGGGGAGAAAACATTGTTTGATTCTTTGGTTTTCAATCGTTCACACAATGTTCATGAATTGTTTACTGTTATTATGTTTTTATTATTATTATTTTACTATTATTATATAATCTAAACAATACACATATTTTGTTGTGATGACTTTTAATAGCAAATGTTCTCTTCATTCCTCTCTTCCTTTTGTTGTCACACAGATTACAACTGCTTCATCAGATCTTTCAACAAAACAGCATCAACACTTATCTTGTTGCAAGGATGAATAATTATTAAACACTGTTGATTTCCTAAAATCATAATAATGACTCGAATTAAAAATGTGAATATTACAATTTAACAGCATGTTTCTCTATTGATGCCATTCATCTGATTTTAATGTGTTCTCCATCACTCACTCCAGTTTCTCCCATTTACAGTCTGACTTCTCCAGTAGAGCAGAAATCTTCTTCACTCCTGAGTCTCCTACTTTATTCCCACTCAGATTCAGCTCTCTCAGGTGTGAAGGGTTTGATGTCAGAGCTGAAGTCAGAAGAGCACAGCCCTCATGTGTCATACTGTTGTCATTAAGCCTGTAGAGAAGGGAAATACAAATCAGGGTTTTGCTTTACTGTCATTTGAGCTAAAAGCAATGTAGCCTGGATCAGCCCATATTTCACATGTTATGTCATATTCATACACACTATCCATCAAGAGCTGTTACTGGCATAAGAATTTGCATCTATACTGCATTAGTTATTGCACCCCAAAGCACACAATGGTAACACCTAGTGGATCTACAAAAGCTCCTACACAAACCCCTATCTGTAAAGGTAAACAGACTTAGACTAAACTAGACTAGACTTAGACTAGAAATATTCGAACACGTTGCAAATTAATGATTAGTAACATAATTAAAATGCTGTTTAGAGATGGTAAATCATCTCACTCTATAGACTGTATGCTTGTATTGACAGGAAAGATCTTAGTAAAACACCTTCAATATGCCTGCAAATGACTCATGTAAAAACATAACTAATAAAGCTTGTGTTCCAAAAAAATGCATTTTAACAAGTAAATGGAAGAAAAAACATCATGACACTCACTTAAGTTTCTTCAGTTTGCAGTGTGAATCCTCCAGTAGAGAACAGAACTGCTGCACTCCTGAGTCTCCAAGTTTCTTCTGGCTCAGATCAAACTCTGTCAGGAGTAAGGGGTTTGTGCCTAAAACTGACTCCAGATATGTGTTAGCCTTCACTGCTGCGTCACTTTTCAGCAACCTAGAGACAAAGGAAGATTAACATAAACATTTGAGAATGAAATCAAACAGGGCATTTTATATAGGGTCTTACACATACAATCCCACACAAGTTAACTGAATCAACTAGTCAACAATTATTAATGTGATTTACACATTAATAATTAAATATAATTATCTCACCTCAGTGTCTGAAGTTTACATTTCCCATCATTTAGTAAACTGTAGAGATCAGTGAGCAGCTCCACTGCAGAGTCTCCAGGGTCATTTCCTCTCAGGTCCAGCTCTTCCAGGTGTGAGGGGTTTGATTTCAGAGCTGAGGCCAGAGCAGCATATCCTTCTCCTGTTATACCACAGTCTGACAGGCTAGAAAGCAGGGAAAACATATATTTGGTCTTTCATGCTGAACTATTTATAAAATGTTGATGAATTTTATGTTGAATTATTTATACATGTTGATGAATACATTACTGTTACTTATTAGAGCATCTGAAGTTCAATCATCTGAAAAACACTTGTATTGATGCTTGTGCTTGTGTTGATATTTTGTTGTAATGAATATTCAGAGAAAATGTTAAAGTTGTTAATGAGTAAGAGTTTCTATTGGTATTCTACTCTGTCCTTTTGGAGATCTCACACAGATTACAACTAGGGCTCTCAGAGTAAGCACAGGTAAACACACTAGGGCTGTCAGAGTAATGTGTTAACACAATGTCATTTTAACATGAGTAAAAAAAAAGACACCAATAACACAGAGTATTTAAACAACAGTGAATCATCTTGGTAAGCAACAATCCAGATTTTCACAGTTGACTAGCATGCAAAATAAAGTTAGTTATAACTTTAACTTTGTGGTAAAATGTAACTCTACATCTTGTCAAACAAACCCGCAACATGGCCAGTTATGTACATATGTGATGCAATGCAAGTTTACTTTCACTTTTCTGGGTGTAATGAGTCCAGTGGTTGATGGTCAATGGACCACAGCTGTGAATGCACACATTCTAGCGATGTCAATATAGCCTACTGTTTCACTTGACTGAACTGACAAGAGTCAAACTACTTCCTCTTTGCTCTTCAAAGTACAACTTTACAGCATGTTTCTCTATTGATGCCATTCATCTGATTGTAATGTGTTCTCCATAACTCACCCCAGTTTCTCCCATTTACAGTCTGGTTTCTTCAGTAGAGCAGAAATGTCCTTCACTCCTGAGTCCTCTACTTTATTCCCACTCAGATTCAGCTCTCTCAGGTGTGAGGGGTTTGATGTGAGAGCTGAAGTCAGAAGAACACAGCCCTCATGTGTCATGCTGTTGTCATTAAGCCTGTAGAGAAGGGAAATACAAATTAGGAATTTGTATTTGTAGAATTGGATCTAGTGTTAATCATTTTCAACACGATTTTGGCATCATTCAGTTTTGGTTTAATTTTACAGCGGCTCGGCGATGAGAAGCTGCAAGTAGTATAACTGTGCTTGGAATAGTTGGGGGGTGGCGAAAGCACCCCGTAATGAGTAATTTAACCACCAAAGTGATTATGAAGCTAGTAAGTTCCTAAGTACCTAAAAACAGCGTCAAATGGTTCCTGGTGTGCCTTTAACAACTCCTACACAAGCCTCTAATGGCAAAGGCAAACAGACTTAAAAATATTCCAACAAGTAGCAATAAAGGATTAGTAACATCATTACTAATTGCTATTTTTAGATGGGAAACCGTCTCACTCTATACACTGAAAGCATGTTGTACTGACTGGAATGATCCTAGCCAAACAGCTCAAACATTCCTGCAAATATAACTAGATGTACCGCATAGCGATACATGGTATGACCGCCGCAATGTATTGAAATGTGAGAACTGTTGGCATGACAAGTGTGTGGTAGAACAGTGTTGTGAGGTGGGAATTAGATTGGAAACTAGCATTCTCTAGATAATAGGCAAAATAACATTTTGTACAATTACAGCACCCCCTATGGACCAAATTTTATAGCACGTGCAGTGGTTTTAGAGGTCTTTGTGCTGATTGTGCGTGACGTATTTTGTGCAGTTCCCACCTTTTCGGTCCAAGATATTGGCAACTCAAAATCCCAATTTTTGCATTTACCCTTATCACTAAGTGGCACTATGCTTCATGTGAGTGTTTATGGGCTGGGTCGATACACCTCTGTAACACTGACATACTAACAGAAACTCGTTGTCTTGGGCAAAAATGTTGTTATTTAACAAAAACTGGTTTTTGACACCTAGCTTCGGCGATAAACAGCGCCCCCTACGACGAAATGTCACAAAATTTAGTACACATGACAAAAAGCTGTTTAGAGATGGCATGCCAAGTTTGACCAAATTTGAGCAATTAAAAGCCAAGATATGTACTTTTAAAGAATTTTAAGCTACGTGTTAAATGTTCATTGACGTGTAACTTCGAAACAATTTATCTCAAGATAAATCCTTTGATAACTTTTTGTCAGCATTGTCTGTAGATGACGTATACCAAATTTGGTGAGATTCACATTAACGGCCTATGACGAGTTCGTTCAGATTCGTTTTCGCAATGTTCAAATTTCATGTAAATTGTTTTCGTTGGAAGTGGGCGTCGACCAGTGTTTTCCATGTGTGAGGTTCAATAGATTGCACGATAAAAAAAAAATGTTGTAAACATTAGCATTCTCTAGATAATAGGCAAAATGACATTTTCTACAATTACAGCGCCCCCTATGAACCAAATTTTATGGCATGTGCTGTGGTTTCAGAGGTCTTTGTGGTGATCGTACATGACATATTTCGTGCAGTTCCCACCTTCTCGGTCCAAGATATTGGCAACTCAAAATCCCAATTTTTGCATTTACCCTTATCACTAGGTGGCGCTATGCTTCACGTGAGCGTTTATGGGCTGGGTTGATACGTCTCTGTAACACCAACATACTAACACAAAATCGTTATCTTGGGCAAAAATGTTAAGGAGTTATTTAACAAAAACTGGTTTTTGACACCTAGCTTCGGCGATAAACAGCGCCCCCTACGACGAAATGTCACAAAATTTAGTACACATGACAAAAAAGCTGTTTAGAGATGGCATGCCAAGTTTGACCAAATTTGAGCAATTAAAAGCCAAGATATGTACTTTTAAAGAATTTTAAGCTACGTGTTAAATGTTCATTGACGTGTAACTTCGAAACAATTTATCTCAAGATAAATCCTTTGATAACTTTTTGTCAGCATTGTCTGTAGATGACGTATACCAAATTTGGTGAGATTCACATTAACGGCCTATGACGAGTTCGTTCAGATTCGTTTTCGCAATGTTCAAATTTCATGTAAATTGTTTTCGTTGGAAGTGGGCGTCGACCAGTGTTTTCCATGCGTGAGGTTCAATAGATTTCACGATAAAAAAAAAAATGTTGTAAACATTAGCATTCTCTAGATAATAGGCAAAATGACATTTTCTACAATTACAGCGCCCCCTATGGACCAAATTTTATGGCATGTGCTGTGGTTTCAGAGGTCTTTGTGGTGATCGTGCATGACATATTTCGTGCAGTTCCCACCTTCTCGGTCCAAGATATTGGCAACTCAAAATCCCAATTTTTGCATTTACCCTAATCACTAGGTGGCGCTTTGCTTCACGTGAGCGCTTATGGGCTGGATCGATACGTCTCTGTAACACCAACATACTAACACAAAATCGTTATCTTGGGCAAAAATGTTAAGGAGTTATTTAACAAAAAACTGGTTTTTGACACCTAGCTTCGGCGATAAACAGCGCCCCCTACGACGAAATGTCACAAAATTTAGTACACATGACAAAAAAGCTGTTTAGAGATGGCATGCCAAGTTTGACCAAATTTGAGCAATTAAAAGCCAAGATATGTACTTTTAAAGAATTTTAAGCTACGTGTTAAATGTTCATTGACGTGTAACTTCGAAACAATTTATCTCAAGATAAATCCTTTGATAACTTTTTGTCAGCATTGTCTGTAGATGACGTATACCAAATTTGGTGAGGTTCACATTAACGGCCTATGACGAGTTTGTTCAGATTCGTTTTGGCAATGTTAAAATTTCACGTAAACCGTTTTCGTTGGAAGTGGGCGTCGACCAGTGTTTTCAATGCGTGAGGGTCAGTAGTTTTCACAATAAAAAAAAATTGCTGTAAACATTAGCATTCTCTAGATAATAGGCAAAATGTCATTTTCTGCAATTACAGCGCCCCCTATGGTCCAAATTTCATGGCTTGTGCTGTGGTTTTAGAAGTCTTTAGGGTGATCATGCATGACATATTTTGCGCAGTTCCCAGCTTCTCGGTCCAAGATATTATCTTATATTATATTATATTATCTAACTCAATATCCCAATTTTTGCATTTACCCATATCAGTAGGTGGCGCTATGCTTCAAGTGAGTGTTTATGGGCTGGGTCGATACGTCTCTGTAACACCGACATATTACAAAAATTTCGTGTTGTTGGGTGAAAGGTTCATCGAGTTATTCAGCGAAAACTTTTGCCGGTCTCCCCCTCTTTGACGGACACTGGCACAGTGGGGGGGGGGCCCTTGGGGGCCAAAAGCTCATATTCGCTCACAAACTTCTAGGGCTACATGCCTACAAACATTCATCTCCCCCTGAGTTTCAGTGTCCCGGGAATCGTTGACGGAAAATCTGTGAAAAAAAAAAAAAAAAAGGGAAAAAACGCGCGGCAACACCAATATGACCGCTTTCGCTAGCTTCGCTAGCGGCGGTCATAATAATGACACTCACTTAAGTTTCTTCAGTTTGCAGTGTGAATCCTCCAGTAGAGAACAGAACTGCTGCACTCCTGAGTCTCCAAGTTTCTTCTGGCTCAGATCAAACTCTGTCAGGAGTAAGGGGTTTGTGCCTAAAACTGACTCCAGATAAGTGTTAGCCTTCTCTGCTGCATCACTCTTTAACAGCCTAGAGACAGAGGAACAACAGATGTACGAAGACAATCATTTACAATCAGTCTACTCTCACATAACATAATAGAACATTTGAGAGTGAAATCAGGCAGGGCATTATATAATGGATCTTACACATACAATGCTACACAAGTCAACTGAATCAACCATCTAATCTATAACAAGCTACTTTCACTACATTCTTATTTCAATGTTTGTCCCTCACACTTTGTGATAGAGGCAAGAAATACTGGTGTAATTCACCATTTAAATATCATTCTCTCACCTCAGTGTCTGAAGTTTACATTTCTGATCATTTAGTAAATTGCAGAGATCAGTGAGCAGCACCACTGCAGAGTTTCCAGGGTCGTTTCCTCTCAGGTCCAGCTCTACCAGGTGTGAGGGGTTTGATTTCAGAGCTGAAGCCAGAGCTGCATATCCGTCTCCTGTTATATTACAGTCTGACAGTCTAGTAAGAGGACATGAGGAAATATTCTCTTTCACCTTTTCAGAATGTTCATCAGATCAATCACCTTAGGCCTTTGAGAGATATGCCAATGATTTCCTAAATTATGCTTATTAACACAATTCTACTTTCATAACTCACCTCAGTTTCTCCAGTTTACACTGACGATTCTTCAGTAGATCAGATATGTGCTTCACTCCTGAGTCTTGTAGTTTATTCCCACTCAGATTCAGCTCTATCAGGTGTGAGGGGTTTGATCTGAGAGCTGAAGTCAGAGCACCACAGCCTTCTGCTGTTATACTGCTGTCATTAAGCCTATATACACAGAGAGAGGGAGAGGGGGAGAGAGAGAGCAAGAGAGAAAGAGATTTATTATCCTGCTTATTCTAATCTAACATATAGCACTAGGTCTAAAACAGAAATCTCTCAGAAACAAGCAAATATTTGTTACATTTTGTAACAAATACAGTTTGTGCTACCCCTAGCCCCACCCACCACATGCACATCAAGGAGGTACCGTACTGTAATGGAAAACTAACCAAACTGAATAGAGTCCAGTTGGTACCAAGCAATTGAAAAGTGACATATGTTAGCATTAGGACTCTTGGGATAGCTAAGCTAGGCTCCATTTTCACCTTTGACTTGCTCTCTGTGGCCTTTGGTAAAAGGTAAATGAACAACATAAACACATTTCTGTATTCCTCTGGGCACCCAAAGCACTTTTGCTGTCATACCTCACATTCATCCATGCACCAGTGTATACATTACATTCACCAGTGGCAGAGGCTGCCATGGAAGTCACCATCCTGCTCGTCGGGACCAGTTTGGGTTCAGTGTCTTGCTCAAGGATGCTCTGGAAGACCAAGCTTGAACCTCCTTTACCTCCAGTGACGTCATTACCCACATGATGTGGTATGGCAATATTATATCTCTAACTCTTCTCTGAAACCACTTTTTAATCTACCTATAAATGCAAGGAATGTCTGTCTGAGTCTGTCTGTTCCACACATAACTCTCAAACCATTCGTCTGATGGACCTCAAATTTGGTACATGTCTTGCTAACGGCACAAGTGAGTGCAGAGCCAAGTTTGGTGTTGTTTGCAATACAAAAGAGTGCTAAAAGAAGCACATTGCCTCGTGCTGCTCTATCCGCTGTAGCAAGCCCCCCTCACACACAAACACATATGCACACCTCTTACCGTTCAAAGGAACAATATCAACAATACATACAGTTTGAATTTGGCAAATCTTACAACATCATGACGCAAACACATGTGGGTAAGCATTCAGTTAAAATCAAAATAAAACAAAAGTTCTGTTTTATGACATTTTTGAATGTGAACCACAAACAGATAACTTCTGAGCTCTACAACACGGACACAACCTCTGTTGCCTATGAGGTTGGCATGAATTAAGAAAATTTCCACGAACTGGCACAAATCTTTGTTATCATAAATTCAGTAAGGAAGTACCTGCACATATGTAACTAGGCTACAAGTATCCTGGAAACAATTTGTGCGGGCACTGGCCTAGTATTAAAAATAGCTAAGAGCTGAGCCTTAACTTAAACTCTAGGAAAATGGAACCTGACCAGGACATCCCACTCACATCTAGTGTTAATGGAGAGTGAAAGTTTCCAAATACACTCTCAGGAAATACGGAAACCTGAACTCACTGAAGTTTCTTCAGTCTGCAGTGTGAGTCCTCCAGCAGAGCACAGAACTGCTTCACTCCTGAGTCTCCTGGTTTCTTCTCACTCAATCCAGCTCTTTAGCAGTAAGGGGTTTCTATCTAGAATTCCACTCAGATATTCAAAGGCTTTCCATGCAGCATCAGTCTTCAAAAACCTGTTGGGGGGGGGGGGTATTTTTTGACTCTTTTGTTCAACTGACTTTACATTTGACAGTAGAATCAGTATCAGTGTTCTTTCTCACCTCAAAAGTCCTCAGTTTACACTTTGAATCTTTAAGTAAATGATAAAAGTCAGTGAGCAGTTTCACTGCAGAGTCTCCAGGGTCGTTTCCTCTCAGGTCCAGTTCTACCACATGTGAGTGAGTTAATTTCAGAGCTGAAGCCAGAATGGAGTAACCTCCTCCTGTTATACTACAGTGTGACAGTCTAAAAAAAGAGAACATTTGATTGTTAAACAAACCACAGCATGCTTAAATTATCCAAACGTTACTTTTGGATACTCTTTTCTCTGAATATTATCCTATGTACTTCTGTGTATTCTACACTTTTCTGTCAAGTTCAGCCATTTATTGTTTCACTAGAATTAAAGCCTGAATGTATTTCCAAACTACTCCAGATGTACAGTATTTCCAGAGCACTGTGATGATGACTGCTCATTATTAAAACAAACTCACATCAGCGTCTGTAATTTAGAGCCTGGGTTTGTTATCATGTCAGCAATGTGTTTCACACCCGAGTCTCCTAGTTCATTCCCACTCAGATTCAGCTCTTTCAGGTGTGAGGGGTTTGACACGAGAGCTGAAGTCAGCACAACACAGCCTTCATCAGTTAAACTGCTGTCATTAAGCCTACATGGAGAGAGGAAAAATACATGTATGTTTAAAACACACCACACACACACATATATATTCTTTTTAATGTAATATGTCTTTATTTAGAATCTGTTTCAGGCCTGACATCACCAGCCCCAGCTCAGCATCTTCTGGCCTTGTCAACTTCACCCATTTATTCACATCATCAATCTAAATGTCTGTCTCACAAAAAAAACTGATAGCAGGACCTTGTGGGATATAATTCATGGATGTCAGTTTTGTGTATTTTTTAGTCACACACTGTAAATTCCTGTATGCCCTTGTATGTACAGGTTTACAAGGTCTCCAAAAAACATCAAAAATATGAAAATCCATCATCATACAAACCGTGTGTCTGAAAAAAGAATTAATTAGATAAGTAGATGGTGAAGTTCCCAATCTATCAGACGAACAACAATAGTGAATTCATTCCACTAATGAGGTTTCATGAAGGAAAACCTCTCTTCTTGGTGTTGGCAGTCAGCTGACAACATTTTTGGTAAAGGGATTAAACATGAACATACTTGAGTTTTGCCAGTGTGCAGTGTGAGTCCTCCAGTAGGGCAGAGAGCTGCTTCACTCCTGAGTCCCCCGGCTTATGCTCACTCAGATCCAGCTCTTTTAGGAGCAAGGGGTTTGTTCCAAAGAAGTGAAGTCAGATAATCACAGGCTTTCTCAGCAGCAGGACTTTTTAACAGTCTGTAAAGAACACAGAACAAGAATATGCATGTTAATCCACCCTTCACAACTCTGCTGATTACATTTTATTCCTGAATGCTGTTCTTATTATTGGCCATGGCATACCTGTGCTGGATAATGAGCAGTTAACAAACTTTATTCCTTTTACCTTTTTTCGTACTTTACAGTAGCTTATATTGAGGAGGTGTACCAATATACTGAAGTGATGAACATATTTCACAGATAGATTTAATTTACACAGGATGTGATGTCAAGAATCCAGGTTGCCTGGGGACTTGTTCTCACCTCAGTCTCTCTAGTTTATATTCAGAATCCTGTGCTACATCTGTGAGCAGTTTCACTCCTGAGTCTCCAGGGTTGTTTCCTCTCAGGTCCAGCTCTACCAGGTGTGAGGGGTTTAACTTCAGAGCTGAAGCCAGAGTAGCATATCCTTCTCCTGTTATCTGACAGTCTGACAGCCTGTAAGAAGAATACATATTATTCTGCTTTGAAATCTGAATGGTATAAACCTTGTGAATACGACATTAAGACAGCTGAGGGAGTAATATCTGCAGTTATAAAGTATGACATTAAGACAGCTGAGGGAGTAATATCTGCCGTTATAAAGTATGACATTAAGACAGCTGAGGGAGTAATATCTGCAGTTATAAAGTATGACATTAAGACATGTCCACTTCACTGAGGATATGTATACCTTCCAAAAATTAGACTAAAGTCATTCAGTTTACTTGTACATTAAACATTGTTAGTGTTAGCTCATCAACCTTCCCTGTGTGAGAAAGCATGCTCACTCTTCAGTCTTCTCATCTTATACCAGCACTTACTGTAGTCTCTGCAGTTTGCAGTGTGGATTCCCTAGTAGATCAGAGATGTGCTTCACTCCTGAGTCTCCTAGTGTATTCTCACTCAGATTCAGTTCAATCAGACATGAGGGCTTTGATGTGAGAACTGATGTCAGAGCATCACAGCCCTTTGCTGTTATACTGCTGTTATTAAGCCTGAGAGCAGAGGAAGATGTTATGATTTTTAACACGACTGTTGCTTTTATAAAACAATTCTACTACCAACTAATGAAGTTTTAACACACTGCATTGTGTTTTCTGTTCATTCATCCTTTGTCCCCCAGAACAGATACAAGCCTTGCTAGGCATCTCCAGTTACCAAGCCATGCAACAGTAAACTGATGGTTCAGGGGCAGCGGCTACAGTGTGCTTGTGCACAGGTCTGCTAGCCTGTCTGCATGTCACACGTCAAGCTGCATAATGAGTGATTACTAGCTGTCACAAGTGGTATACTGAAGAATATACCCACTCCTAGTGACAAGAAGAATGTGTCTTGTCCAATCAGAAATTGATAAATAGTTAAACCAGATCGGATTGTATAATGGAACTTACCAGAGATATTAACAGAATCGGTTCTAAACAATATAACGGTATCCTCAATATACATCTGATATGAATAACATTCTCTGTAGTCTTGCAAATACTATATACTGAACATGATGAAAACTGGGATAACCTGGCATACTGAAGTACATAAATTCACAGTCAATACACCAGTGTTACCCTCAGCAATCCAACCAGCGGCTGTAGGAGGTGACAGGATTAAAAAATAAAAATCAAATAAGAACACTCACTTAAGTGTCTGCAGTTTGCAGTGTGAGTCCACCAGCAGAGCACAGAATTTCTCCACTCCAGAATCTCCTTGGTTATTATTACTCAGATCCAGCTCAGTCTTGAGTAAGGGGTTTATTCCTAGAACCTCAGTCAAATAAGCAGAGGCTTTCTCTGCAGCCTCACTTAAAAACCTGAAAAGAGATAAAATGATGGCTACCATTTTATACATTTACAGACACTCATGTGGTTACCACAAAAAGACAGATAAACCAAACAAATCAAACCAAGAACCAAATAGTTAACAACAAGACAACGACTACAAACCAACCAAGTAGCTGAATATTCAAAGCTGGAGAGATAAAAGTGAATCAATGTATCGGGGCCTAAATTTGAAGTAATCTCTGAGAAGGAGTCTAATTTCCAACATGCTGCACAAAGGTCAAAATAATCAATAGATGTACTACCTGATTTTGACTTTACAGGCTGGATCCTTCTGTAAATCAATGAGCTGCTTCACTCCTGAGTCTCCAGGGTCATTTCCTGTCAGGTCAAGCTCTACCAGGTGTGAGGGGTTTGATTTCAGAGCTAAAGCCAGATTACAATATCCTTCACCAGTTATGCCACAATCTGATAGTCTGATATAGGAAAAAATGTAATTGTCACTTTGGCTCTTAGAACACAAAAGTATTCAAACAGTGAAAAAATAAACAATAAACATCTAGGTAAAGTGCATACATTTCTGAATAGGTTTACTGCTCTAACTGTGTGTGAGTGTATGTAGTTTTCTGTGTTTAAACCTAATGACAAAAACTAGAGTCAAACAGCAGTACTGCCATCCTCTTTTGGGAATGCAATTCCCACACCTACTGCTGCAAGTCTGTGCTACTTTAAAAGGACTTCTGGTACTTTTCAGACTGGATTATGTTGATGAAACGCTCAGTGTACTTTCATTCAGTGCCAACATGGAGAAAATCAGTTCAGAAAGGAGCAAACAAGCCTGCTGATAGAGTAAAGCACAACAAAACATAGTGATGTGGGCATATTTTATAATGACAAAATATGCCCAAACAAGCCCAAATATGCCTGGACTGCTATGCTTTGTAGTGCTTATAATACTAGTTGGCTAGCTTGCTCATTTCTGAATAAATTTTTATCATTTTGTACTGAATGAAGTGTGTGAAGCCCTCTAAAACAACACAGGCTAAAATGTGCTGGAATTCACCTTTAACTTCCCTTCAAACATTTACCTAATATGTTTATTCATTGGTCAATATTGTAATGGTTATTTTTTGAACAGGATACATGATTCATTAATTTAATTTCTACAGTGCTATGTAAAATTCTGGCACCCCATCAATAAAATAAGGTTTATACAGTGTGCTGTTTTCAAGCATAACTCTCTGTATTTTCACATATGGTTGGCAGCATTCTGCCTGTACATAGATATTGAGGAAAATGAATGTACCTAAGGATCTCCAGTTTACACTGTGGACGTTTCAGTTGTTCAGTAAGAACACACAGTCCTGAGTCCTGTATGTTATTGCAGCTCAGGTCCAGCTTTTTCAGACTGGAGGAGTTGAGGACTGTGGCAAGAGCTACACAGCTGGCTTGTGTTAGATTACAGTCGTTCAGCCTAATTAAAATAACATGAGAAACATAATTACCATTGTTTTACATACTTAACGTGAAATTCTGTCAAATATGGAATTCAGACCTGTGCAAAAAAGTAGTCCAAATAACTTTACTGGTGGTTATAACATTGACAGAACTTAATATTTGTTGTGAAATCTGTAAAATGTCATTTTATATACATGAAAATGGTGTATCCAGGACTCCTGTGGAAAGTTAATACCTGCCAAACCTGCTGCCTTGTGTTAACATTCAAATGTCCACAGAGCTTTGTAACATGACCCTGTAAACACCAGCGTGTCAGTTATAACCTTAACCTCCAATAACAGCCATGTCAGTCATAGCTTTAGAACTTCAAATTTTGATCAAAAGTAACTCACAAAGAATTTTAGTGCTAAAAGTAGCACGCAAGTCTGGGACAGCCTAGGAGTGGCCTAGAGGACTCCTAAGTCACTAAGACCAATTCATAAAACACTGGAAAGCAGCAGTTTGTAAATACCACGTCCACAACCTTATGACATGCACATACGGGGTCACATGTGTGGAATATCTGTCTCAAGGGAATAATTCTGCAGTTTTTCAGGAGCACAAAGTAACGCCATCAGCCACAACCGAAACCACTTTTGAAGTGCATGTGCGCTTTAATCGTAATCAATTCAGACAGACTGTCTATCTATTCTATCTATTGTCAACAGAAATGGTGCAAAGATACTTTGTCAGTCCATAGTTGGCATTTCATTTGTCTATCTCTGTTGGCACATAATCACATAATCACAGAGCACATGCCCACCCGCAGACCTATACTGTACCTCATCAACCGGTTAACTGCAAGAAGTTAACTGCAAGCAGGCTTGTAGGTTTTGTATTTCTGCTTCATGCTATGATATGATGTGTTCAGTTGGAATCTTGAAATGGTTTGAATCAAGTTAGAAAAGTATTGTCCACGTAAATGCTGGAGATTTTCATTGATCAATTAGACAACACAAAGAAATACCCAGTGATGTGGAGAACTGACTGTACTTACAGTGCTTTAGTGGCTGTTTTGACCACTGGCAGGAGTCTCCTGAGACATTCATCTGACCTGATGTATTTTTTAAGGTCAAACTCTTCTATTGGCTCCTCTGATGTCATCAACACAAAGACCAGAGCGGACCACTGAGCAGGGGACAGCTGGGCACCAGAGAGTTTTCCAGAGCTGAGTTGCTTCTGCATCTCCTCCACCAGAGATTTGTCATTGAGTTCATTGAGACAGTAGAACAGATTGATGGATCTTTCTGGGGAAGGATTCTGGTCAAACTTCTCCTTGATGTATTTGATTATTTCCTCTTTCCCCTGTGAGCTCTCACTGTCTTTCCCCTGTGAGCTCTCACTGTCTTTCCCCTGTGAGCTCTCACTGTCTTTACTCTGGGAGCTCTCACTGTCTTTACACTTTAGGCTGCCACTGTCTTCACTCGAGCTCTCACTGTCTTTAGTTTTTGACCTTTTTGTATGTACCAGTAAGCCTTCTAGGAGCTTCCGATTGAACTCCAGTGAGAGACCCAGAAGGAAACGGAGAAAAAGGTCAAAGTGTCCACTTTCACTGTCCAAAGCCTTGTCCACTGCACTCTTGAGCAATTCTGTCAATGTGCTTCCTACTCTCTCCTCTGATGGGTTCTGGTCGACAAAAACATTTTTTTGATGTTCCTTGAAAAACATGTGTGCATATAAAGCAGCAAAAAACTCCTGAATGCTCAGATGTACAAAGCAGAATGCAGTGCCAACAAAAACCCCAGAGTCCTGCTTAAAGATCTGTGTGCACACTCCTGAGTACACAGACGCATCCTCTACACTAATGCCACACTCTCTCAGGTCATATTCACAGAAAATCAGATTGTTCTTCAACAAGTTTTGGAATGCCAGCTCTCCCAGAGCCAACATGCCATTTTCATCCCACTGTGTGTCATAACCAGATTCGTCACTGTATTTTTCAGTCGTTCGTCTTGTCTGAAAGATCAGGAAATGTGAGTACACCTGCGTCAGTGTCCTTAGCGTTTCATTCTGGTCTCCTGTAGCCTCTGTTTCATCCAATATCCTTTCGAGAACAGTGGCCGAGATCCAACAGAAGACTGGGATGTGGCACATGATGTAGAGGCTCCTCGATGCTTTCATGTGTTTGATGACTTTGTCAGCCAGTTCCTCATCAGAGATTCTCTTCCTGAAATACAACTCTTTCTGATCGTCATTAAACCCACGTATCTCAGCCACCTGGTCAACATAGTCAGGAGGGATGCAACCAGCAGCTGCTGGTCTGGAGGTGATCCATATGAGAGCAGAGGGAAGCAGGTTTCCCTTGATGAGGTTTGTCAGAAGAACATCCACTGAAGTTGGAGTGGTGAGGTCAGACCAGATCTCATTTGTCTTGAAAGCAAGAGGATGACGGCATTCATCCAGTCCATCAAAGATGAACAGGACTTTGTATGTCCTATTTTTGGTGAACATCAATCCTTTTGTCTCAGGAAAAAACTGATGTAGAATGTCCATAAAACTGCAATTTTGGACCTTCAAATTCAACTCCCGGAAAGGAAGTGGAAAAATCAACTCAATGTCTTCATTTGCATTTCCTTTCAACCAGTCCAGAATGAACTTCTGCACTGAAATGGATTTTCCAATGCCAGCAACTCCCTTTGTAAGTACAGTTCTGATGGGTCTTTCTTGTCCAGGTACTGGTTGAAAGATACTGTTGCACTCAATTAGTCTCTCTTGTGTTTCTGAACTCCCAGAGGCTTTCTCCATAAGCCTAGTTTCATGTTCTTTATTGACTACACCACTTCCACCCTCTGTGATGTACAAGTCTGTGTAAATTTTCTCAAGAAGTTCAGATTTCCCTTGTGTTGCTATTCCTTCGAATACAGATTCATACCTCCTCTTCAGATTTGATTTCAGTTCATGCTTGCACATCTCAATTGGGTCTGATGAATTTATGGAAAGCACATTTATATCAATGAAGCATTACATCAAAGTCAATCGCTATGGATTGTATCTATTAGAGACTAGATTCCCTTCTAGCAGATAATGTGACAAAAAATAAGTATCATAGCATCATAAGTAGCCAATGTTTGGTAGTCTGTGAAATAGTGTAGGCAATATAATAAATCTTAATAGTAATAATACATATTTTGTTATTAAAAAATATGAGTGAGTTAAAAGTAATAACGGGCCCATTTCCCACTACCTATAGGATAAATATCTTACTGTTTTCAAGAGTATCTGCAAGGTCTGTCCTGCCCATCCTTTTCAGGAAGTGCAGTGTGATGTTGAGAGCTGCCTCTCTGGCACTGTCTTCATCTGCTCTTATGTAATCATACTTAATCTTTTCTCTCTTTAGAAGTTTCTTGAACCTGTCCCACTCATCGTTCATGAATTTCATCACCATCATCTTAAGTTCCTTTGACAAAACACAGATTGAAACACAAATTTAAAATATATCACATTAAATCATGAATGATTATTTTAAGAGGTATTGTTCATATTTCGCAAAAGCATATGCACTGAAATACATTACATAGTATAGTCACAAAAGAGTTGTAGTCTTACACTGAATGTGTGAAATAAATCTTTATGAACCATCTTCTTGACTTCCAGATTTTTCAGGCCTTTACAACTGCACCCACAGTGTTCTTTTGGAAGGTGTCTACAAGAGTGGAAAACACAATTTACTTATTATTTATTTATTTTATTATACTTATACTGAATATTGTCATGAAAAACTGAGCATGTCTGCTATAGGCAGTCACATTGTTGCTGTTATTGTTATTATTACTGATTCATGTTTTACCAGACTCCCAAAACTATATCAGCTACTTCTGTTGTTGGGTTTAGATGAATTTAACACAAATGTTTCCCAAATTCATGAGATAATCCTTCATCACCACACAACAAAGTTGAGGCCTTGGTCACAATAGTGTGAACTATGGGAGTAACCAACTTCATGTGATATCTGAGGAGTTGATACTGGTATAATTGTTTAGTTGTCTCAAAGTCATAGATAGATAGATAGATAGATAGATAGATAGATAGATAGATAGATAGATAGATAGATAGATGGGTTAAAGACGTGGGTTAAAAGGCTCTCTATGGGGTGAATGTAAGCTACAATAAAACCAAAACTGAATGAAACAGAAATCACGTTTATTATCATCTCAGTCACCATAGCTCTACTGAAATGATCATCACTGGTTCCTACTCCTTGGTTTGCAAACAAATCTACATGTATTGGTGAGAATTTATGACAATTTTTTTTTTTTTTGCCTGTTATGCCTTTAAGTTATAGAGTGTGAAAGGTGCAGACAGATTCTATGGTAAATATAGTGCAGGAAAGTGTCAATGCAAGTACACTACCAGTGCAAATCTAATAGAAGTATAAATGGGCTACACAATATAACAAAACTAACTTGACCAATGAGGAAGAGTATCAAAATTGGATCATGCCCTTTGATTAGCCAATTGGATATCTGGGGGAAAGAGAACTATCAAATGCTAATTCGCCCCTACATTTTCTGTCACTCTTTCTCTGTGATGATTTCTGGAATGTACTTGCAAATGAGACAAATCGCTATGCCCATCCGTTTTTAGCCTCCCATCAACTCAAGCCACACTCCAGATAACCGTCAGTGAAATGAAAGCCTTCATTTCTCTGCATTTGAGTATGAGTCTGGTAGAGAAGTCAGAATTAGAAGATACTGGGCCGAATACTGGCCAACAGCAACACCTGGATTTGGCATGGTGATGTCCAGGAATAGATTTGAAATGATTTTGTCTTTCCTTCATTTTGCCAACAATGAAGAGTATGTCGTATGTAAGATTATGTCACTGGATGAAAATAACCATGGCCTTCAAAGAGAAGTCAATCCTAAAAATGTATAACCCCAACAAACCAGACAAATATGGCTAAAAGGTATTTGTTTTGAGTGAAGTCAAGTCAGGCTATGTGCTCCAGTGGTCCATGTACACTGGACAAAGTAGGCCTAATGCAAATGCTGAATTTGGTGTCACACAGCTTATTGTCTGTGAGCTGATGGCCCCATACGCAGGGAAGGGCCATGAGGTGTACATGGACAGCTACTACACCTCACCAGCCATAGCAGATGAGCTGGCAAGCAATAACTCAGGTGTGTGTGGGACTGTAAGCAGTAAGAGAACAGTTACCCTTGAGCAAGGGAGATGACCCAGTCTTCATGAGGAGGGGGAAAATGTTAGCTTGTGCGTGGCATGACACAAAGTGCCTCACAATGCTCTCTACACTGCATAGCAACACGCGTCAGTAAACGCATCAGGACCAAACACACTGATAGTGGCTACTGGGAGATAAACAGGCCTGTGTGTGTTGATGATTACAATTCATACATGGGGGGTGTTGACACAGCAGACCAGAGAATGAAGACCTACCTCTTTCCCCATAGGTCAAGGAAATGGTACAATAGAATTTTCAATGCCATTCTAAGTGTAAGCATGGTGAATGCTAACATTATTTACTGCTGCTGCACTGCTGCTACTCCAGGAAAGACAGCAACAAAGGTCGAAGGTCATCCTCATTGGGAGACATGCCACAGAGACTCACTGAGCGCCACTTTCTCTGCAAGGCTGATGATCACCCAGATTGTGTTGTTTGTTCTAGTTGGACCCGCCCTAAAGGCCGCTGTCAGACAAAACACAGGTGTAGGCAGTGTGGGGTGGGTCTTTGTGTTGTGCCTTGCAATGAGAGGTTCCACACCATGAAACACTACAAGAAGTGTCACCTGGATGGACAAGGGTTCATTATCTCTACAGCAAAAGGCCTACTACATAAACTCGTTTTTTTGATCTGTGCCGTGCCGTGGCGAGTGAGCTTTCAAACTAAACAGGTCTTGTCTACCTGTATGTGTGTGTCATAAGAGTCATATATATGTGCCCCATACATGGAGTCTGAGTGCCTATGCAGTAAATGGAAAATCTCTACAGTAAAAAGCCCCTCTACTGCTACATGCATTCAGTTTGTTTCTGCCATTTATTAGTAATGATTTACACAGTTAGTTTATTATTTACTATTTACCTGAGCATGCAGTATTGTGCAATATAGCATACAGAAGGTGAGGGGCATTTTTGGGGGGGAAAGTACTGTATTTTATCATTCAAAAATTTGACATTTCATGAAAATTCTATAATTCAAGATGGCTGCCTAATAATATGCAAACTAGATGGGTAAATTGAATCCCTACATAAACTTTGGGTCATCCTTAATATTTCTCTAATTTAATTCTAATATCTCTTCTAACTTTTAAGTTACAGCTGTTTGAATTTAAGATCAAAATCGAACATTTTAGGAAAAAACCTCTGGCGCCTAAAGGGTTAAACAAAATTTGGTTGCAGTTTTGGTGGCTGAACAAAGAATCATCTGGAGCTATTGCTTTTTCCCCATTTAGAGCTCTTTGTTGCTAGGATTTAGGCTGCTGTAGTCACTGGAGTCTGGGCTGAGGGCACCGGCTCTCTGTTGCTAGGATTTAGGCTGCTGTAGTCACTGGAGTCTGGGCTGAGGGCACCGGCGTGGAGAAACGGCTGGATTGGCTTCGGTCGTGGTGGCACGTCTACAGTGGTCTAGATGCGTAAATGATCCTCGCTCTTGGACTCAGTGCGAAGGTAGGGCAGAGCAGTGAGGGGTAAATGTTTAGGGGGATGTTCCAGGATTAGTTTGTCCTGTTACCTGGATAGGCTTTGCAACCTGTTGGGTTGGATGTGCTTGGTGACAGATTAGTTAGTTTTGTTAGTTTTGCTTTGAGATTTGCACACTGGTTGACTGCTTGTTGTCGTTGAAAGTGTCGCAATGAGCATGTTGGAAGACTTTTTAGTAGCTCTGTCTAAATGTTTGTTGGTAGTGTACACGATTGAGCACAATATTCCTGACTGTTGAATCAAGTAATTTAAGCTTTAAACAACAAAAACAACTGTTGAAAATACAGATGGAGATGGAGTTAGAGAAAATGAAATTAGAGTTGGTGCAAAGGAAATCAGGAGCAAAAGAAATCACAACGGGAGCAAAAGAAATTGGAAGCCAAATTGGCAAAGGAACAAGAAATGCTGGAAACGCGATTAAACAAACACTAACAAAAACTATTGCAAGGTCAAGAAAAAGAGAAAGACGGTTTGTCACACTTTTGGTTAATCTCAGCATCTACTGATATATCTTTATTTTATTCAATAAACACGTCTCGTTAAATTATAGTGTGGTCTCCCTTTCGTGTCATTACTGCTGTAAGAGCCGAGTGGGTTCTGACGTATGCTAAAGTCATGGTATAGAATGGACTCAAGGGTCTTATTGCTTAAACAAAACATTCAGCAAACTCTGGACCTGCTGAATTATCCCTGTCACTTTCAAAAAAATATCTATCACCATCCATTTCAGTTCATGATCCTATATTCCTTGGTGTCAAATACTGTTACTCACCCCAGTTCACAGGTGGGATATTCCATGGGAGCAGTAGGCTTCTTCTCTTCTGGTTTATTCCCTTTCAGATGGAGTGTGGGGTCTAATGTCACAGTTGAAGTCACAGCATCACAGCTTTTTTTCATTATTTTACTGTCATTAAGCCTGTATGGAAGGAGCAGGTGTCAAGATCACTTTTGTACTGGACAAGTCACCAGTGAAACTGAGAGCAAGAGATAGACAGAGGGAGAGAGATTTTCTGTTTTAAACTCAGATCTTAAAAGGTTTTTTTTTTCTTTTTCCAAGACTAATATCAATTTTGGATTAGCACATTGTGTTTCGCACATCACAGAAAACAAATTAAGTCACTTTGTGTTTCTCAATTCAAGAACTGTGCTTTATAGAATATGTACCTCTATACTTGGCATAATGCGTAGAAGCTATCTATAAATGTAAAGTCTGTAAAGTCTGTGCGTGTGTCTCTCTGTTCCAAGCATAATTCTCAAACCACTCTTCTGGCTGACTTCAAATTTGGTAGGTGTCTTGCCAATGGTCTGAGTGAGGGCAGTGGTTTTTGGACAAAACATACTAAAGATATCATTATATGAAGCGCAGTGGTCTTCACACACGCATATCACATGAAACTGACAGCGCGAAACACAGCCTGTCGTTTCCAACAGTGTAAGTCACTAGTTTCCGTGATGAACGATTCATGACATCCGAGATATCACTAACAGCTCTGCATCCATGTAATACTCATTCTTCTCTGTGTAATTCCTCTCTATGATTAGCAGTCCCTGAGTAACATCAAATTTCTGCATAGTCTAATTACTTACAACAGTCTATGTAGTCTACAGTGTGGATTCTGCAGTAAAGCAATAATATGCTTCAATCCAGAATCTCCTAGCTTGTTTCCACTCAGGTCCAGCTCTACCAGGTGCGAGGGGTTTGATTTGAGAGCTAAAGTCAGAGCAGCACAGCCTTCTGATGTTACGCTGCTGTCATGAAGTCTGCAATGCAATGGTAAATAAAATTTTAATGCAAGTATACTCTTTAATTTTGCATACCACTTATTTTCATGCAAGTATACTCTTTAATTTTGCATGCAACTTATTTGATTGCTGTTTTACTCCACTACTCACTCCAATTTCTGTAGTTTACAGAGAGGATTCCTTAGAAGAGCAGAGATTTCCTTCACTCCAGAGTCTCCTAGTTTATTCCCACTCAGATTCAGCTCTTTCAGGTGTGAAGGGTTTGATGTGAGAGCTGAAGTCAGAGCAGTACAGCCCACATCTGTTATGTTGCTGTCATTAAACCTGAAGAAACCATGTGGGATAAAGTGGGTGGTGACCATTACTGACAAGAAGATATTTACATTGTTCAATTTAGATTTAAACAAGGATTCACACCTGGACCATTCTTACGCTTTATCTTAGTACAGTTCTTAGCTTAAACACATGTTTTACAGCTTACAAAAATGTCATGTTGGACTCAAGACATCTGGCACGGAAGATCTGATATGGTTACGTTGCATTTTGTGCTTGATTTTATATGAAGTAAAAAACGCTAAAATAAATCAATCTGCTTTGTTTTTCAATCCCTCTACAATGCAAACATGTCACCTATACACATCATACTGATGCACTCATTATATTTTCACTTGCATATTTCTTGTTGATACCTGCACACTCATGCCCTTAAAACTATTTTTGACACATGCTCAAAAAGGTGCAAATGACATCAATCGATGCCAGCAATGTGGATTCAGCGTCATAAGAGAGAGTTAAGTACAACTCAGTTAAGAAGTCTCAAAAGAGAACACACACAGAAAAATAAACAGCTTTGGCAAGATATATCTTTGGCGTCGTCTTAGCACGCTAAGAGTGAACGTTATCAAGAAACCAGACCCCTGGTCATTAGGTAAAATATAGGATGCACCCATCCGACTTTTTTAGTTCCAATACAGATTCCCATAAATGGGCTCTGCATAACGGTCAATAACGAATTATAATCGTTATTCATTGAATTAGGAGATTATTTATTATTTTTATTTATTGCATGATTCTTTTCCAAACGTAAAACAAGGTAAAACAGAACAAAATAACACAGACATAAATACAATGATTGTTGTTAAGAATATAATTAAAAGTGTGTCATTACATTGCATTAGATGTTTGTAGGCCTAGGTCTGATTAAGCACCTGTCATGTTAAATTTCCCGCAACATTACAGGACTTTGGTGAAACAAACTTTGTTTCTGTGCAAGGTGCTAGTGGAGATCAGTAGGCTACTGCAGATGTTGATTATGTTTTCTGCTGCATTAGTTTAAATAAATATTCATAAACAACTCGAGCAGAATGTTCATTGAATTGTAGGAGAGATCTGCAATTTTGTTATCCTTTTGGTGGGTAATGTGCCGCTGCATTACTGACAAGCAGACTCAACATGAGGTAAGTTCGTAATATTTGCAGGTTGTTCATTAAAACTCACAGTAAATGACCTCAACTATTATTATTTATTAATAGCACTTATAATGGCTCTAGAAAATCTGTGTCTACACCTCACAGCTCAGCCTAGTTGGAGTGTTATAGTGTCTATTCTTTGCAAGACAGCTGAGCGCACAGAGGCTAAAACAAAAATCAGTTTTAAAACAAAAACGGCAATGCTGCTCTGAGACCGCTAGACTTTATTTTGATAAATTATTGCCATTCTGTCTTCCACATTTATGAAAGGTTGGGTCTGCATGTTGAGTCATGTCTTATGAAATAGTTATGAATGCTTTGTGAGCAATTTATGACAGCTGCTATTAATGTGTTATGTACTGACTGTCAAGTAACATGTTACCAAAATACTTCCTTTAAAGACAATACAGTATATAAAAAAGCAGCTTACTGCAGCCTCTGTAGTCTGCAGAGTGGATCTTCCAGAAGAGCAGAGAACTGCTTCACTCCTGAGTCTCCTGGTTTCTTCTCACTCAGATCCAGCTCTGTCAAAAGCAAGGGGTGTGTCCCTACAACTGAAGTCAGATAAGCACAAGCTTTCTCTGCTGCATTATCCTTCAAAACCTGTGAAGAAAGAAGCATGGTTTAAGTCCTTAGTCCTCCTACAGCCTTGAGAGTCTCATGTTTACAGTTTAGTTTGAACAGTTTTGTGTGAACATTGTGAGCATTGCATGTGTGTACATCAGAATAACAGAGATTTAGTGGTACATTTTAACCTTGTGACTGCTGTACCTCCATAAAGCCATCAAATTAGATTGAATATATTAGATGTATTGCATCTTAATATAGTGTTACCCATAAAACATACTTGGGTGAGTCAGGGTTCCCACTCAGTGTTTGAATTACCATAGATGGCATATGCATCTAATGTATCTACCAATGAAGACATACTG
Organism: Tenualosa ilisha; assembly: GCA_015244755.2. Classification (NCBI taxonomy): domain Eukaryota; kingdom Metazoa; phylum Chordata; class Actinopteri; order Clupeiformes; family Clupeidae; genus Tenualosa; species Tenualosa ilisha. The sequence continues at coordinate 97,032 of PYXC01002603.1, read as the reverse complement.
TATTAGTCTGATATAAGACGATATTTTGTCCTATAAATACTTCTAAAAAGGAGGGGGGTCATCTTGTATTTGCAGACTAGACAAAAATAACCAAAATTTGTGTATATACCGATATATCTGCAATGCCTAAATGAACATAAAAATGTCGGGATAGTCTATTTCTGAGTTTATGTGCATAAATTGGTCATCTGCTGTTCATTTGCATGGCATGTCTCATATCGGGGAAAGTGCCCTTCCGCAGGCTGCTTGCTGATGAAGTTGGGGGAGAGGTAGGGGCAAGTAGGGAGAGCACACGTTCACTTTCCAGAGGGAGACTGACATCCAATGACTGGATGAGAACTGCAATGAATGTGTTATATACTCACCCGTAAAGTGTTACCAGATTGCGGCAGAAATTAAAAGTAGCAATTCAAACCAGTGCTGGAATGTTGAGATCAGAGAGATCTTTTTATGACGCTCTCTTACCTGAGGGTGTGATATTTTTGATGATTAACTGCATTTAATAAATCAGTAACTCCTTGGGTCCTGGGTCATTCCCTCTCAGATTCAGCTCTGTCAGATTTAAGTGCTCTGATTTGAGAGCAGATGCAAGACTGGCATATCCATCACCTGTTATACCACAGTCTGAAATTCTGGAGGGAATAAAAGTCAAAAATAAAATTGATGCTGATGCTTAGTGTTAAGAGGGCTTCAGGAAACCGGCCCCAGGTCATCTCATTTGTCTCCTGGCAATAATTACGACATTTCTGCAGTTCGCTTACTTTCTTATTTCTGCTTTTAGTTATCATTTTCTATGATTTAACATACTGTTTACTTACAGTAGTTTCTCCATAATACACTTTGTATTCTGTAATATAGCAGAGATGTGCTTCACTCCTGAATCTGCTAGTTCATTCCACTCAGATTCAGCTCTATCAGGTGTGAGGGTTTAATCTCAATGCTGCAGCAAGATCAGCACAGCCGCCATCTGTTATACAGCAGTCGGATAATCTACAGGAAAAATATTATTTGCTTTGATGGAGCTACAATCCTGCATACACCTTATAGGGGAGGTAAAGATAAATATTTATATTTGTGTAAAAAATGAAATGTACAGACATATTAGTGTAAAATGTCCATCAAATACATATTATTTTATTTGATTTACTTATCATAAATATTTTATTTTCTACTTGTTGTTCAGCATCATAATACTTACACCAGTTTCTGTAGTTTAAAGTTTGGCTTTTTCAGTACAGCAAATATCTCTTTCACTCCTGAGTCTCCTAGTTTATTCCCACTCAGATTCAGTTCTACCAGGTATGAGGGGTTTGACTTCAGAGCTGAAGCAAGAGCAGCACAGCCTTCCTTGGTTACACTGCTGTTATTGAGCCTGTGATAGACACATTGATAATGATATTGTTGGTGATTTTCACAATTCCAAACTTGCATCCGTGTTTTTGTAGATTTATCTGTCTATGAGGAATGAGTGTGTCCATGCTTCAGTACATACAATGTTTTTGATTGATAACAGTGCATTTTAAATATTGTAGTTTGGACAGCAACTGTGAGATATTAGCCTAATGCTCAACCTGCTTCACAAGTACGACTCAATTGACACAAATAATGACATTATTATTCTATTACTATATGTGCGTGAGACCAATTTCTTTCCAAGCAGAGGAGTTTCCAGAGGAGTCTGGAGTGTTTGCTGTGCAAGATATTTACAATCAAATGTCTCAAGTATAATATTAGGGGGTGAGAATGGATGAATGGTGTATTGTACCTTGAATAAAAATTCGAATGCCAGCAGCACGTTAGTATTTGCAAAAATATGTACTGTTGCAGTATAAATGACACACAACCCTTGCACCCTAGTCTCACAAAATTCTTAAAAGAACACTTCACTATTTTGTTAAATTAGCTCATGGAACAGAGAAATACAGAGGATTTTGAGTTCTACTCTCTACTTGAGTTCTAGAGTTCCACAGTCTTTTTAGAATGTAATGCTAATGGTCTGAAGGATTCAATGGAACTGTGCTAAGCTAAGCCAAAACTCTAACATGAGACTGGGACATTGGCTGCATGGAAACGAGAAAGGTGAGTTAGACAAGTGTAACCTGGCTGTAGAGGTAAAAAGGGAGGTAAATTGCACTTGAAGTTGGTTTTTACATTTAAGCTAAGTTGGTAATAGTGAATATTAACATCTCAGTGACAGTTTACTTACAGCAATCTCTGTAGTTTACACTGTGGATTTCCAATCAGATCAGATATGTGCTTCACTCCTGAGTCTCCTAGTTCATTCCCACTCAGATTCAGCTCCTTCAGGTGTGAGGGGTTTGATGTCAGAGCTGAAGTCAGAGCAGCACAGCCTTCATCTGTTATGGTGCCTCCATCTTCTTTATTGCTGTTACTAAGTCTAAAGAGAGAAAACAGGAAAATAAATAATCACAGGATAGCCACTAATAACTCAGAAAGGTCTGTATACGACTTCTATTTTCTATGTGGCTGAAGTGCTGTGAGGAAGGCACCTAACCCCTCAGCGACACCCTGGTGTCAAATAGCAGCAGCAGCCAACTGTCCTGGGATAGGTGTACTTCACTTCACTGTGTGCTGGTGTGTTTCACTAATTCACAATTGGGTTAAATGCTGAGACAAATTCCCTAACGGGATTAAAGAGTACAGATTGTTATTATTATAATTATTACTGGTATCACCTTTAACAAACACTAATCATTTCAATGTTTTTATAACTGTTTGCACGCTAAAATAAAAATTATTCCACAATTAGCTACATGTTGATTTGCAAAGCACATATACATCTGAATAAATCAAGGATGTACCACATCTGAAAATTGTCCCTCCATTAACAGTCTCCATGCCCAAGCCACTGATATCATGGGTAGTTGCAAAGGAAATAATACGCACATTACTACCAGTAATAAAATGTAGAGTGTAAAATTACTGGTCCGGATCTCTCCCATTCTAAAGTCTAAATTCTTATGCCTCATTCAAATCATGTAATCAGTGCAATCAGTGTGTTTGGAGCGCATACATGGCTCAGGTCATCTTCGATAATAATGCATGTTAAAAATTACACATGCACACGACGTGTTTTCCCTGCAGCTCAGGCGTGCCTGTGTGACCGTTAGAAATAGAAGACAGATCTATATTTGCGCCGTGTGCAATATAAACATGGCTTCCACAGCTCGCAGCAGCCGGTCTCGCAGGACACGTTTCTGGTCTGAATACACAGGTGCAAACGTTTAACATGCAGCTAGTTAGCTAGTTAATGATCCTGTTTTGTCACAGGACCAATACAGTTATGATGTATTTCTCCTTAGGAATTCAATTCTCAAAGGGATATAAATAAGTATGACTGCATACAGTATATCCATGAAATTGTAGTGTTCGTAGAGGAAAGGATTTTCATTGTCAGAAAATAAAAAAATGACCAAACAAATTCAAACACTAACTAAGTTTCTTCAGTTTGCAGTGTGAGTCCTTAACAGAGCGCAGAATGCTTTACTCCCGAGTCTCCAGGTTTCTCTTACTCAGTCAGATATTCTGAAGTAAGGGGTTGATTCTTAGGACTTCAGTCAGATAAGAACAGGCTTTCTCTGCTGCATCTGTCCCCGCAACCTGTAGGGAGAGACAGAGAGGAACATGATTCTGAAAAAAGAAAAATGTTGTTCTCATTCTGGAGAGTAATGCAATGTAGAATTATGTTAGCAAATAAAATGCAGGTTAACTGAATGATGGAAACACAAAAAAGCAGCTTTCTCACCTCAGACTCTTTAGTTTATGTTTTTTTCATAAACTAAATATGTAAATCAGCGAGCAGCTTCACTCCTGAGTCTCCAGGGTCGTTTCCTCTCAGATCCAACTCTGTTACATTAGACTGCGTGGCTTCAGGACTAAGGCCAGAGCTGCATATCCTGTACCACTGATACCACAGTAAGCAAGTCTAAAGAAATAGGGAAGTTTAGAAATGGTAACAAATCACCAAAAACATAAACAGTTTGGGAATATTTTGTGTTTACAAGAGCTCCAAGGGCCTGTGAGGGGCATAGCATTGCATTGAAACAATCAAGATAAAATGTATGAACACTTTATCATCCGAAAATAGCCCTAGAATGTCTGTAACACATTTTCCTTTTAATGCAGGGGTAGGCGGGTGATATGCCTAAAATACATATTGTGGTATAATTTCACACATGGACAGTATGTGGTATATATTACAATCTGTTTTATATAACTTTAAGACACAATTTCAAATATGCAGTATTGATCAGGACACAGATAAAAAATAATGAACTAATTGATAAATAATGAACTAATTGATTTGGTTTCAGAATGTTCCTGTTTTGGGCCCAAAATAATATGTGGTAAACCTCCAACTCAATCTAAAATGAGTCAGAGGTCAGATCTTAAACTTTGGCTGGTCAAATCATTATTAATTGAAAGCAGAATGCAACAAAATTAAATCAAAATTTGTTAAATCAAAATAATCACATGACATCCAGGAAATCTTTAGATGATAATTACAAAATACAGAATTAATGAAAGTTTTATTTAGTGAGATTTATGGATAGTTTATGGAAAACTTTTTAACCACACTTTAATTAGAATCAGCGATTACATCGACAACTAGTGACACCATGGTAAAGAGAGTACGTAAATTACCCGTAAATGACTAGGTCTGCATAAAATGCTTGCAGTCATCTGTGTATGTAAGATAGATAGGACAGGCAAAATGCTAATCAAAACCAAATCTGAGCTATCGCGGTAGGCCGGTATATTCAAAATCTCGACCTTTGGGCAAAGTTGCATTGTATACTGTGTATACTATTTATGCTGCATATACTATGTATCCCGCCCACCCCTACTTTAATGCATGTGAAAACCAGTGCCTGCTCAGGCATAAACGCATGACTGCTTTTGAAATGCAATGATGGTTGCATGTAATGCTACAAATGTGAATATCGATTTAAACCACTGACTTAAGCTTCTGCACTTTGCAGTGTGAGTCCTCCAGTAGGGCACAGATCTGCATCACTCCTGAGTCTCCTATTTTCCTCTGACTCAAATCCAGCTCTGTCTGCAGTAAGGGGTTTATTCCATGGATTTTAATCAGATGAGTGCAGGCTTCCTTTGCAGCATCAGTCTTTAATAACCTGCAAAGGGAAATAGGTGTCATTGTTACTGTTGCTCCCATCTGCAGTAGGGGTGGGAATCGAGAATCTGGAATCGAGAAGAACTGCGAACTGAATGATTCAATCCACAGGAACAATGTGCCTCCAACATTATCAATTCTTCTTATCAGGCCATGGTCAATGGCTGCAAAGCTATAGACAATACTGTCCTACATGGTTTACCTTATAATAAGCTGTGGTGACCACCATAGTACGAAAGTCTTCATTATATGCCATTTTTTTTGTTTTACATTAAAGGCCAAATATGTTTTTCTTAAACAGCATTTACAGCAGTTACAGTTACAGTGTTTTCATGTGCTAAAGCCAAAAAGACGTATGCATTCACTGAACCACAGTAAGGAAGGCAGAACTTGAGAGACCTGGTAAAGAATGAGACTGATAGCAGAATCAACAATGGTATCAATAGTGGTAAAATCCAATCAATTCTAACTCCTAATCTATGTAGAGTCTGTGGGTGTTACACGGTTAGTTTATTAAGGAATGACTACTACACGTTTACACTGGGGTTGGATGGTGGTTACCCACAGCCAGTCTGCCTTCATTGAAAGTCAGTTGTGAAATTTGTTTCCTTGATTTATTCATTTTTCTCACCTCAGCGTCTTCAGTTTGAATTTCTGATTCTTAACTAAATTGATTAAATCAGTGAGGAGCGCCACTGCAGAGTCTCCAGGGTCGTTTCCTCTCAGGTCCAGCTCTACCAGGTGTGAGGGGTTTGATTTCAAAGCTGATGCCAGAGCAGCATATCCTTCTCCTGTTATGCTACAGTCTGAAAGCCTTGGGGAAATTAAAGACTTTTTAATGATCAAAATATTAAAAACAACCTAGAATGTTTTTTTTAATTCAGATGTATGCTCTTTTTAATGCAGTTTCAGACAGAAAGGGATCAGATTGTTTTGCATTGAATTTTCTGATCACTAGATCACAAAACAAGTTAGTATTCAAGCTGTCTAATTCATTATCACTCAAAACGCACCTCTTTATTTCATGAACAATGTAAATCACTGTCTGGGTTGATTTGAAATGGGTAATGTTTTTAAGTGTTACTTAGACAGCAAAATAGATCTATTTACACGTCCATAATGCCAACTCAATGCCATGGTATGGTATGATGTATATACACGTCCATAATGCCAACTCAATGCCATGGTATGGTATGATGTATATACACGCCCATAATGCCAACTCAATGCCATGGTATGGTATGATGTATATACACGTCCATAATGCCAACACAATGCCATGGTATAGTATGATGTATATACACGTCCATAATGCCAAATTTGAGCATTCACTCTTTTTGGTTTTAGAACTCACATGAAACAACTTTTCACATAAACATTCATCAGTCAATCATCATACATAACCATGGCATTTTGTTGTATATGTATAAGCCTATACCCTCTGGATATAATTTACTATAACATGTACTGAGACATGTCCCCACTTCCTCTGTACCATAGACTGTGCATAGTTTTGTAATGTATTTCAATGGCATTAAAACGCATATTCATGGGAATAAAACAAGTGGTCCAAAATGTCAACATTTACTATTAAAGGGTGATCTGGGCCGTGGCCTATTTCATTTGCAGGCCCACCAAAACATGACACTCACATCTTCACAAACAATTGATTAGTGTTGACTGAATTCATTTAAAAAAAGAGGACCATGTTTTATTGTGAGAGTTGATACCAGTGAAAATACTGTGTCTATTCCATTACTGCATAATCTAACTGTCAACTGACTGTGGACTTACTGCAGTCTCTGTAATTTACAGCAGTCGTTCTGAAGTAATTCAGAAATCCTCTTCACTCCGAGTCTGTTAGTTCATTCCCACTCAGATTCAGCTCTCTCAGGTGTGAGGGGTTTGATGTGAGAGCTGACATCAGATCAGCACAGCCCACATGTGTTATGCTGCTGTCATTAAGCCTGCAGGGGGAAGATGGGTTGGAGTAAGGTAAGGTTGGTGGCAAACCATGACATACAATTATAAATTAGCATGAATTAACAAACATGACCAGAATATTCAGACTGTTTGGACCTCAGCTACTGCTAAAGTTTCTGCTGATGAACTAGAGAGTGGGTACAGAGGTAACAGTTCCAAATATGAATGTAACACCCATTGCAACACCTATTGTAACATCCATAACTTCTTTTATCCAGTCTAACACACTGTGACAAAACACAAACTAACATGTATAAATATGTCACAGAATTATAGGAATGAATGGGCATTAACAGGAATTTGTGGGAATTCATGGGAACTGACTGAAATTTTTGGGTAATTCAAAGAAACTGGGTCATATAAACCTACAAATATAAATTCTTTCATTGGACAATCAATTATTTCATTGCACTACAAAAACGCTGCTGCTAAGGGGTGAGCTATAATTTCTGCTAACTAGGAACTAACCCAGAGTAGCCTAGGCACTCTGCACAGACTGCAGAGTCTGCACACTTTCATCAAACAGCAAAGATGAAAGATGCAATGACAGTGAATGACTTAAACCAATAGTTGACACAGAGGGGTGGGGTTTTGAGGATGCTTAAATGAGGTCAATTTCGAGGTCTGTGCACAACGCATTTATCAATAGGTGTCAATGGCTCTGCAATAAGTAGTGTGTTTTGTGCCTGCGATTGAGGAACAGATTTGTTTTATGCTTTATTGCATCAAGTCTGATTGTTTTAGCCAGGATTATCTCTCATTAATTCCCATAAATTCCCATAACTTACTGTAAATTCCCATAAAACTTCCCATAAATTAGTGTTAATTCCCATGTAAAATTTCTTTTTCCTGGAATTTTGCAACCCTAAAACTACAAGGCTTCATTAATGGTTCAGCTTGCAGGCTAAAATGTTGTATCATGTTAAATGTTACATTTGCAGGCCCAAAAATTTTGCACCTTTAAATCTTTTGGAATCAAAAAGTTTTGGTTGCAAGTTCAACTGATTGTGATGGGTGGGATCTACACAAGCAGAAGGGTGGATTTCAATTCTAGTCAAGCAGTTATATAGTGGTGGAAAAAGTACTGAAACTCAGTAGTTGAGCAAAAGTAAAAATAATGAGCAAAATATATACTCAATTAAAAGTAGAACAACATTAACAATCTTACTTAAGTAAAAGTAATAAGGACTTGCGTTTAAATATACTTAAAGTGCTAAAGTAAAAGTACTGGTGCAATATATTATCTCTTGATGCTCTACATTTCACAAAAAAAAAATGTTATTAGCGCCCATATGAAATTGCACAAAAATACAAATTTATTAGTAGAAATGCCGATAACCAAAAGATCCTGAATCAGATATTTTAATGATAGGCAGTTACATGCAGTCAATACTGTCTCAAAATGTACAAAAACCTGTTTTTATTTTTTAACATAGGCACATGTCACTAGAGAGATGGGTCAATCTACCATGGGCTGCTGCTGATTTCACCGCTGCTGGTTATTCCCCTTGGAAACCCAAAGTGAGTGAAGACTCAGTTTCATAAAGCTCAACTTGAGAACAACTCACATAAGTTTTTTCAGTTTGCAGTATGGATCCACCAGTAGAGCAGAGAGCTGCTGCACTCCTGAGTCTCCTGGTTTCTTCTCACTCAGATCCAGCTCTGTCAGGAGTAAAGGGTTTATGCCTAGAACTTCAGTCAGATACTCACAAGCTTCCTCGGCAGCAGCACTCTTCAACAACCTATAGAGGGAATATCAGACACCCACCTTTAAGACTTGGTATGTTCTTTAGTTAATTTGTAGTGAATGACATTCAGTGAGACTAAGTTAACTGATCAGATTGAGTAATTTATTTCTTTTTCAAAACATAACACACAATACAGTACATTAAGCACTTTTAGTCCATAGGTATGGGTGTACACTCTAACAGTTGCTTTTAGTCCATAGGTATGGGTCTACACTCTAACAGTTGCTTTTAGTCCATAGGTATGGGTGTTAAAGTAGTGTGAATATGCCTCAGCCTTTGCCTAGGGCTGAACATACCCATGGCAACATTTTAGGCATTCTGATCAAACAAAACTACAGGACATTTTCATCTCATTAATATTAAGATATTGTCACGTGAAATTTGCTCACCTCAGGGTCTGGAGTTCACACGTCTTGTCACTAAGTAAATGATATAAACCAGTGAGCAGCTCCGATCCTGTGTCTCCAGGGACGTTTCCTCTCAGGTCCAGCTCTATCACCTTTGAATTCTCTGATTTAAGAGCTAAGGCAAGAGCTGTGTATCCACCACCTGTTATACTGCAGTCTGAAAGTCTAGAATATAAAGTTGGTCAATGCTGCACCAATCCACTTTTGTTATTTTTTATTGTCTTTTTTTCAGAATTATCATGTATTCAAGTTTCTAATATGAGGAATCACTGTTACAAAATTTAAATTTACAATGTAATCCTAGATCCATATAAGGTCATCAAGCAAATTATTACTTACATCAGTCTCTGTAGTTTACACTTTGGATTACTAAGTAGATCAGAGATGTGCTCCACTCCTGAGTCTCCTAGTTTATTCCTACTCAGATTCAGCTCTATCAGATGTGAGGGGTTTGCTGCCAGAGTTGAAATCAGAGCAGCACATCCCCCAGCTGTTATACTGCTGTTGACAAAGCTACAGATAGACATACAGAGGTAAATATTAGGGCTGATATAATATATTGTTTAAGTATCACCCTCACAGTGTGTTTATGTGTGATAGTTGCATTGTCGAATTTTCCATGTGAATTCATTGAAATTAATCTGGTGCATCTGTCTTTGCACATCTGGTTCTCAGAGACAGAGACAGACTTGATAATCATGTGTTTACTACGTGCTATACAGAATACTACATGTAGCTAAAATCTTGAAATCATTGAAATTACACATATTATTCTTTTCAGAATGTCAAAGTTTACTTACTGTAGTTTCTGCAGTCTGCAGTCTGATTTCTCCAGTAGACCACAGATGCACTTCACTCCTGAGTCTCCTATTTCATTCCCACTCAGATTCAGCTCTATCAGGTGCGAGGGGTTTGATGTTAGAGCTGATGCAAGATCAGTACAGCCTTCCTGTGTCACACTGCTATCATTAAGCCTGTAAGGGGAAAGAACAGTAAAACTAAGTAAAGTTTTTGTTTTGTAGTGAAAACCTCAGCAGAATGACTATCTGTGGTTTCTGTTATCTGTGTTTATATTCCACAGATAATTATGCAAATACAGTATATGTGTTTAAAATCCAGCCACACACCACACCACTGTGCACCTCTAACATAACACATAACATGTGATATGTCTTTCAGGTTTATGTTTTCATCCAGCTGTGTTTAAAATAGCACTGCATTAAAAAGTGAATTAAGTAGAAATACACACTGTTAGGCTACTAAGGACATCTGCACATTTCCAAAGAAATGCGTGAAGCCAACCCAAACACCTTTCAAACCTTTCATGTAGGAAGTAAGTATAAATAACAGAGGACTACAAAGAAGTTCAGTAATCAGCCTTGGCGGAAGGGGAAAGCCATTCATTTGTGTGTCCACATTCATATAACTTTTACAAACTCCAACCTCAAAGCCACACATGCTCATTTGTATTCAGAATGACAGCTAACACAGGTAGATCTGTAGCAATAACATGTTTTCATTAAAGCCTTTTTAGTGTATGCACTAAATTATACAGGAATTGTTAGTTGACTTACTGCAGTCTCTGTAGTTTACAGTTTGGATTCCCAGCAGAGCAGAGATGTGTTTGACCCCTGAGTCTCCAAGTTTATTCCCACTCAGATTCAGCTCTATCAGGTGTGAGGGGTTTGACCTGAGAGCTGAAGTCAGAGCAGCACAGCCTTCTTCTGTGATACTGCTGTTATTAAGGCTACAGGGAGATAGAGCAGGAAACTTGAAATCTGGTGTGAACATGAACATGCATGCACCAACATACATGCAACATGCATGATGCAACATGATAAAACGTTTGAACGTTCCTTGGGGAGCAAAACTACACTGATCTGATGCATTTAAACCACTTGTACCTGATGCTAACAATGCTCACAATGCTGGTGCTAAAGGCATCACACTAAGGCTCAGAGTAGCCCCACACATCATTGGGAGCATAATGAGGGTCCTAACATTTAAAACAAGGCACTAAGAACTTTGTAAATGCGCAGATTGAGCCTATAGAGCCTATACAATTTATCACTTTTGTAAATCAACTTTTGAAATTACATCTACGGCGCAGAATTTTGAAGGAATATGGACTCTGAAGTGTTGGAGGAGACCCTAAATTGTGTGCATGTCTTTAGTGTATGTTGCTATAAAACAATGTAGGCTGGCTTAACGTGTGTTTTGTTTCAAATTACGAGGTGCCCCCTCTATCTCATCTCTGAAAACGTCATCAGAATCATTGGTCGTCTTTGTTGTTGGTCCGTTCAATAGCATACACAGGTATTCTGACATACTGTACTTATGTCTGTAGATTCCATCTTTTCCATTAGTCTAATAGACTAATGTCTGTTGATTCTACCTTTTTTCCAGTAGAAAAGCAGTAGATGACTATATCCAGACCAAGCTAAATCTCAGTTTGAGTTACTCCAGCCAGGCTTTGGTCTGTTTAGTGTATTTCACCTCATAACTGTTGCTTTGAGTTTACTTACTGTAGTCTTTGTAGCTTACAAAGAAGATTCCCCAGTAGATCAGCGATGTGCTTCACTCCTGGGTCTCCTAGTTTATTTCCACCCAGACTCAGCACTGTCAGATGTGAGGGATTTAATTTCAGAGCTGCACACAGATCCACACAGCCTTCCTCTGTTATACTGCTGTTATTAAGCCTGCAGAGAGACAGCACAGGAACCTAAATAAAGTTCATGTTTTACTGTTTTCATTCACAACTCCAAAAAAGATTGCATGCCAACAGTGTGTGTTATTATCAGGATAAATGAGCACTGAGCACTCTGAGCGGTCTGTCTAGTAAACAGTCTGTACAAGTGTAGGAGTGCTTAGCAGCCATTGGCTCGATTTCAAATACACAAATAGTGACAAAAATCACTAATTGTCTCAGTCAGTCTTGTGTGTGACAACGTAGCACATTAGGACGCCTCGAAACACACTGGGAGGGGTGTGGGGGCACTGTTGATAGGAAAAAGAACCAGATACAACTTGATACAATTTAGACCAAATAGCGGATCAACAGCCAACACTAACCGACTAACCAACACAAAACAGTAAATCATGCAGATCCTATTTTCATCCTTAATCATGCAGATCCTTTTTTAATGTGACTATGACTATATATCTAGTATTTTCATTGAAGGGAAAGAGGTGGACAGTCTTGGCATGATGCAAGTGACAGGGTGTTCAAAAGCTTGGGACCAGCAACACTGAAGGCCCTGTCACCCATGGAGTAAAGCCGACAGTGGGGACTATTAAAAGGTGTGCGCCAGTGGAACAGAGACTTCAGGCTGGCTGGTATGGAGTTAGGAGTTTTGATAGATAGAGAGGGGATTTGTAGACAAGCAGGATGATTTTGTACTGGATGTGGCACTGCACTGGGAGCCAGTGCAAGTGATGAAGAATGGGAGCAATATGATCCCAAGGTCTGGTATAAGTGAGAACCCTTGCAGCTGAGTTCTGGACATATTGCAGTCTATATAGTCTCTTGGCTGGAATGCCACTGAGTAGAGCATTACAATAATCCAGTCTTCAGGTGATAAAAGCCACCCACTGAACACAAAAGGGTAAGGGACAACTTGAGGCAACCTGTGTTGACATCTCGTGTTCTCCTTCAGATAACTGAGCGTACATAAGTAACCATCAAATTCTCTTTCAGACAAACAGCTCATCGTCATCTGATAAAAGTTTGTTAGTGACCTTTATTGTGAAGTTGCTTACTTTTCCCTACATAGGTAACCGTGATGTTTGTTGTTTCTAAAAATATGGCTAAGAGTCTCCAAGACGACCAAATTTGAAGTCAGTCAGACAAGGTTCCAGAGATATTTATGAAAGAGTAAGACGCACACAGACAGAGGTTACTTGCATTTACAGATGTTACTTGATTACTTGATTTCTTTGTCTTACAACATAATTTCCTGTGGTGTATTTCACTACATCAGACAAACATTTTACTTACAGCAGTCTCTGCAATTTACACAGTGGATTGTGTAGTAGAGCAGAGATACTCTTCTTCACTCCTGAGTCTCCTATTTTATTCCCACTCAGGTTCAGCTCTATCATGTGTGAGGGGTTTGATGACAGAGATGAGATCAGCTCAGCGCAGCCTTCTTCTGATATATCACTGTCATTAATCCTGTAGGCAGGCAGGCAGATGGACAGATAGATATACAAATAGCAATAGTAATGATGTTACATTAATGGTTCAGAAATTTCTACATGTTGGTAATGGTGTGAATGCTGTTCGACTCCTTGACTCACTCAAGTTTCTGTAGTTTACAGTCTGGGTTCTTCAGTAGATCAGAAATGTGCTTCAATCCTGAGTCCCCTAGGCTATTCCCACTCAGATTCAGCTCTCTCAGGTGTGAGGGGTTTAATTTCAGAGCTGAAGTCAGAGTAGCACAGCCCTCATGTGTTATAGTGCTGTCGTTAAGCCTGCAAATAGGCAACAATCCCAGTGATGAGTATTAAAACTATGCTGCAGATTTTTAAAATGTAACAACATGATTTGAATAGTTTCCCTCTACCACTCACTCCAGGGTTTTCAGATTACAGAGAGGATTTGTTAGTAAAGAGGCAATGTGCTTCACTCCTGAGTCTCCTAGTTTGTTTCCACTCAGATTCAGCTCTCTCAGGTGTGAGGGGTTTGATGTCAGAGATGAAGTCAGAGCAGCACAGCCTTCTTCTGTAATGCTGATGTTATTAAGCCTATGGAGAGAGGACTGTAGTAGGTTAAGGTGACTGGCAACGGTTCTGACTGAGTATGTAAGACTAGGACAGTTTACAAATAGCTACACTGGAAATAAAACTACGTTAGAAAAATATAAAATAATATAAATAAAAAACAAGTGTATTTTTTCATAAATGTAATTGAGAATTATGTTGTCCAGCTCAGAGTTCTGATTTCCTTTATGTTGTACTGATTTTAGCCAGCTCTGATTTTCATTAAAATTAAAATCACTGAAATATGATTCCATGAATAAAATGTGTTTATCCCTTCATTACAATTCACACATCACCAAGCTATTGAGCAGCTTAACTTACATTTTCATAAAAACAGGATGTGTACAACAAATGCATGTCTTGTCATTCTTATTTCTTTTATGTGTTGACCAGAAGTGTTAAAATCTAAAATGCTAAAACAAATGAAACCACCAACTTAAGTTTCTTCAGTTTGCAGTGTGAATCCTCCAGTAGAGAACAGAACTGCTGCACTCCTGAGTCTCCAAGGTTCTTCTGGCTCAGATCCAGCTCTGTCAGGAGTAAGGGGTTTGTACCCAGAACTGAAGTCACATAATCCAAGGCTTTTTCTGCTGCGTCACTCTTCAACAACCTAAAGAGAGAGAAACATGTATAATTTTGTCATTTTAAACACCCACAAAATGTCTAAAGGTGTTCACTGTTTACTTTTGTTTATAATGAACACAACTAACTGTTCCCTCAAATAACAGAACTTAAAATCCGAAACTCTAAACTTATCTGGTATTAATGCTTCAAGTACAGTCAGTTTAGCAAGCAATATTCTATCATTTTAACACAACGCTGGGAACAATTACACCATATTCTCTTTTCTGGAGTTCTCTCACCTCAGAGTCTGAAGTTTATATTTTGTATCAATAACTAAATTATGTAAATCAGTGAGCAGCTTCACTGCACAGTCTCCAGGGTCGTTTCCTCTCAGGTCCAGCTCTACCAGGTGTGAGGAGTTTGATTTCAGAGCTGAAACAAGAGCTGCATACCCTTCATCTGTTACACCACAGTCAGAGAGTCTGGAGAAAGGAAGAGTTTGTCATTAGGTGCGACAAAGGCACATTTGAAAAAACACAGGTGGAAACATTAAGTTAGGCCAACACTCATTGATGGCATTTGAAGTGCCCCAAGAGGCACCACTAGCCTGATGCATCAAACACTTTCACATAATTTCACTGAAACTGTTTGCTTCCCAGTGGGTAGATATATTCTGCTTCAACCAATCGCAACCGCTTTGGTTGTGGCATTTGTTATGCGCTGAGATGCACTATCTGAGTTCAACATTGTTGCTTTCAGCCTTCCCCCTGATCACTGATTGGTCCGCATAGCATAGAAGCGGTAGAAGTCTATGGACAGATCCCAAACGAAGTGGTGGAACTAAATGAGAAGTTGACCACTAGAGAGCACTAGCCTGTCTATTCAACTTTTCACCCTTTCCAGCAATTTGAGTTGATAGCACTGTTGATTTAAAGAATGATTTATTTCCTTAGCAACATTCCCATTGTTGTTGATTCGGTTGTGGTCAAAAAAACTCGCAATGCAATGCTGCCAGTGGGTGCTAGCCTTTAAGGAGATATCTGGTGTGAATCAATTCATAGCCCTATTGTTCCAGGTCACCAAGTGCTGTCAGTAGAAAAGAGAGCGTGAACATTTGATACAACACAGACTGAACAGTAACTAAACACTAACTAAAGCGTTAGCTTACTAACTTATTTTCAGTTTTATTCCCCTATGCCCCATTCAGTTAACATTAGCTGCCGGTTCATTATTCAGTTGTCTGAGCTCACTGAGTGCTGTTGATAGGGGAACAAGGAGAGATTTTGGTACAACTATGGCTGGAACTTGGAAGAACTCCTGACTATCACTTTTAAGTTTAAGTTCAAATCCCACACTGGTTACGCTCTTGGAAATAGGAGGTCAATCACTTGTTGCCAGATCCTACATCTTGATTAATGTGGATCTGGTTCTCGGGGTAATCATCAACATTTTACTTACAACAGTTTCTGTAGTTTACAGTCTGGATTCTCCAGAAGAGTAGAGAAGTTCTTTACTCCTGAGTCACCAAATTTATTCCCACTGAGATTCAGCTCTGTCAGGTGTGAGCATCCAGATTTCAGAGCTGAAGCAAGAGCAGCACAGCCTTTTTCTGTTATACTACAGTCACTATGCCTGTGGAGAAAAACAATGTGTAGAAAATATGACATATGAATTTTATTGTATTTTATTTCTGCATGAGTGACAACTGAAACTAAACTACATTTCCACAGGGATACGACAAAGTGTGATTGCTACTAGTAATGGGACCACAGAGTACAAAAAAATCTGTTTTGAAAAAGAAAATAGATACAAAAATCAGTGTTCCTATAGTCCAGTAGCAACTGGACTTTCATCTTGTAAATAAAAATTGAGACAATTAGGGACAGGGACAGGGACATACATAAAACTGTATCATGGTATTTGGAAAATTTTTGACAAAACAATATTGTAGTAATGAAAATGTTTGGCTAATTAGAGTCATTGTGATGGCACTTTGTATCGCATTTCCTAACATTTATGGTTTTATATATTGGTTAAAGAATTTTCTTGGTGATATTCAGTTGAATTTTGACACACATAGCCTATATTATGTATTTCAAAATCACTACATGTACTTCAAGTTTGCTAAAGTACCTCAAGTCGGATTTTAGCTGTCTTTCACACAACACTTCAGTAGGTACCCAAGATCTTCTTTGGCCAGGGCAATATAGACTACAGGTGTTTCAGGCATGATGCCAAAAATAGTCCTTTTCTCCAAATTGCATTGATACAGTAAATCAAGGTCATTCTTGGATAAATTCACCACACTAAATCTACACATACTGCATGTGTAGCCAATAGAGTTGACTGAAAACAAAAGATAAAGGAGCCCCAAGCATTTCTAATGGCCCTTTTATCACATGTCAGGGAAATGCACACGTGGTCAAAACAGAGAGAGCCAAAACAGAGTGGGGGTTAGAGGTGTTTAAAGGGGGTGTAGGGATACAACACTTCAATGGGTAGCATAGATCCTCTTTGGCCAGTACCAACGTCAGGGTCAATATTGTTTAAAGTTTTTGTAATGTTCAGTGTTGGCTGGGTATGCATTTAAAAATTTTTTAGAGAGATATTGGCAAACCATGAATAAAGTAGACAAAACAATGATTGCTGCCAAGTACAAACAAATGCTGGGAATGCCATTTAATATATAGGCTACTATATGTGTCCAAACACTATATATGTCCAAATGTATATATATATATATATATATATATATATATATATATATATATATATATATATATATATGTGTGTGTGTGTGTGTGTGTGTAAATATGTCCTCCTCTATAGGTCTACAGCTCTTCTCAACACTTCTATATTCTTTGAGAACAATTTTAAGGTAGGTCTACCTAAACCACAAAATAATACATATAATAATACATAATCTATAATATTCCTACAGGTTTTCTACAGGTAAAACATGTTTGTTGAGAACGCTCTTGTTACAAATTTTACATATAGCAATTGATGTCAGAAAGTTGTACATGAAAAACAAAATACTAAACCATTCACAGAGGATCATATAAATAAATACATAAAAATCAATTATGTTCTTTGATTGAATTTTGTTTTAATCATAATTATAATATTCTCATTATTACTGTCAGACTTTATGAATGAGAATAGCAGATATCTCCCTCATGGCATATGGGTTCTTTTTTTATTCTCTGCATGGGTTTTATTTGGGTCTATACCAAGTGGGCTATCAACATTTGTGTTGCTGTCTCTTAATTTACACTTACACGATTTCTCTGGAATTCCAAATGTTCAAATGGGTTAATACATGATGGTGTTTAATGAAATATCAGCACTGCAGTGCGCAGGATGCAAAGTATCATATATGTCATGCATGCGTGTACTGATGCAGGTTTGGCCCCAGTAAAGTACCTCTATCTACCTTTATCACTAGTCTACTATTGTCACAACCTTCAGTGATCAAAATGCAGCTGGCAGATCCAGACTATCCATAAGCAAAGCAAGTAGGCCTATTATTGTCACTACCTTCAGTGCATTCTTTGATGTCAATACAAGGCCCTCTCAATCACATGTAATTTGTTATTTTTGTTTGTTATTTATGATTTATCAAACTTTTGGACAATTTTGAACTAGAAACATTAGTGGATAGCAATTTGATTTTGAAAAAAATTATTTAGATTTATCCAACTTCCAAATCCCAATTCCAATGCAATCCAATTTCCCAAAAGCTAAACAAAACACCTGAGAGATACCTTACCCATTCTATCAGTCATCCTTGAGAAATTTCACACGCTGATTGTTATTCTTTTCTTTTTGTGGGATGGACAGGCTTCTCCCACCTTGTGCACAGTTCAAGTAATGAGGCTTTTTAATACCTTCTGTGCACTTACAATGCACCCCTCACTCTCTCTACTGCACTTTTATCACACTCCTGCACTTACATCTCCTCCAGTGTCATGCACTCTTAGTTTTTAATTGTGCTGTAAGTTGCTTTGGATAAAAGTGTCTGCTAAATGCATAAATGTAAATGAAATGCCTTAACTGAAAGCAGCTGTTTACTACTGTGTGTCAGGTCCGCATCGGACCTGGTCACGGCCACGCCCCCTCACTCTACGTCACGGTCTCACAGCTCATCTCCTCGTTTGCACTCACCTCCTCAAGCACGATCACCTTCACCTGAGTTCTAATTGGTGTCACCTGGTCTCCACCCTACTTAAGCCTCCCTCCTGCTTCACTTGGTGTCTGGTCTCGTCGATGTTACCTGGATTCCTGTGTGTTCGTGTGCTTCCCTCGTCTCCCGTGATCGCCCGTATCTCCTTTCCCGTAAGCCTAGACTCCCCAGTTAATATTGTCCCTCTCCGTGTATCTTGATCATTGAAATTAGTACTTTTGTGTTTGACTCCTGTTACTCCTGTGTGTTAGTTTCTCTCGAACCTCTGAGCGTTGTTCTTTCCGCTTTCTCCGTTATAGTAACGGACGCGACTTTTGTTACCCCTTTGTTCTTTACTTTAATAAAGACTCTTGTGTTTATTTGCTGCCTCCGCCCGTCTGAGTCTGACAGAAGACCAGACCATAATAAAACCATGGAGGCTCAGAACCCCGACCCCTTTCGAGCCTTGGTCAACGAACTGCGCCGTAGCTTGTTGACTCACGTGGCGCCGCCAGTCAGCGTCGTCGCGTCCACTCCGGATCCCCCGCCTTACTCCGGAGACCCGGAGGCCTGTGGTGGGTTCCTGCTGCAGTGCACTCTCGCCCTGGAGATGGACCCGCGCCGTTTCCCCACTGAACGTGGCAAGGTGGCGTATGTCATCTCGCGCCTGGACGGCCGGGCCCTCCAGTGGGCAGAGAGTGTCTGGCAGCAGGCGGGACCCATCACACAGTCAGTGGACGCTTTCCTTAAACACTTCCGGGAGGTCTTCCAGGCTCCGGTCGGCGACTCCACCATCCAGGAGCAGCTGCACCACCTGAAACAGGGTGGGACCAGCATCACCGAGTACGCTCTCCGCTTCCGGACCCTCGCCGCCGCCAGTGGGTGGAACGAACCGGCCCTTCTCACCACCTTCCGCCTGGGCCTGGAACCCGCCCTGCGCCTCCACCTGGCGGCATACGATGATTCCATCGGCCTGGAGCGTTTTATCCAGCTCGCCATTCGGGTGGCGCACCGGAGGGAGGGCTGCCTGCCACCTGTCTCCCGTGCCACTCCGTCTCCCCTCCGACCCGCTCCTACCGACTCCGCGTCCGAGACCCCCATGCAGGTCGACTCAGTCAAGCTCACTTCCACCGAACGACGCAGGCGGGTCGAACAGGGCCTGTGCCTCTACTGTGGGGCCTCAGGACACCACATCCGCGCTTTCCCTGTGCGCCCGCCTCGCGTCCAGGTGAGTGGAGCCAGTCTGCAACCGTCAATTTTATCACCCTTGTTGATCACCATAACCCTGTCTACCACCAATGTCTCCCTCTCAGCCCGGGCCCTCCTCGACTCTGGCTCCGCCGGGAACTTCATAGCCGGCTCCCTCTGCCGACGCCTGAAGCTACCACGTCGGGAGAGTCCCCACCCCTACGTCGTGCACTCCGTAGTGGGTCGGCCCATGACCCGACGGACCATCCGGCATGCCGTGGGCCCCCTGACACTCCAGATTGGAGCCAGCCACAAGGAGAGTATTGACTTTCTGGTCCTCGAGGAGGCCACCGTGGACTTAATCCTGGGCCGCCCTTGGTTGGTCCAGCATGCTCCGGTGGTGGATTGGGCCACCGGAGAGATCTTAAAATGGGGTGATTCGTGTCATGATCAGTGTTTGTCTTGTCTCCCTGTTCCTAGGTCCCGTCACAGTCACTCCTCCCTGGTGGTGGGATCGACCTCGGTCGAAAGCCCACACTCGGCCCGTAGCACCGTCATTCCCCACGACTACCGTCACTTCGCCGAGGTGTTCTGTCCCGCACGCGCCGCACAACTCCCTCCACACCGGCCCTGGGATTGCGCCATTGACCTGCTGCCGGGAGAACCAGTGCCTAGGGGTAGGGTCTACCCGCTGTCCTTGCCTGAACAAGCGGCCATGGAGGAATACATCCGGGAGGCCTTGCGCCAGGGGTACATTCGCCCGTCAGTCTCGCCCGCCGCCTCCAGCTTCTTCTTTGTAGCCAAGAAGGACGGAGGACTGCGACCCTGCATCGACTATCGAGCCCTGAATCGGATTACGGTAAAGTTCCGCCATCCTCTCCCCCTGGTCCCGGCCGCTCTGGAGCAGCTTCGTGGGGCGGTGGTGTTCACGAAGCTAGACCTGCGGAGTGCCTACAACCTCATCAGAATACGAGAGGGGGATGAGTGGAAGACGGCCTTCATCACCCCCAACGGCCACTACGAATATCGAGTCATGCCCTACGGGCTAGCCAACGCCCCCTCTGTATTTCAGGCTTATATAAATGAGGTGTTCCGGGAATATCTCCACCGGTTCGTCCTAGTCTACATCGATGACATCTTGATCTATTCCCGGAACGAAACCGAACATCAACAGCACGTGGCACAGGTACTCCGCAAGCTCCGTGAACACCACCTCTACCTCAAGGCGGAGAAGTGCGTCAGGTGCAGTTCTTGGGGTACAACCTCTCCGCCCAGGGCGTTAAGATGGACCAGGGAAAGGTTGACGCCGTGCTCCACTGGCCGTCTCCCACTACGGTCAAAGAGCTTCAGCATCTGTTAGGCTTCGCCAACTTTTATCGCCGCTTTATCAAGAACTACAGCCTAGTGGTCGCTCCACTCACCAACCTGCTCCGGTCCAAGCCCAAGACCCTCCAGTGGTCCCCCGAGGTGGCGCGGGCGCTCCAAGACCTCAAGGCCTCCTTCGCTTCGGCTCCTCTCCTCACGCTCCCGGATCCTACCAAGCCATTCGTCGTCGAAGCGGATGCCTCCACAACCGGAGCGGGTGCGGTCCTGTCCCAGGAAAGCGGGTCTCCAGCCAGACTACATCCATGCGCCTACTTTTCCCGCAAGTTTACCCCGGCCGAACAGAACTATGACATTGGAAACCGGGAACTACTCGCCGTCAAACTTGCCTTGGAGGAGTGGCGCCACTGGCTGGAGGGAGCCCAACACCCCTTTCGAGTCCTCACTGACCACAAGAACCTGGCCTACCTTCGAGAGGCCAAACGCCTGAACCCTCGTCAAGCCCGGTGGGCGCTATTCTTCAACCGCTTTGACTTTGTTCTGTCTTACAGGCCGGGGTCCAAGAACGTCGTGGCCGACGCGTTGTCCAGAGTCCACGGGGATGCGGACTCACCCAAATCCCACGAACCAATCCTGCCGGCACACCTCATCGTGAGCCCTATCCAGTGGGCTCTGGACAGCCGCGTCGCCCAGGCGGTGGCCCAGGAACCAGCGCCCCCCGAGACCCCGGCTGATCGTCTGTTTGTGCCCGCCGGGCTTCGACAGGAGGTGCTCGAAAGCCTCCATACCTCCCTAGGCACTGGCCATCCGGGGGCTGCCCAGACTCTCTCTCTCCTCCGCGATCGGTACTGGTGGCCGCAGATGCACCGCGATGTCCAGAGGTATGTGGCTGGATGTGCCGAGTGTGCCATGGCAAAGACTCCCCGACATCTCCCAGAGGGTAAGCTCCAGCCTCTCCCGATACCCCAGAGGCCATGGTCACACCTAGGCGTTGATTTTATTACTGACCTGCCTAAATGCAATGATTTTACCTGTGTTTTAGTGGTGGTGGATCGATTCTCAAAGTCATGCAAACTCGTTCCCATGAAATCTATCCCCTCGGCGGCGGAGACCGCCGAGGCGTTTTTTACTTATGTCTTTCGCCATTTCGGGTTACCCGAGGACGTGGTGTCCGATCGGGGACCCCAGTTTATATCTAGGTTCTGGCGGGCCTTCTTAGGGCGCCTGGGTGTGGCCGTCAGCCTCACTTCGGGGTATCATCCACAGACCAACGGCCAAACAGAGCGTAAGATCCAGGAGATCGGCCGGTTCCTACGCACCTTCTGCTCCCAACATCAGAACCGTTGGAGCCACTTCCTACCCTGGGCTGAATACGCGCAGAACTCCTTACGCCAACGCGCCACCGGACTCACCCCTTTCCAGTGCACACTCGGCTACCAGCCACCCCTCTTCCCCTGGCACACCGAACCCACCGCGGTGGTCAACGTGGAGAACTGGTACCAGGAGAGTGGTAGGGTCTGGGAAAGAGCACATCAGCAGCTCCAGAGGGCAGTCCAACGCTTTCGACACCACGCAGACGCGCGGAGAGGACCCACACCCACCTATGAGGTTGGCCAGAAGGTCTGGCTCTCCACTCGGGACATCCGCCTCCGACTGCCCTCTAGGAAGCTCAGCCCCCGGTTCATCGGTCCCTTCGACATCCTGCAGCAGGTCAACCCGGTCACGTATAAGTTACGTTTGCCCCCTCACTACCGCCTTCACCCCACTTTCCATGTGTCCCTACTTAAACCCTATCACGCACCTCACAATTTTTCTCCTCTCTCCTCAGCTCCCGATGCGCGGCCTGAGCCTCCTTTGCCGCTCCTGTTGGACGACGGCCCGGCTTATGTGGTCGACTCCGTCCTCGACTCCAGGCGCCGTCGAGGTCGCCTGGAGTATCTGGTGGACTGGGAGGGGTACGGTCCGGAGGAACGCTCGTGGGTCCCGAGGGAGGACATCCTGGATCCCAACCTGCTCACCGCCTTCCACGCGGAGCATGCGGACCGTCCCGCTCCCCGGGGTCGGGTCGTCCCAGCCGGCGTACCCGGCGCCCGGGCCGTCGTACTCCAGGAGCGGCCCCTGAAGGGGGGGGTAAGGTCAGGTCCGCATCGGACCTGGTCACGGCCACGCCCCCTCACTCAACGCCACGGTCTCACAGCTCATCTCCTCGTTTGCACTCACCTCCTCAAGCACGATCACCTTCACCTGAGTTCTAATTGGTGTCACCTGGTCTCCACCCTACTTAAGCCTCCCTCCTGCTTCACTTGGTGTCTGGTCTCGTCGATGTTACCTTGATTCCTGCGTGTTCGTGTGCTTCACTCGTCTCCCGTGATCTCCCGTATCTCCATTCCCGTAAGCCTAGACTCCCCAGTTGATATTGTCCCTCTCCGTGTATCTTGATCATTAAAATTAGTACTTTTGTGTTTGACTCCTTTAACTCCTGTGTGTTAGTTTTTCTCGAACCTCTGAGCGTTGTTCTTTTCCGTTTCCTCCGTTATAGTAACGGACGCGACTTTTGTTACCCCTTTGTTCTTTGCTGTAATAAAGACTCTTGTGTTTATTTGCTGCCTCCGCCTGTCTGAGTCTGACAACCCCTCCCTTCAGTCATCCTTAAGAAATTACACACGCTGATTGTTTCTGTGGGACTGAAAAGTGTCTCTCACCTTGTCCACACTTCAAGGATGGAGGCGACAATACATATATTTTTTTCTCTTCTTCATACAAGATGAATTTTTAAGACAGATAAAAAGAATCGACTGAAGCAATCGATAGTTGTCGCCCTAATCAAATTGTGCAACTAGCTCAGTGTACCTTTGTTCAGAAGGCTGTTGTTCTCCTCTAAAGTTTAAGGGAAAATCTTTTGATCTATCACTCTTCATAGACAAACAGCTCTCAGTAGGTGACCCTGATCTCTGCTCCATGCCACTAAGGAAAAGAAAGAACAATAAGTGTCAGACCCCATCACAGTGAATGAACTCACAGGTTCACTCATGATAACAGGTCACAATTATTAAAAATTTAGCAAAGTAGAGGCACATTCAGAAACTTTCTCCTTCAAAGCCACATAATGTCTGGATGAGATTAGAAAGTCTTACTAGATAATTTACATCAGTTTATGGTGCTGCCTCGTAGCTGGAAGACCATGAGCTATTCAGTTTCCTTCAAATTTTCCAAAAGCTTAACAAAAATACCTAAGAGGTACCTCACCCCTCCCTTCAGTCATCCTTAAGAAATTACACACGCTGATTGTTTCTGTGGGACGGAAAAGTGTCTCTCACCTTGTCCACACTTCAAGGATGGAGGCGACAATACATATATTTTTTTCTCTTCTTCATACAAGATGAATTTTTAAGACAGATAAAAAGAATCGACTGAAGCAATCGATAGTTGTCGCCCTAATCAAATTGTGCAACTAGCTCAGTGTACCTTTGTTCAGAAGGCTGTTGTTCTCCTCTAAAGTTTAAGGGAAAATCTTTTGATCTATCACTCTTCATAGACAAACAGCTCTCAGTAGGTGACCCTGATCTCTGCTCCATGCCACTAAGGAAAAGAAAGAACAATAAGTGTCAGACCCCATCACAGTGAATGAACTCACAGGTTCACTCATGATAACAGGTCACAATTATTAAAAATTTAGCAAAGTAGAGGCACATTCAGAAACTTTCTCCTTCAAAGCCACATAATGTCTGGATGAGATTAGAAAGTCTTACTAGATAATTTACATCAGTTTATGGTGCTGCCTCGTAGCTGGAAGACCATGAGCTATTCAGTTTCCTTCAAATTTTCCAAAAGCTTAACAAAAATACCTAAGAGGTACCTCACCCCTCCCTTCAGTCATCCTTAAGATATTACACACGCTGGTAGTTTCTGTGGGACGGAAAAGTTTCTCTCACCTTGTCCACACTTCGAGGAGGCAACAATATTTGTCTTTTTTTTTTTACTCTTCTTCATACAAGATGAATTTTTAAGACAAATAAAAAGAATCGACTGAAGCAATTGATAGTTGGCGCCCTAATCAAATTGTGCAACTAGCTCAGTGTACCTTTGTTCAGAAGGCTGTTGTTCTCCTCTAAAGTTTAAGGGAAAATCTTTTGATCTATCACTCTTCATAGACAAACAGCTCTCAGTAGGTGACCCTGATCTCTGCTCCATGCCACTAAGGAAAAGAAAGAACAATAAGTGTCAGACCCCATCACAGTGAATGAACTCACAGGTTCACTCATGATAACAGGTCACAATTATTAAAAATTTAGCAAAGTAGAGGCACATTCAGAAACTTTCTCCTTCAAAGCCACATAATGTCTGGATGAGATTAGAAAGTCTTACTAGATAATTTACATCAGTTTATGGTGCTGCCTCGTAGCTGGAAGACCATGAGCTATTCAGTTTCCTTCAAATTTTCCAAAAGCTTAACAAAAATACCTAAGAGGTACCTCACCCCTCCCTTCAGTCATCCTTAAGAAATTACACACGCTGATTGTTTCTGTGGGACGGAAAAGTGTCTCTCACCTTGTCCACACTTCAAGGATGGAGGCGACAATACATATATTTTTTTCTCTTCTTCATACAAGATGAATTTTTAAGACAGATAAAAAGAATCGGCTGAAGCAATCGATAGTTGTCGCCCTAATCAAATTGTGCAACTAGCTCAGTGTACCTTTGTTCAGAAGGCTGTTGTTCTCCTCTAAAGTTTAAGGGAAAATCTTTTGATCTATCACTCTTCATAGACAAACAGCTCTCAGTAGGTGACCCTGATCTCTGCTCCATGCCACTAAGGAAAAGAAAGAACAATAAGTGTCAGACCCCATCACAGTGAATGAACTCACAGGTTCACTCATGATAACAGGTCACAATTATTAAAAATTTAGCAAAGTAGAGGCACATTCAGAAACTTTCTCCTTCAAAGCCACATAATGTCTGGATGAGATTAGAAAGTCTTACTAGATAATTTACATCAGTTTATGGTGCTGCCTCGTAGCTGGAAGACCATGAGCTATTCAGTTTCCTTCAAATTTTCCAAAAGCTTAACAAAAATACCTAAGAGGTACCTCACCCCTCCCTTCAGTCATCCTTAAGATATTAAGCAATATTTTTATTTTTTTTTACTTTTTCATATAAGATTAATTTTTAAGACAGATAAAAAGAATCGATACAAGCAATTGATAGTTGTCGCCCTAATCAAATTGTACAACTAGCTCAGTGTACCTTTGTTCAGAAGGCTGTTGTTCTCCTCTGAAGTTTATGGGAAAATCTTTTGATCCATCACTCTTCATAGACAAACAGCTCTCAGTAGGTGACCCTGATCTCTGCTCCATGCCACTTAGGAAAAGAAACAGCAATAGGTGTCATACCCCATCACAGTGAATGAACTCACAGGTTCACTCATGATAACAGGTCACAATCATTAACAATTTAGCAAAGTAGAGGCACATTCAGAAACTTTCTCCAAAGCTACATATGTCTGGATGAGATTAGAAAGTCTTAGAGAATTTACATTAGTTTTTTGTGCTGCCTCTTAGTTGGAAGAGCTTAAACTATTCAGTTTTCTTTAAATTTCCCCAAAGCTGAACAAAAATACAGAAGAGCAGGCTTGAAATTAGGTTTTTTCCTTTGTGTCTTACGATGATCCCAAATTCTACTTTGTATTTGTAGTAACCAACAGGGGCCCCTTTTTTCTCCTAAATAACAACAGTAGTTAATCATCAAGTCAACGCAATGAAAGTGATAACTGTGATAAAAAAAACTCTGTAATGTACTCTGTACTTTGCATTTTCAGGAGAACATGGGTCATGTCAAGAGGGAATTAAGTTCTATTTGGCTGTGCATTTTTCTACTGCCATATGCCTAAATCTAGGCCTTGTTTATAACAATGATGAACTACAATCCGGGTTAATATGATGTAAGACCTTTATAAGCCCATTTATAACCATAACTGTATACTGAACTAAAACCTACAAATAATGCTGCTTGTTCACTCTGCTTGCTCTGCAGACTTGCAAGAAAATTAATAGTTGTAGTAGTAATATAATAAATAGTAGTAGTAGTAGAATTTAAATTTTAACATCAGCCCTAATTTGTGCATTAACTAGTTGGATGGAAATCCAGCCATGGACACAGTGGCATTTTGACTATGCCTGTTCAGTGCGCTACAGCAAAACTGAAAAATAAATCATGCACAATAACATGATACTTTTTACATTAGCTCTGATATTCAATTTCTTCCTATAAAATAAAGAGGAGGCAAATTGTTATACTTTTTTGACATTTGGGTGTACAGATATTGTTTATGCAGATACAGGGAGAAAACAACTGCATATACAGTGATAAAGGAGCTCTCACCTTTTAAAGTCTGAGCGCTCCTTAGAGCCACTCATATCTGATGCAGAGACTCTCTTATCTTCTCCTGACCTGTCTCAGAGGCAGCAGTGGCTGCAGTCACACACAGTCATTTTAAAGTCTGTGATGACAAACATCTTTATCTGGAGGTCAGAGAAAAATAGTTAACATGTTCAGTTTCTCATAGGTATGATAAATCTATAAGGCATAGCATGCTGGGAAGCTGGAAGAGGTATTGGTCTTAGAAGAGGTAATGTATCTCAATATGACCTTCCT
Source organism: Tenualosa ilisha (assembly GCA_015244755.2). NCBI lineage: Eukaryota > Metazoa > Chordata > Actinopteri > Clupeiformes > Clupeidae > Tenualosa > Tenualosa ilisha. The sequence continues at coordinate 69,087 of PYXC01002603.1, read as the reverse complement.
GGTAAAATAGAGGTTAAACACCCACTCTACACAATCCTGTGTCCAGTGCAATAGTGGAGGATCATAACTCTGCTGACTCAGCTGAGCGATAGGCCTACTGACTCAAGTGACTCTCCTGAGACATACTGTATACCCGGATCAGTGAATGACTTAGAAGGGACTGAATGCTTAACAGAAGCCAAGTTTTACAACGCTACTGAGCGACTGGTTGTGACATCTGTGTACCGCACATCTATGGGTGCAGACAATAATGGCCCAGTCTCAATGTTCGGCCCTACTGACTCACAGACTTAAATGCATGTTCACGCTAGGTTTGTGAGTGGTGTCCTGCTCTCAATATCTGAAGTGCGTGAGGGCTCAGTTGCACCCTTTCTGAGCCCTTTCCTACATCACATGCAGGCTTTGCTTACAGTTTTTCACAGCTGCTAAAACACTAAACCTTATTCTCTGAATAAAATTCTTGAATGCCTGAACACTAATCTCTTTTTTGGCAAAACCATAGAACACTTTCAGCTAGGTAGGTGCATTTTGTAAAACTTAATAATTGTAAAAGTTTTTTGTAAGTTTGTAAAACTTATCAATTGTTTGATACTGACGCATTGACAGAAATTTTTTGCATCAACTAATTTTTGTAGTTGATTAAATCGACTACATCAATGCATCATCCCAGTTCTGCACCCAATAATACATCACTCCCCCATTTAACATAGTAGTAGAAGAACATTCAGGAACATTCTGTCAATTTGACACTAGAATTAAAATGTCACAGCACTAGCTGGTGGCATTGGTCATCACACAGACACACGTTTTGCCCCACCCACCACGGGGATTATTCCGTTGCCTATGCTGCAATACAGTACTGTAAATGCATTTTGCATGACCAAAAAAAGGAGTTACACACAAATGATCTGTTCCAAGAAGTGAATGAGGCCTATTGATCCCAAGAATAGGCCATATACTTCTAAGTCACTCACTAAATTGATCCTGGTATGTGAGTCAGTCGAGTCACTTGAATAGCCTGTTAAAAAAAGTAGATTTCTGAAGTTGTCCTGGAAGATTCTTGTGTTGCTGTCAGATATGAACCCCAGAGAAAATCAGTAGGATTTGAAGATTGCAGTTGCCGAACACAAACCCAACACCAGACAAAACTGGAGGCCTTTGCTCATAATGCTATAATGCTACAATGGTGTCTGGCTATCCAGTACATTTGGAGCAGGACATACAATACTTATTAAACTAAATAAAAAAAAAATTGTTATGATAAATTATATTGAACCTTTTTAAACAATGTTTGAATTGAACTGCATGAATTAGGCTTCAAGTTCACAAGCGAGTGAGCAAAATTTCCTGCATCAATCAGGTCATATGCCTGTGGAATTCGCCGAGGAATACAGAGTACAGTAATGAGTACAGTTTCAAAAGTCACTTGACACAAGACAGGTTAATGATTAATAAGTCTTGACTTAAGAGAAGGTTTGTGAGCAGAGCACCCAATTCTTTTCGTTCATTTTAGTCAACACAATCAACATGCATGCATCTGCACTTTAAAGTCAGAGGTCATGTTCTGCCAAATGAAACACATATACATATAAAGAGTCAGAGAGAGAAAGAGATGTTATATGATGGTCACATCAACTCTTAAACTAATTTCAGATGAAAGTGATGCACAAATGTGGTCTAAGTCTGACAACATAGTTTTGGCTAAATTCAAAAGAAGAACATTAAAGCATAATTATTAAAGCAGACTGAACTTAGTGGAAAGCTGGAAACCCTTAGCCTTGTTGTTTAGTAGGAAAAAGAACAAGAACATTTGGTACTTGATGACCCCAAACAACTTTTCATACAGAAGATATTTTGAAAGCATGTGCTCACATGCTAATGGGTGAGAACAGAACTCAAAAGAACAAATTTCATTTGGGCCTATTTATGAACTGCATGATCTGTGCATTGCTGACTGCATCAGCAGGGAGTTACGAGCCAAGTTGCAGTCTGTTGAATCTGGGGGCTGCTTATTGATGGATCTGAGGACATCACAAAAATTGAGCAAGAAATTTACATTGTGTCTGTGTCCAGAAACAGAAAGTTTACCTCAGACTTTCCTGGAGTGATTGAACTGGGTGCTGACCGAAACACACAGGCCGTAATATACGGACTTGTGAGACTTTTCCAGGACCAAGACTTAGGACTGGATTAAAAGATGTTCATAAATTAACTTTGTAACAAATAAACTTGATGAACTTGATATACAAGGTCTGTATTGTGCTCCATTAAGGTTAGGAGACAGCAGCTTACATTATCATCACAATTACGTTCACTTTCACCCATTTTGCTAGCTAATGCTACTGTTAGCAAGGTAGCAGCCAGTTAATACCACATTAGCAGCATATGGAAGTATGTAAGTTACTTTCTAGCATGCTAGCTAGGTTTGTATGGGAAGATAAGCGAAAATACAAACTCGTCTGTGGTCATTTCTATAACTTTGTGGTGCCGCTAGTACTTTTAAGCAATTCATGCATATAATTGCTTCCTCATGCATTTATCCCTACACATGTGCAAACAGGAAAATCTAGTCCATAAATCCGATGATGCATTATTTACATGGCCATTAATCTGTTTATCAAAAGGTGTATGCCACCTCTCTGAATCCGACTGAAATTTCAATCCGATCAGATGGTTTGGATACATGAAGTATTTTGAATCCGATGCAGCCAATAATGGGATTAAAACGGTGCATGTAAACACACTTAATGTGCTCCGAAACGTTGGTATGCACAACAGCGTTGTACCAAAACTACGGCAACTTACTGCGGTTGGAGCTCTCTTGTGCACATTTTGTGCAATGCACACACACACTTGCGCAAAATCAGCTGATCGCAATGTTCCTTACTGTGAGACATTTAATCACTCTGTGGTCAAGCTGCTGCAGTTTTATTTACAAAAGCTGGTGCAAAAACACTGCTGTACTAAGGAAGCTGTGTGAAGGAAATGGGATCTCCTTCGTGAAAATGGGTAAGTTTCATGATATCATATGGTCTGCATGGGGGTATGAAACAGTTAAAAATATCAAGACTACGCTTCATATGGAGTGAGTACCAAACACTATCTCCTGGTACTCACCTGAGTAACTCACTGAAAAAGTTATGTGCACCCCTGTTTATAACAGTATAATGGTATGTTAATCAAGGTTACCAAACTTTCCAGGCTGAAAGGACCACTCAAGTACTAAGATATAACTTAGCCTGGAAATCTAGACGTACCCTAGCGATGACAAATAGTTTTGCTCAGCCGGTATGTATAGCCATGGGATATAGGGCCTCAGTAGGTCTTCTTCCAAGGTTCGGTCAGACTAATCATATCGCTCTGTCCTTATAGAGAATCACCTAAACAAACCCTAGCAGAAGTTTATTAGCGCGCAGAGGCAGTCTGAAAGACCACCGCTGATTCTGCCTCACTGATTAGGCCCAGTCTATCAGTCATGGCCTGACTATACATTTTGTTAGTATAGACTGGCTTCTCAGGCTAAATATTACTGGTATAATACAGGAAAATGTTATAATAAGAATAAAGTTCAATGTGAAGGGCACAGGCTACTTGAACACTTCGCAGCATTTCTCAAATGTGCTGTGTTTTAGTAATAAGACTGGTCTTTTGTCTATCTACCACAAACTATAAATTCATGCACTATGAATGACCCATGCAGTGAATCACTGCATGGGTCATTCATGCAGTGAATCATTGTGGATTGATGGCTGCATCCACAACTAGCTTGCATCCTTTTCTGCCACTACCCCGGTCCCAGAACCCATACTTTATTCATCCTCTGCTCACCAGCTTTCCACCTTTTCATCTATAACCTCAGCTGACCTGTCCAAAATACTCTCCACCATGAAATCATCCACCTCCCCCCCGGACCCCATGCCATCTGCACTCGTCAAAGCCTGTTTCACCTCCCTCGCCCCACTCATCACAGACATCATCAACTCCTCCTTTACCTTTGGCACAGTCCCCCCACCTCTCAAGCTTGCTGCCATCACCCCTCTCCTTAAAAAACCTGGCCTTGACTCTGATGACCTTAACAATTTCAGACCCATCTCCAACCTAACATTCCTCTCAAAATTACTGGAAAGGGTCATCGCTACACAACTCAAGAAATACCTCCTCTCCAACAAACTATATGAAACGTTCCAGTCTGGCTTCCGAACCCACCATAGCACCGAAACGGCTCTCCTCAAAGTCACAAACAACCTAATGCTTGCCTCAGACTCTGGCTCACTTACCATCCTCCTCCTTCTTGACCTCAGCGCCGCCTTCGACACAGTTAACCATTCCATTCTCCTAAACCGTCTGAAATCCATAGGCATCACTGGCTTTGCCCTCTCCTGGTTCAATTCATATTTGTCTGGAAGATTCCACTACATCACCGTCAACCATCACAGATCCCACACCACCACCATTCTACACTGATATTACTGATATCACTGATATTAAATCCTGGATGAACCACAACTTCCTCAAACTGAACAGCAACAAGACTGAATTGATCATCTTCGGCCCAAAATCCATCCTCCCCACCTCCAAAAACTTCTCTCTCTTCATCGACGGTCACTCTGTCACTCCCTCCCCCCTCATAAAAAACCTTGTAATCTACATGGACCCTGCACTCTCCTTTAAGTCACACATCAACCACGTCACCAAAACATCCTTCTTCCACCTCCGCAACATAGCACGCCTCCAACCCACTCTCTCCCCCTCAGCTGCAGAAACACTGATCCACGCCTTCATCACCTCCAGACTCGACTACTGCAATAGCATCTTATTTGGCCTCCCCTCCACTGTTCTGCAAAAACTGCAATATGTTCAGAACTCTGCTGCCCGACTGCTCACTCGCTTTCGCTCCAGAGAACACATCACCCCCATCCTCCATCAACTTCACTGGCTTCCCATAAAACAACGCATACAATTCAAGATCCTCCTCATCGCCTACAAAGCCCTCAACAACCTTGCACCCTTATACTTGACAGACCTCCTCCATCGCCACTCTCCAACCCGCCGACTACGCTCTGCTGACGCCAACCTCCTCACTCCCATCACCAATACCAAATACCGCACTCTGGGTGACAGAGCCTTCGCCATTGCTGCCGCCACCCTCTGGAACTCCCTCCCCCTGGCCATCCGAAACTCTGATTCATTGCTGTCCTTCAAACACCATCTCAAAACCCACCTCTTCAAGACTGCATACAACTGCTGACATGCCATCTCCCTGCACCGCCCACCCTCCCTCCCTCCTGATCTGTTTTGTCCTGCTGTTTTTCCTACCTCTGTTAAACCTTTCTATTTGTTTGTATATGTCTTTGCATGTCCATACATGCATGTATCTCTATGTAAAGTGTCTTTGAGTGTTCAGAAAAGCGCTATATAAAACCTATTTATTATTCTTATAACTTATTAATATATTTCAATTTCTGGCACACTGTGTGTAAGCATTTGCAAATGTAAGCATTCTAGAAATGCATTCATTGACTGCATATAGTGTGAAAACAGCCAGAGTCAACTGTATGACTAAAACGGATGTAGAGATTTGAAAATTAGGCTAAAGATCAGAAAAAGCTTGTTAGCAAATAAAAAAAAATTAAAAATAGCTGCGTCTAACCAACTTCAACAAATTGTCAAGTGTAATCGATAAACAACAAACGGTCACAGGCTGTGTCTTACAATCTACCTTTTTGTCCTACCATTTGTCCTACATTAATATTGCCATTATTCAGTGGTGTGCATTCTAAAGCATGTATAGCATTACTGTTACTTCTACGCATGTCAAAGAATGCTTTCTAATGCAAACAATGCACATAATTATGCACAATAATTGTGTGAGCTTGTGTGAGTTTCTGTTCACGGCTTCCTCTGCTTATCCATGTTGACTACCATGCTGAATTTTTTTTTTTTTTTGGACTTGCCCAGTTTCGCACTGTTGCAAGCACTTCAACAAGGATGACCTAGCAACCAACATGACAACTGACATAATTCCACTTGGGACTAGCATAGCAAGCATATCTTTGAAAGCACATTGAACTGCCTTGTCTGTTTGTAACGTGTACAGATTTGGTCCAACGTGGGTTTGAGGTTCCAAGAGCAGAAAAGGTGGTTCCACAGTGATACGGGGTGTCACAGTTTGTCTGGTAAAGTGGGCTCACTGATATACAGTAGCTGGTTGTGGTTGCTTTGGAATTAACACAAGGCTTACTTGTTCCAGTGATTGAATGTGTTTAGTTGTTCTAACATTGAAACCCATAATTGCACAACTTACTGTCAGGTGACCTAGCTGTTACGCCAACTGTTTCCACTGACTGGGTCAGTGAAGTTTGACTCAGAATCAGCTCTTGAGATTGCCGGTCTCTGTGTTCAGGTGTTAAACGCATTTGTAACATGTGCATATTAGTCCGACGGGGGTTTGAATTCTGCTCTTTTCCGCGGAAAGATGGTGTCGCTCGTGTGACGGTTCATCAGTGATCTACAGCAACCCGATTCTCTTAAAACTGTTTTTATATTTCATTCATGTATTTTTTTTACTTATTTTGTTTTCTTTTTTTCTCAAATCATTTTATTGTCTATTATTCACGGTTCTTTGCCTTTATCTTTGTGAAGCACATTGAATTGCCTCTGTGTATGAAATGCGCTATATAAACAAACTTACTTTGCCTTATCAGATATTCGTGCACAAAAATTCCACACTGAAAAAACTTTTTAGACATTTGCATGCTCTGTGTAATTCCTGGGAATTGCAAATCTAGTTTGTAATTGCTGGCCTGTTATTATGGGATGCCACATAGAAAAAACAGCTGGATTATCCAAATGATACATGGGGGCTTATGGTGTTGGGCATACTTATAGGCTTATGTATAGGGACTTGTATGGTCCTGGCAATATTTTATTAGGACAGCTAAAAATCTTTCATCAGGGGTTTTCCATATGGGAAGCTCTGACAAGAAGTAGCCTAAAGGTGCCGGGCACTCCGGTCACACATGTAGCCTAATCTGAACTAGCCTACTTTTGTCTCAACTCGATTCATAATGAAAAACATTTTTGCTGTTGTTGTTTGTTTGTTAGATTTACCTGTCACACAGTGTTAGGACTTTAAAATTATTCAAAAGGTTCGCTGAGGCTCTCTTAATTGGGTGTGTTAAATATGCCATTCTATTCAGAGATCCCCATTCAAATCAATTTTGCAAGCGACACGACCAAATGTTAGCAGCAAAATCAGTTTGATTACTTTGTTTTCAGTTGAAACACCTTAACTGAATGCAGTGTGACACAGTGCTGTGCCGCGCTGTGCTGTGCAACTCGATGCTGTGCGACTTCTTAGCAGAACTTTTGTTGCTCTGTCTATTTAGTTCTGAGGGCAGTAAGGCACGCAGTGATTTTTGGAATGGTAGACCACCCTAGAGTTAGAAAATAAATGATAGCATTGCATTGGTGGTAGCTTTTTGTGTGTTATCACCCTCTTTATGCCCATTGTAATCCTAAATATTATGGGTGAATAGGGTAACATTTTTAGCTAATAGATATCCCCTCAAAACTTGCCCAGCTGATTACTTACATTAAAGCAATACTTTTACATACATGCAAATGCTATATTAGCTATTATCCACTGAAATATATAATAATTTGCATACATTTTAGGCCATGGGCTAGGGGGGCTCACAGTGCACCTCTACCAATGGACAATTTTGGGATGCACCGCCCCATGGGTGTACATTAAGAATCAATGCATTTCAACTATAGAGGATTATGCATTGTCCATGGTGTGGGAGAAGGTGGGACTTGACTCAGTGCATACTAAATCACATCTGCAGGGCGTAGCCTTTTAGAAAATATATAGGTTACACTGTTTAACTTGTTTACCCTTCCAGTACAGGCCAAAGTTTAGATTACTGCATATTTAAATGTATGATGCCTCATTTACATATTTATACATGGTATTTCAGAAAACTTGCAATATAAAAAAATGTTGCCTTAATGTCTATAATCAGCTGAGGAAGTTTTGTGTGGATATCTAGTAGTTAATTTTTTTGCCCCATCAACCTTTTATAAAACCCTCCATAGGTTTATAATGGACATAAATAGGCAGATAAAACACAAAAAGCTACCCTGAATGCAATGCTGTCACGTATATTCTTACTCTAAGGTGGCACACCTGGCCAAAATACACCTGAGACTTACTGCCCTTACAAAAGGGGGGTGAATTTGGGGGTCTGGCTCAAGGACTAGTCTAGTTTCTATTTCTGTCGTGCAGGTTGAGTTGCTCAGCAAGTTTAATAGGGAATCTTTCTGACTAGAACGGCATATTTAACGGACCCAATGTAGAGAGGGAACAGTCAATGCTACATGACAACGTGTGCTCGCTTGCAGTTACACAGTGCAAAAGAAAGCCATGTGACCAAATGTAGGCGGCAAGATCAGTTTGATTACTTTCTTACTTCCACCAAGGAAGTTATGTTTTTGTTGGCGTTGGTTTGTCTGTCTGTCTGTGATTGATTTATTTAGGCTAAATGTTTCTATTAATTTAATTTGACAGCAAAACGTGGCATAAACTGCTCCTTTAGGGATATGATGACAAATATTTAGCTGAAAGAGGCATAGTGTCGGCCTACTCACTATGTTAATGTGTTATCATTAAACATTTTTGTTGATACTTAATACATCATTTATTCTGAAGAAATTGATAAATGTCACTAACATAAACAGACATTGAATGTACCTCAAATTATACAATCACTCTGCGGAGGTCTGCGCTCTCCGAGTGCTTTTAGTTTTTAATTGGAACATCTTTACTGTATGCGATGCGACGCAGTGCTGTGCAACGAATGTTGTGCGACTTTCTTAGTAGAACATTTGTCACTCTATCTGTTTCTGTCGCTCGTATGGCGTTGCTCGGTTAGTTTGAATGGGGAATCTCTACGAATAGAATGACATTTTTACCACACCAAATGTAGACAGTGACCAGTCAATGCTACACCACACCCTAGCGTAGCTTGCAGTTTGTACACGATGTGCGTAGCTTAAGTTCTATCACAGTCCACAAGAAAAGAGAAAGCAAAACACATATTTAACCATGATTTGTTGGATCTTCGTTGATGTGTAATCTCTCTAAAAAGGGATGCGCCCTAAATCAAAAAGAATTTGTCAAAATGCTTTCCTGATGCTTGAATGATATTTTTTTCAGCTTGCCTTGCCAAGACGTCCCACATATAACGGTATCACGATGGTCGTAGCCTAGACAAACTTGCCTGAGTGCGTATCTCACAGACCTACATCTGTATGACCAGCAGCATCAATATGCTACTATATTCTATGAAGCAGTCACTTACCATAATATTATGTAACCCGGTTTATAAGGTTACATTCACTTTGTTAATCTTCTTGTCTTCGTGCGTCCTGCTCTAGCGTGAAGTCGGGCAGAATTTCTTTCACTTTCGATCCGACGACAAGATGGCTGCTTGTTGAAAGAACAGTAAAATCGCATAGAATTGATGATGGAAATAGGTGGAGATAAACTACCTTCCAAAGTCTACGCGTTTGTGATTCACAGAAATCTAAGCACTATTGTGCACACCTCACTTCAGCTAGTTTTATTTCATACACGAAAAAATAATTCACGTCCTCCATTTCAACTGAGAACTAGTTCACATTCACTTTCACTTCAAGAAGACAACTTGCCTACTTTTGTGAATCTTTTCAAATAAATCCTTTCCATAATCACATGCCCATTTCGACCTCTGACTGTTGTGGCTATTATTTGCCAAGGCTATTTATTTGTTTCATTTATCACAACTAAGTAACTCTATAGGCTAGGCCTATTACCAAGATTTTATCTGGGTCTAAACAGTGATTCAGGATCTCACAAAAATCTGAACCAGCCTACTTCACACGTTCAAGTTCTTTAACTATAAAGGTGTTAAAGTAATGACATTGTAACTTTTTGTCACGAGAGGTCCTATGTCATATAGGCTTCAGTTTCCATCTCCTGTTTAATTTGGGTGGCATAGTCATATGAAGGATGTATAAACACAAGTGTTGTCTCACCAGCCATCCAGGAAATGCACTGTGCAGAGCTTTACAGCATGGTATTGCTGCCTTACCACCAAACGCAATTTAGCATCTTAGAAGTCACAGTAATGTTCTGGAAATTGTTTGCAAGGTTTTGTGCACGTTTTAGATAGCTACTCTATGAGTTTCACACCAAAAACTCCATGGTGCTTTAAACCACAGATGTGCTTTGCTCCTGAGTTTTCCCACTCAGATTCAACTCTATCAGCTGTGAGGTGTTGAACTGAGAGCTGAGGTCAGGGCAGCACAGCCTTTGTCTGTTACACTACTGGCATTAAGCCTGTAGGCTGGGAGGCAGTGGGGCAGAGGAGGGAGGCTGGCAGAAAATGTATTGTTTGAAAATACTCTAACTCTTCAGCTGCCAGTGGTTGGATGGCTACTGGAAAGTATCCCCTTCCTAATAAATCAGATAGTTGTTATATTTGATAAATGAATCATTAGCCCACCTAACCATTCTACTGAGTGGTGAGTGCCCACACTATTAGGCCTCATATGAACAAAACAAATATTTTCATTCATTTCCATTACATATCATTTCAGTCAGTAAGTGAAACATAGAGAGTGTACTTCCTTTATTTCTGAGAGATTAGTTAATATAGTCAGGACTTTAAATAAGAAAAAAGGTCACCACCCACTTGAGTTTTTTTTAGTGTGCAGTGTGAGTGTTGCGGTAGAGGGCAGAACAGCTTCACTCCTGAGTCTCCTGTCCTCGTCTCACTCAGGTGATGATTAAATGGCTCGTTATAAGCTAAAGGAAGGCTCTCTCAGGCTCATGTAGTATAGATTCTGTGGGTACTACATTTGCAGGATCTGAAACGGTTAGGCGGTGAAAACTAAGCTGACACTGATGAAAGCGAAAAATCACACAAAAATGATCATCGCTGATTCCTATTCTTTGGTTTACAAACAAATTCACATGAATTAGTGAGAATGTACAATGCTGATGCCTTTTTTTTAACTGCCGACTATGGGAGGTAAAAAAAAACACAGTCTTGCCTGATATGCCTTTAACTGTGTATCAGCCAACCGCACAGTCATGCACCAGTTTTTTATAATCTAATAAAATTAGATCTATATGCACTCTCTAACAGGATGCTTACAGATCACGCAAAGAAATGCAGCTGTCAGTCTGCTTTCATCAGTAAGTTGTAAGTTGTAGCTGTTTATATCATTGGGAACAAAAGATGCTGCTGTAGTACTGAGTCACCACAAGAGGGCAGTAGAAGATTCACTGGTAGATCCAGATGAACTGAAAATGCTGTTGCCCTGCACAAAGTATGGCTGAACACTCCTGGGATTCACTCTTGTGTTATTAGTCCAGGTCATTATGTCTGGATAATTGTGTTAGTTCAGTTTGTTCATAAAACTGTACATATGTTGTAAGCGTCATAACATAACGAATCAAAAAATATTTCATTCCTCATTTTCAGAAGTCATTACTGATGCTATCATGGGTTTGGAAAATAGCATAGGCGTCGCAATACAAGTAAACAGGGTAAAAAAATTAACTTCAAGGTATCATTTTGAAAGTTCCCAATTGTTTACCCACATTAAGACTAAGATTTTTGTACTGCATGTTTCTGAAATGTTATGTTTAAGTATGCAAATGAGGTATTAAGGCAAGGTGCTACAGGTGAATAGGATAAAACATGTAACTAAAGGTATGTCCATGAAAGTGTCCCAGTGCCAGTCCCAAAGTATCACATTAAGGCTAAAGGTTTTTTGTATTGACAGCGTTCTGAAGTTGTATATTTGAAGATGCAAATCAAGTATTATCCACTTAAATATGCGCTAATTTGCAACGATTTCTAAACAATAAGTAATAGTTATATTATCATCACATTTATAATATCATCACATTTCACTTTTTGGATATCACTTTTTATTACTACAAAAATCAGAAAATGTTTTTAGTATAAAATCTAATGTACCTCGGTTATGAATGATATATTGCCAAGGCCCTCTGTTAAAGCCTTGAGAATATGGTTATGAACAATGGGAGGTTTGGTGCTTGTAAGAGCTACGCAAGTAGAGAATTTGTACTCAGAAGTCTCTATGAACTAGTGACACATGTAACTCTATGAACTGTCCTACATGTGACACATGTAACTCTCTATGAACTATCCTACATGTGACACATGTAACTCTATATGAACTATCCTACATGTGACACATGTAACTCTATATGAACTATCCTACATGTGACACATGTAACTCTATATGAACTATCCTACATGTGACACATGTAACTCTCTATGAACTATCCTACATGTGACACATGTAACTCTATGAACTATCCTACATGTGACACATGTAACTCTATATGAACTATCCTACATGTGACACATGTAACTCTATGAACTATCCTACATGTGACACATGTAACTCTATGAACTATCCTACATGTGACACATGTAACTCTATATGAACTATCCTACATGTGACACATGTAACTCTATATGAACTATCCTACATGTGACACATGTAACTCTATGAACTATCCTACATGTGACACATGTAACTCTATGAACTGTCCTACATGTGACACATGTAACTCTATATGAACTATCCTACATGTGACACATGTAACTCTATGAACTATCCTACATGTGACACATGTAACTCTATGAACTATCCTACATGTGACACATGTAACTCTATATGAACTATCCTACATGTGACACATGTAACTCTATATGAACTATCCTACATGTGACACATGTAACTCTATGAACTATCCTACATGTGACACATGTAACTCTATGAACTATCCTACATGTGACACATGTAACTCTATATGAACTATCCTACATGTGACACATGTAACTCTATATGAACTATCCTACATGTGACACATGTAACTCTCTATGAACTATCCTGCATGTGACACATGTAACTCTATGAACTATCCTACATGTGACACATGTAACTCTATATGAACTATCCTACATGTGACACATGTAACTCTATATGAACTATCCTACATGTGACACATGTAACTCTATGAACTGTCCTACATGTGTCACATGTAACTCTATGAACTATCCTACATGTGTCACATGTAACTCTATATGAACTATCCTACATGTGTCACATGTAACTCTATGAACTATCCTACATGTGTCACATGTAACTCTCTATGAACTATCCTACATGTGACACATGTAACTCTATATGAACTCTCCTACATGTGACACATGTAACTCTATATGAACTATCCTACATGTGACACATGTAACTCTATATGAACTCTCCTACATGTGACACATGTAACTCTATATGAACTATCCTACATGTGACACATGTAACTCTATATGAACTATCCTACATGTGACACATGTAACTCTATGAACTGTCCTACATGTGTCACATGTAACTCTATGAACTATCCTACATGTGACACATGTAACTCTATGAACTATCCTACATGTGACACATGTAACTCTATATGAACTATCCTACATGTGACACATGTAACTCTATGAACTATCCTACATGTGACACATGTAACTCTATGAACTATCCTACATGTGACACATGTAACTCTCTATGAACTATCCTACATGTGACACATGTAACTCTATATGAACTATCCTACATGTGACACATGTAACTCTATGAACTATCCTACATGTGACACATGTAACTCTATGAACTGTCCTACATGTGACACATGTAACTCTATATGAACTATCCTACATGTGACACATGTAACTCTATATTGAACTATCCTACATGTGACACATGTAACTCTATGAACTATCCTACATGTGACACATGTAACTCTATATGAACTATCCTACATGTGACACATGTAACTCTATATGAACTATCCTACATGTGACACATGTAACTTATGAACTGTCCTACATGTGTCACATGTAACTCTATGAACTATCCTACATGTGTCACATGTAACTCTATATGAACTATCCTACATGTGTCACATGTAACTCTATGAACTATCCTACATGTGTCACATGTAACTCTCTATGAACTATCCTACATGTGTCACATGTAACTCTATATGAACTCTCCTACATGTGACACATGTAACTCTATATGAACTATCCTACATGTGACACATGTAACTCTATATGAACCTATCCTACATGTGACACATGTAACTCTATGAACTGTCCTACATGTGTCACATGTAACTCTATGAACTATCCTACATGTGACACATGTAAACTCTATGAACTATCCTACATGTGACACATGTAACTCTATATGAACTATCCTACATGTGACACATGTAACTCTATGAACTATCCTACATGTGACACATGTAACTCTATGAACTGTCCTACATGTGACACATGTAACTCTCTATGAACTATCCTACATGTGACACATGTAACTCTATGAACTGTCCTACATGTGACACATGTAACTCTATATGAACTATCCTACATGTGACACATGTAACTCTATGAACTATCCTACATGTGACACATGTAACTCTATGAACTGTCCTACATGTGACACATGTAACTCTATATGAACTATCCTACATGTGACACATGTAACTCTATGAACTGTCCTACATGTGACACATGTAACTCTATATGAACTATCCTACATGTGACACATGTAACTCTATATGAACTATCCTACATGTGACACATGTAACTCTATGAACTATCCTACATGTGACACATGTAACTCTATGAACTGTCCTACATGTGACACATGTAACTCTCTATGAACTATCCTACATGTGACACATGTAACTCTATGAACTGTCCTACATGTGTCACATGTAACTCTATGAACTATCCTACATGTGACACATGTAACTCTATATGAACTATCCTACATGTGACACATGTAACTCTCTATGAACTATCCTACATGTGACACATGTAACTCTATGAACTATCCTACATGTGACACATGTAACTCTATGAACTATCCTACATGTGACACATGTAACTCTATATGAACTATCCTACATGTGACACATGTAACTCTATGAACTATCCTACATGTGACACATGTAACTCTATGAACTGTCCTACATGTGACACATGTAACTCTATATGAACTATCCTACATGTGACACATGTAACTCTATGAACTATCCTACATGTGACACATGTAACTCTATGAACTGTCCTACATGTGACACATGTAACTCTATATGAACTATCCTACATGTGACACATGTAACTCTATATGAACTATCCTACATGTGACACATGTAACTCTATGAACTATCCTACATGTGACACATGTAACTCTATGAACTGTCCTACATGTGACACATGTAACTCTCTATGAACTATCCTACATGTGACACATGTAACTCTATATGAACTATCCTACATGTGACACATGTAACTCTATATGAACTATCCTACATGTGACACATGTAACTCTATGAACTGTCCTACATGTGACACATGTAACTCTATATGAACTATCCTACATGTGACACATGTAACTCTCTATGAACTATCCTACATGTGACACATGTAACTCTATATGAACTATCCTACATGTGACACATGTAACTCTATGAACTATCCTACATGTGACACATGTAACTCTATGAACTGTCCTACATGTGACACATGTAACTCTATATGAACTATCCTACATGTGACACATGTAACTCTCTATGAACTATCCTTCATGTGACACATGTAACTCTATATGAACTATCCTACATGTGACACATGTAACTCTATATGAACTATCCTACATGTGACACATGTAACTCTATGAACTGTCCTACATGTGACACATGTAACTCTATATGAACTATCCTACATGTGACACATGTAACTCTCTATGAACTATCCTACATGTGACACATGTAACTCTATATGAACTATCCTACATGTGACACATGTAACTCTATGAACTATCCTACATGTGACACATGTAACTCTATGAACTGTCCTACATGTGACACATGTAACTCTATATGAACTATCCTACATGTGACACATGTAACTCTCTATGAACTATCCTACATGTGACACATGTAACTCTTCTATTGCTGACTTTTTGTTGGCTTTCTTCTGCAATTACATTCAAGTACCAAAGTTTTCCTGTGGATTACCGAAGACCTTGTGTGAGTATTTGTGTGCATATTGAAACATGAGAAAACTCAGTAAGACCATACAGCAGTACTGTGTGTACATCAGTGTGACTGCTGAGAGGACTGATGTGAAGGAGAGATTCAAATGGTGCATGCGTGCAATGAAATATGCAAAATCTCTGCCTCTGTTTATCTCTGGGTCAATGTTTTTAAATTCATATTTTGTATCTGTAGATATTTTACTGTAATTGTGATTTCATGGCTGCTTTCTGTCAGTATTACTAATAACAGATATGCTTAATTGATGTTTTTATTATTTTTGCCAGTAGTGTTCATATTAGTTTATATTTTGTAAGTCGCTTTGGATAAAAAAACAACTGCCAAATACAATAAGCATAAACAAATATCAGGAACCAGATTACAGCATCACACATTAAGAAATGGTAACAGTTTAATAACATTTCAAATCACATTTGACAGAGTCTGTGATATTTACAGTCCGGACAGAAAGACACAATGGAAAACACTAAGATACACTGGAATTGACAGAGGTGCAAAACAATCAAACAAAAAGTGACACATTTAATGTTTATTGTAAATCTTACCATTATTACTACTATTACTACTGCTGCTGCTGCTGTTAATAATAATAATAATAATAATAATAATAATAATAATAATAATAATAATAATAATAATAATAATCACTTCGGAGGGGGAAGTCTCCAGTCTCCAGGCGTAGATGGAATTCCGCCTGAATTGTATCTTGAAGTTTGGTAGATTGTTGGCCCATTGATACTTGATTCTATTAAATTTGCTATTAAAGAGGGATCTTTAAAAAAAAAAACATTCATAATTCTATCACACAGACAGACAGACATGGCCCCTGTGGCCTCCGCAGTTCGTGTGCATTTAATCATTATGCTCCTAATGTTGTCCTGCCGTATCCTAATAATTGACTGTTTAGATTCACGACAGTAAAGGGTAATTGTTACTACATCCAAACCAACCAAACAATAGGCTACAAATTGGATTCATTTCAGAAATATATTTTGTTGCATTAAATTGTTCATAGCCGAATGACCAATGCTGCTCAAGATGCACGCAATGAAGGAGAGGACGTGCCATTGCATTGAAGGAGAGGACGTGTCACTGCATTGAAGGAGAGGACGTGCCATTGCATTGAAGGAGAGGACGTGCCATTGCATTGAAGGAGAGGACGTGCCACTGCATTGAAGGAGAAGACGTGCCATTGCATTGAAGGAGAGGACGTGCCACTGCACTGAAGGAGAGGACGTGCCATTGCATTGAAGGAGAGGACGTGCCATTGCATCGAAGGAGAGGACGTGCCATTGCATCGAAGGAGAGGACGTGCCATTGCATCGAAGGAGAGGACGTGCCATTGCATCGAAGGAGAGGACGTGCCATTGCATTGCGTCTCGCAGTATTTTCTAATCAGAAAAGGTATTTTCTTCAGTTCAATAACGCCAGTCAAGTGCTAAGTTAATGTTGATCTGGGACAGATGACCAAAAATAAGGACAATCCCAGTAAAACAGGGACTCTAGCTGCAGGTGTAGTCTGCATAGAAATTGATAGCGTACATTTCAAACACATTGTACATGCTAACAGACTTATTGGCCACATATGGTTTTATTCTTCAAGTATTAAAGCAAAAGAAACACAAACAACATACTGAGCTCCAAAGTTATATATCATTACAATGTCACCAGCAGCACACAAACACCAAAGTTATATATCATTACAATGTCACCAACAGCACACAAACACCAAAGTTATATATCATTACAATGGCACCAACAGCACACAAACACCAAAGTTATATATCATTACAATGTCACCAACAGGACACAAACCATGCAAAATTCAGGTTACAACAGCCAACAACTTTGTAATGTAGCTTAGAATCTTCTGCCCCCTGTGTGCACAGCCAGTGATGTTTATTAACGGCATACCTATGAATAATATAGTCAATGACACAAACTGTTTCATTATCTGCATCCCAAACATGTTATTTCATTACTAAACTCTTTGCAAGTCTCCACTAACTCCTTTTCATTATTAAACTCTTTGTAAGTCTCCACTAACTCCATGGTCCTGGATCTATATCATCATCACTGATTCATTCAGTACGGATCTACCTGTATAGATGTAACTGGGCTACAAGTTTCTTGGAAAACATTGTTTGTAGGGGCACTGCACCAGCTCATCTATTAAGAAAACATTGTTTGTAGGGGCACTGCACCAGCTCATCTATTAAGAAAACATTGTTTGTAGGGGCACTGCACCAGCTCATCTATTAAGAAAACATTGTTTGTAGGGGCACTGCACCAGCTCATCTATTAAGAAAACATTGTTTGTAGGGGCACTGCACCAGCTCATCTATTAAGAAAACAAGAGCCACTGCGAGGAGCACAGCGATAAGTTAAACCTGCACTGGCCTGGACTAGAACCAACACTTTGCAGCACCACAGACGGGGGGTTGAGCAGGAGTGAGCTAGAGCTCCACACTGCTGGTTTTACTCTGCATTTAATCTGATGAAACATAAACAAATGAGATAACCAGATAACCCAAAACAAGAATAAACCAAGAATGTAAAAAAAATAAAACCAATAAGAGAGACAGACAGAGAGAGAGAGAGAGAGAGAGAAGGTAGTGTAGAAGTAGAGAAAAGAAAACGGAGTCAAGAGAGACAGAGAGAAGGTAGAGAGAAATGAAGAAAAGGAGAGAGGAGAGGGTAGAGAAGGTAGAGAGAGTACAGGTAGAGTGAAAAAAGAGTCCTGACCAATAGAGGAGATGTAATATTTATCCTCCATGCGGGCCAATGGCACAGGCCAATGGTGCTCTAACTAGCCTGCAATTGGTCGGCTGGCCTATGCCAGTGAAACATGGCCCTCTGTTTCTCCCCTATAATAACACACCTTAAAACACACTTTCTCAGCGAGACCTTTGGTCTCTCATCCCCTCCCTCCATCTCACATCAAACTTTCGTTATCTTGAAAGGCACAATATAAATCCACTTGATTGATGTTGTTAGCTTTTGTGAATTGTTTAAAGGAATCAGATTTGATAGGGAGATGGGAATTTCATCCATTGATATTACTAGGCCAATACCATGGACACACATTTCTTGTACCAAGTATAAACCCATTTTTTAATAGACCTATTATAATTTGTATTTGGAGCATTTTCCTTCTTGCCTGTAAAACTAACCCTAACTTTAACCATTAACCACTAACCATAACTTTACCATTAAAACCATTAACCACTAACCCTAACTTTACCATTAAAACCATTAACCACTAACCATAACTTTACCATTAACCACTAACCCTAACTTTACCATTAAAACCATTAACCACTAACCCTAACTTTAACCATTAAAACCATTAACCACTAACCATAACTTTACCATTAACCACTAACCCTAACTTTACCATTAAAACCATTAACCACTAACCATAACTTTACCATTAACCACTAACCCTAACTTTACCATTAAAACCATTAACCACTAACCCTAACTTTACCATTAAAACCATTAACCACTAACCATAACTTTACCATTAACCACTAACCATAACTTTACCATTAAAACCATTAACCACTAACCCTAACTTTACCATTAAAACCATTAACCACTAACCCTAACTTTACCATTAACCACTAACCATAACTTTACCATTAAAACCGTTAAAAAACATGAACAATTCCTTATAATCAAAGCTGGATATTAACCCATGTGTGAAAGGTAAGTGTGCCGTGGTGGGTTGAGCAAAGATGGAAATAATTTAAGGAGAACCAAGCAAAGAAAACAAAAAACACAAAAATCACAATTGCAAATCTCTTTGCAATTTTATCAAATTGCAATTATCTCAGATTTATTGAACACAACAACAATCCTGAAAACAAATTACTAAGAAAGGAATCACAATGACAAATAATGAAGAACTTCTACCGGTAAGGGATTGTGTTAATATCCATTTGAATATCAAATTTTAAATTACTTCATAAACACAACATGACATGGATTCTTGCACTGAAAAAGAGAGGCAAAAAAAGTAAAAAATCTTTTCCTGTGACCAAATTTCCCTCAATGATTTCTGAAACGCTGAAACACTCCGTCTTATGAAGTTTTGAGGTCATGTGGCCCCATAGGCTCATAGCATCTCAATTATTTGTGTCCCCAGGGATTACTCCCAACATGACGTGTCCTCCATGGGCAAAACACAGTTTTCATGAAATTTTACTCCAACCATTGTGTACATTTGAAAACTATGCAGTAAAGTACAGCATATTTACTTTGAATGTGTGTTTGCTGTGTTGTATATTGCACAGGTCTCCCAAAAACATGGTTGGAGTTGGACATGCAGCTCTATAAGAGGAATGCATCACTTTTTCAGGGAAAAAACCATTTTTGAGCAGTTTTGATCTGTAGTACTTCCACCAAATTTGGCCGTGGCTGCGTAGTCTGTGCAGACTAACGAAGAAGCAACTGCTTGTCTTATACTGTCATCTAGTGGTTACATAACAATAGGTCTATGCAATAGTATTGCTCTCCACGACAAGGCCAAGCACTTACCTATGTAATAGTATTGCTTTCCACAACAAGGCCAAAAATTTGAAACAAAATAGTTTTTTGATTTGTTGCACTTGAAATGAAAAACATTTTGATGACTGAGTCTGGTTTTTATGATTGGTGAAGACAATTTACACTGATGCCAATCAACGTCAATTAGATGAGTATCTTCCCAATACACTAGTCCTGTGGGTAGGAATCAAAGTCTAACAGTCAAAACTGCAGGCCAAGATCTACCTGTGTGAAGGACAGCTAAAACCCAACTGATCTACCTGTGTGAAGGACAGCTAAAACCCAACTGATCTACCTGTGTGAAGGACAGCTAAAACCCAACTTCAGGCCTTTTATTTTAACAAACTGAATTGGCTACACAGGCTGATGTCAAACATACGATGGAGTATTAGGGCCTGATAAAACCATTTTTACCATAACTAGAATGAAGTTGAAATATCAACTTTATATTATGTATTTATTCTTTATTGTTATGTGGGCCTCCATCCACACAACACAGCGACTAAAACCATCAGCGCAAACACTGATGGCAATGCCGTGTGGCTTTAGTTTATGTACCCATCCATATGCCAGGGCGCATTGGGACCTTTGCTGTGACATTGTTGGCACCTCAGACACCACGCACGCCTTTACTCCACACCTTCAGAATCAAGTAACGACCAATTGTCTTATTGTATTTTGTGATACAACATAACTTCTCTGTACTGCATGCAGGTATAACTATCAATATCCTTGCAACTGGCCATTTCCAGCTATTTCAGTTTGCAAGAATGTGGCCACTTCTTCCAGTTTGTATGATTTCTCCCTCTGACAAACTAAGTTTTCTGCACAACCTTTTCAGCGTCCTTACACTAATCACCACACTGTGGTTCTGCGCTAAAACAGCCAAGATTTCTGTATGTCTTTATTGCTAAATCCAATTCTGAATTACAATTTCACCAAATCAAAATTTAACTTGCTTGTGCATCTAGGATTTCAGTGGTTAACCAAACCATATTCTGAAATCAACACTTGATTGCACCATTATTGGAATGTGTGCACACTCAAAATGTACCTTAAGCTTATTACATTTACATTTTACATTTATGCATTTAGCAGACGCTTTTATCCAAAGCGACTTACAACTCATCAACTATCAATTGTTCAGGCCAGTCTCCCCTAGAGCAGTTAGGATTAAGTGCCTTGCTCAAGGGCACAACGGTGGCAGCCAGGATTCGAACCCACAACTTCTCAGGCTACTTACACGCTAGCCAGGATCCTTAACCACTACGCTACCACCACCCCTATTATTATTATTATTAAAATCTGAATAATTCTATCTTTCATATTTGTTTAGTCATGATCATCTGCCTGTAGTGGATATGATGTGGAGTTAAGCCATAATATTTTTTAAACCTTCAAGGTTTACTTAGCCCACCTGAATCTGAGTTCAACTGTCATGTTGAACTCTAAACTTCACAGTCAACATCATGAAGCACCAAGAACAACAAGATCTGACTATGAACTTCACATCAGCGCAGCAGTTCACATTTGGGTTATGGTGCTTTCCTAGTCAAACTTTAGAGGTTGGAATACGTTTCTTTGACAGCTGCACAGTGAGTGGCTACCACAGGTGTATAAACCAGAGGAGGGTAAACAATGAATTCTGTTACCACAGTATGGGCCACGACATGCTGTAGTAGTAGATGTTTAAAAAGACTCGTCAAACATGTTGCATGATGGAAGATTCATAACAATAGCAATGTTATTAATTGTGTGGATAATACAGTGGGGTTTGAAATATTACAATTCGGTACGTCAACCAAATTAAGAAGTGGATACATTTGTGAAGTTTCTGAGGTATACAAGCTGCATTTACCCGCGTCAAGCCCCCACTGCAGACCCAAGGGCAAAACAAATGACTGTAGGCCTGCTGATCTGATTGTAATGGACAGAGTGATGATTTCTAAAATTTTAGAGACTTGTAGGGCCTTGTACTAGCTGAGGTTGATAGGCTACATGGCAATAGCTTATTTACATCAACGTGTGAGGACTAATGTCAACTTTTATATAATTATCCACAGACTATCTAAGACAACTGATTTATATATATACTCTTGTATGAAAAGGAAATTGGTAGGTTATATGAACATTTAGCAGACCCCTTGCAGTAGGCTCACCATGGGACGCCCTGTTGAATTAGCCCACCAGTCGCAGTAGATCATTCAGCGCTCGCCCTCGTGTGGTGTATTGTAGTACTGCAGCCTCCTTTCTGCTGCCAGGACGATTCTGAACAGATTCATTTGCGATAACCACGCTCTAACTAGCAGGCCTACGTAGTTATTTTTCGCAAGAAGGAATGTTACCACAAGACTACATGTATGACATACATGGATGTTAGCAGCAATTTTAGGAATAGCTCTGCAGTGTCACTGGTTTAAATTGATGAACAAAAGAAAAAATATTTATGTTCAAATCATATATTTATAATATGAATGGAATTTACCATGCAAAATGTAACAATACATTAATTTAGGCTGGCATTTTTTTTCCTGGTGGTGATTGTTTATAATAATGACGCCCATTGAGTGCCATTTGCAAAGTGAATTCCTCAGGTACTCACAAGATTTTTGCACCCTGGGAGAGAATTAGTCTGACTGTTCTTCGTATTTCTGCACACAGTTGTGTTTTGGGCCGATTTTAATTTTATTTTCCATGGCCTGTAGAATAGGCGTTTCTTGTCCGGTGACGTCAGAGGAGCAGGGATGTCATGGCGTCGCTGGAGCACAGACCGAAGCTGCAATCTTGCTAAAAGCTGTCGTCGATGTCTAATTTAAAATGGAGAAAAATGCAAACCTTCACCGGGATGTTGGGGGTAGCTCTTTGTGCACGACTCTTCCCGGTGAGAGTGGCGACATAACGGCCGTGGAAGGCGTGAAAGGAAACATAGATGCTTGCAAGAAGAAAGAGCCGTCTCTCAGTACTTTGGTTACTAACGTTAGTAGTTCCAACGCCAGTAGTACTACAATTGTTAGCCATGCTAATGCCGTCTCGACCACAGAGAAATCAGATATCGTGTCAGAAATGACCGACTCGCGTTCGCCTCAGGACGAAAACGCACAGCCGAGTGGTTTGTCGGGAACCTTAATATCCGAGCCGGAGGAGCAGCTGAGTAACGGGATGGAGCACAGCCCGCCCTCGGCTACGGGAAATGACCAGGCTGCCACCTCAAAGTTAGTAAACAAGCCAACGGAGAGTGAGCTTCCAGCGTTGGAAGCACCAGTGGCCAGGATTATGCCCACTCCGCCCGCCGTGTCGGTGGAACAGGCCAAGCTGTCAAA